>CM067353.1:72438655-72548655 GCA_034190875.2 Urechis unicinctus | reverse complement strand
ATTACAGATTATTGTAGCATTAAATTTTACTGTAATCTAAGCAAATATGTCATTCAAGGAACTGAATTGCAATTCATTTAACCATTATTTTGCCAAATAAATTTGTGAATGGATTGCGTTTCATGCATTACAAAAAAATACCAGCTGAAGAATGTATTAATTTTCCACAATCCCTCCTTCATATTGAGTCACTTCGTAAAAGATGACTTCTAACATATATTATTGTTTCTATTGAGGAAAAATACATTTTGGTACATTCATGTACATATTAAGTACATATGTATGTAGACGGTTTGTTAAAACATACTCGATAATAACAGGTATGTAGACGTCCGACGGCTTAATAATTGTTAGAGTTATTGTTCTTCCTACTCCCTATTTTAAATGAAAAATGCATTCCAATGCAACCTTGCTACATCAGACCCAATGATCAGTCGTGTTATATTATATCACTTCCAATTAATATGTCGCAGCAATAAAGAGACTGGTTTTTCAATCACATATTTACCGTTGAAAAGACTGCTTTCGCATCACAAGTTGTTAAGTAATGCATGTTCAGCAATGAATAATATCATCTGTCGATATTTTAACAAAATAAATGTTAAGAAACGCTATGTAAATTTAAAGCATACCAGTTCACATTTTCATTTGCATGGTGTTTTCTTAATCCATTTCGCAATGTATCATTATTGCAGTTAAATAAATAATAAACATACCAATACTTATCGCGTTGTTGCCGTCGCAGTGACCCTTATACAATGGGCTTTTTCATTCAATTCATCCCAATACTCACGGAGGACCAAGGTAACAAATATGTTGATATCTATGACTTATTTTGTTACCCTGTATTGAAGTGTGAATACATTTAATGTCACCGGTCTTCGGGCACGGACCCAGTTTACTGCTTTCGTCTCAAATGCCTTTTGCTATAAGCAACTTACTGAAGGCTATAAGTGGAATTATTAAATGGTCTGAGCAGAGTTACTCTTTTTATTTGAGCTAATAAATGCTTTTGCGGGTTTTCATATCAGCATAGCCAAATGGATTTAAGTTGTTGCTGGTGAAAATGATGAAAAGGCACATTTTCATTTGTGACAGCACGTTGCGGATGCCATGTTAAATCATTGATCAACAATAGATTTGCCCTTTATATTTACCTCTAGTCGTGTAATGGAGCATGAGCCAGTTACTACAGAGAACGTAATACGCAATTACAGGTAGCCCATAACAGCCATCTAATTTTCATTTCATCATATAATTTATGCACCTAGAACCCTCACGAGATGGCTGTCTCTGGGAACACTTACGACAGAAGCGTAATTGCTTTGGGCGATTTTCCACATCCGATGGGTAGCATTTGTAATCCCCACCAATACACGCCGATTCATCTAATATTCATGATTTCTGTCTATACTTCAGGCGTTATCGCCTAACCACGCAACAGATTACAAAACTGCTAAAAACACGTATCATCTTTGCAGAGTAAGCTGCAGTCTGTAGCTATCAAATTGTGAAGCATGTAGCACTCACATATCATTTGATTATACTTGGCCACAAATACTATTCATTCGCTGCATCATCATCGTTTGTAATTGTGCATACTATAATGCCAATTCATATGAATAGCCATTCATAAATTCACATTTAATCGTGTCGATGATTATTCCTATTTCCAGGTGTTACCTTCCTATGAGCGATATACGTTTGTTAGAACGTTTTTGGTGACAAAAGGTATGTTTTAACTCAAAGTAACATTGGCTTTAGCCACAATAGATTAACCGTGGCAGAGACTGCAATGTGGGACTCACTCACCTCACCTCGCTTGGGCTGCGCTCCAAGTCTTCGATAGATTCGGATGATATACATACTACACTACATGAGCGTGATATATTGTAACTTTGGATTACGGTAGCGAACACTACTCTAAGGCTATTTGTAAGCGTGCGTCATAGCCTTTGTCTGATATTCCTGGTGCTGCACATGCACATATATCATAGGTCACTATATACGCTGTGTTGAGTACTCTCTTTGTACTAGCTGATTGATTATTATGCATAACTTTAAACACGACTTCCATTACCCCGCAATATATTAAAAGCGGAATCGCAACCAAAACTTGTTCTTTCCATGCAACCAGTACATTGCAATTAATTGACTCAATTGCAGATGCAACGGTTTGCAATGATTTGGGTATGGCATAAAAAGAGTTTCGTGTGTGCACCAATTGTATATCATTAAAAAAGGAAGTAAGGCAAACACAATGGTATTTCCCGCGTATCACGGCATTTGCTGAACGTATGCATAAACATGCTGAAGAAGCCTTAACTCTAGCCTTATTACATAAGCTTGACGTCATTAGGGTCCTGCCGAGTTCGACTGCTGCCTTCGTTACAATCTCACTCAAGTACATGAGCCGGACAAAAACAGATATCGAGTTTTAATTGCTTAGTTTCTCTATTGTATGGAGCAATGGGCAATGTGGGGTAGGCACAAGAGAAAACAGTAATCAACTACATAGATAATAAGGTTTTTGTTTAGAACCCTCGTTCACAACCTAACCACGTCCACAACATCATGTGATATAATTCGTTCTGTGGCCACCTTGACCTAGGCTTGTTCATGCAGACAAAACCTTCATCGTATTTGCTGTGTATAGTTCAAAGATCTCGATGCACAAATCGTTTATGAATCATAAAGTCGCCAAATCGTAGGCAATAACAAAAGGCATCTTAAAGCGAATGCTGGCTGGCACTGTCGTCGTGATATGGTAAAACTCGAATCGGTGATGGGATATATCCATAAATAATGGTGCGCTTAGATCATTTTGGCTGGGAACCTAATGAAACAGTCAATAAGAAGAGATTGTGTGAGGCCGTACTTAAAGGCTCCGGGATAGCTCCCAGACCTAAGCAATTTCAAATCGTTATTCAGTGATACGCTCACAGTTCAATAGCGATGCCTAGTGGTTAACGAGTTTATCATATCGTTATAATTCTGATGGAAAGTTAATTAAAATGATTCTACCCTAGATTCGTAGAGAAGGTATATCGGCCCTGATTTTATGTGTTTATACACAAAAGTGCGGCATACGACTTGTTATTGCTAACATTTGTAGCTATACATGGCATCCAGCTGGGCTGTCTGTTTGGTTTGGTTCGAAAAAGAGTGTAGTGGGCCCTACTGTACATGGCAAATTACAACGTGACCTGTGTGTAGCTGATTTTGTCTGGTTACCAGGTCGCGGACTGACCGCAGAAGGAAGTACGTACCTCAAACAAAGTAGGTACTTTGTTCCCAGTACGGCGCACCTCGATTTAGGTACACATGACAGTCGTGCCACCGCCCTCTGCAGTTTTGCATTTTATGACACAATTTTCTGAAAGGTGATTGGCTTTGAAGGATTTAATTATGCAAATATATTATGGCATACATTTGGAACCAAATCTGTTGTTGTGAGAGATATAGGGCATTCTCTAGATGAGTTTTCACTTCCATTATTCGACAGCGACTGCAAGTTTTTCGACGTTCATGGTTAAATTTTGTCCCCACATCAACATATATCATCTTATTATACATTATATGTTATTTAAAGTTCTATGGCATATTAATGAGCTATCGCTAATAATATACACCCCTGTTGAATGATTTTTTCTGAAACTGTCGTATTGACGCGTTCGTACTTAAATCGAAGTATGGTGTACTTCCTTTTGAATTGGTGCCATAGTCTGATAGCAGATCGTACACAGATAAAAAAATGACACTTATTATTCACACGACCGAACTGCAGGTCGAATGTAGCCTTTCCTGGTGGTGTTCTAATTATAAGATGATTTGTTTTAGAATTTTGAAACCTCGTACTTATGACGTGACATAGCCCCACTCTGACGGTAGTTTACATATAAATCAACAAAACATCGTGCACGGCTTGAAGTGACAATGTCAATAATTCCAACCGAATATGATTTAGTCTGTTAGTAGAGGGTAAATATACAAAATCTCACAAGAATTGCTGGTTTGTGTTGTGTACTTAAACATTGATTATAATATTTAATGTTATGTATTTGACTTGACAGTGTCTGAATTACTTTGTTTTTTTTCCAGAATTAACAGCTATTGGCCATGCCATTTTCAAAACGGTGTACTTCTGAAAGCCTTCTTTCACAATGGGGATGTTTAGAAACTGGAAACCTGAAATCAAAAGTTCCAAGTGGTGTCAAAGAAAAACTGTTAGATTTGGTTGAAAAAAAAAGAATCTGTCCATTACACACAAACTGCTCCTTAGTTCTGTCAATCATGCATTGACAAAGTGGATGAAATCTATCCAGACTTGAACATTCCTTCAGCCGTAAGTGAGTCAGTTCAGCTGCCTTCCAAGCCGCTGAAAGTTGATTCATACTCTCTCAATGAAGAGGCTCTCCCTGTGATGGGTGTACCAGGTCTCGTCAGAACAATAAACCCATCTTTTATTGTTCTCATCTATATACTCAACCAGAATTTTGCCATCACAACGCTGAACAAGTTCATAAGACTTTGTACATATTATCCTCTTCCTCTCGTTTCTGCTCTTGCGGCATTCGGTACCACCAAATATGTATTCAATAGGTATTTTACCTGTGTGGTGTTTCCACTTTGGATCCCTGAATGTTTAAATAATTGTTTTCAATATATTCCATTCCAAACAACAGGGACACAGGGAGAATATATTATTCGGGATTCCATTTTCATGAAAACAGGAGTCGAATTTGTAAACGCTATCCGCATAAGTCCTTATCTTTCCTCCTTGGAAGGGAATAGGCTGCCCAATTAAATCCCGCGAGTATAGGATCAGGTGACCAGCGCTCCTTAATCTTACGGAATTAGATTTCAACAACATCACATCGATTTGCTCTCTGTTCCAAACCCCTCCAATCCTTCCCGTTTTCAATGCCATCCCACCTTTTGTAAATGCTTTCCTCTAGTTTTGTCATTTAACACTCGTTGTTTAATATGTATGTCTGTACATGTACAGGTGTATCAATTAATCCTATCTGTGTCATGACCAATTAAAGTAGCTTTATCCTGCGTTGTGTAACCTGTCCTAGACATATCATAGTTATGTATCTCACTTATTGTATCAACATCATACATATACCTTTAGCTGTCAAACAGTCACCACCTTACTATACTTGTTATCATTATCTGCCTCATTGTAATAGCGGTAATTGAATAGTGCTGTTCCTCGATTCCTTCACAAAATATGGATCTGCATTATATATTGTTAAAGGCATACGATTTGGCCGATAGAAACTCATTTATTAGCAGCATGCAGGAAACAAAACCATCATGAAGTTTACAGATGAGGAAATATTCTTATGACCACTGTCTACATTGCTATGGAAGTAATTGTAATAAAGTATAGTCAATTTCAATGCAACCTGATCGGTGACGCCGTGATTTTGTGAACAATCCATTCCATACCGGTAAAACAATTATGCAAAGTGATAATGTTCATTACATATGTAATTATGCTCGTTTCCGCCTGTAAAGCCTTAAATAATAACCTAACATTCAATTAAAACAAGAACAAAACTTTTGAAAAACTCGAACAGAACAGGCCAACAAAAATATGAAAACTTACTGTTGTGGTTTTTTGGGAGGCATTCTGTTCAATATCAAACACCTGGCTGCTTTGTAATTCTATTTGAGACGAACATTCCTTTTTAAACACAACTAAACACGTACATGAACACCGTCAATCATACCCGGGTGGACAACAAGCGAGATTTGAAACAATCATGGTACGGCGCACTTCGATTGGAGTACAAAATTATCGGGTGTGCAAATGGATTGACATAGGGTGAGATGTTATCATCAATAAGTCACAAATATGCCATACAATTTTCACTAAACTATATTTCATATAATCTAGAAAAAGTTCTTAACTTTGCCAAACTGATACAAAAAGGATTTTTGCCTCATCAATCTTCGGGAAAGACACGCGATGGCCGCCGTACTAAAGTTTGAAAACGCATACGAAAGCCTTCTCGTTCACGTGCAGCGCTAAACATGGTCCAAAATCGAGGCTTTGACAGGGGTTTCCACGATTTTACACAATTAAATCTCCTAAATCATGTCACAATTTGCAAAACAGTTGAGAAAATCTATGTTTATGTATGCATAAACCAAGTGCGCCGTACTTGGAACGAAGTAAGTAAATCAACTGAAGAACGTGAAAGTGCGCCACCATCGCCCTTGTGTTCGTATGCTTGACTTGATCTAAGCATTCAGGAAGAGCATTTGGAACATGGGTTGTATTGTAATACCCTCAATCAGTTTAAATGAGGTCTTAAAAGGGTTAATTGCGTAATGTCTTTACTATACCCTTTAATTACAATTACACAAAATGTACTGACCTTTTCTGTTGGGTACCAGTAAATATGCTCTCTTATCAGATATTTCAAACTCTAGCCGGGACAGCCTCATGAAAGGTTCGAGCTGATCGAACATAATAAAACAGTCGTAATGAACAATTTGATTGGCAGCTTCATTTATTGGATACAGGATCATGGCCCATCTCAGGTGCATCGAAAGCATTATAATTCATGACCCATATATAACATATCCAACCGCAATATACCTACCGTGTTTATTAACGAGGACAGCTTTCGTTACCTTACAATGTGCTCTTGTGGAAATAAACCTTTCGGATCGGCCAAGCAATTGACAAACGGTTTAAATCAATGACTAAATTATTTTGGGCTCTATACGATGTCAGTAGCCCTTCTATATCTGTATGAGAAGCGCCTCTTCGGAAGGCTATGAATAAGTCAAAGAGATTTTTGCAAAACCTTCCCGCTTTGCTGTATGAGAAACGCCAGTTGTAATAAATAACCAATGTGCTCTTAGTACTGCTCTTCGAGAATTAAACCTTCCGTTTATCACG
Source organism: Urechis unicinctus (assembly GCA_034190875.2). Lineage (NCBI taxonomy): Eukaryota > Metazoa > Annelida > Polychaeta > Xenopneusta > Urechidae > Urechis > Urechis unicinctus. Next base: position 72,541,733 of record CM067353.1, on the reverse strand, counting down.
CCCAGCATATCCCTTTGCTTTAAAAAATATTTACTTAGTGTTCCTTGCCGATATTTTCTTATTTTACTCGATTTGACGTAATCTGAAAAGTTATAAAATACCAACAAGAACCGCCACAGCATTACTGTCGTCTTGTTACAAAACCTGACGTCAAGTGTCTGAACAAGATACAGGTTTGGAATGGCCGTCGGAGATTCCTGAACATCGCATTATTTGGCAAACATTAGGAGAACTTAACCCACTTGTGTCCAGCTGACTGCTCCAGAGGGCTAGTAGCTTTCATAGGGGAGGAGGATCTAGCAGCCAGGTACAAATTTGCATTTATTACCATATACACGCGTACTTGTTTTTGCTCGTGTCGCTTTACTGGTCACACGACAACCACATTTGATATTTGCTGCAGGATTTGTAAGTGAGTTTACAGGCTAGGTTATGTAAGAGAGTAGTATGGATTTTACCACACACGAGCTCTACAAGTGACTTATCTACCTTGTTCGATATCAAGCATACATAACATGATGCTCATTCTATGTCTGTGTCAGGTGATTAGACAACATAGAACATTGCGATGTATCGATCAACAGAGGGGGCAATATTCACACTCTCCTATCGAGAGCCTATTCTATTTACGAATATTGAATACATTGTGTGCTACTCTCATTTGCAGCGTTCAGTCATTACTTTAGGATAATTGGACTATAACCTTGAAAACAATTAACAAAGGAGCGGCAAGGCTGCTCTGAATGGTAATTCAAACAAAACAACGCAAAGAAAACAAAGCATAATTACTGCGGTCGAAAATGAGCATCTTCAACACACGCCGAGGTATGCGCGCTCCAATCCTTTTATCGGAAAAATTCAGCGAAATAATTTGAACAGCATGAAATTATTTGCTGCATGTCTGTTCTCCGCATTAACTATGAAATATTCTCGTTGATAAATGGCAAAGCATATGTCAGGGCATTGTTGTATTGAAAGATATGTGTGAGAAGGACTAATACACTTATATACCTAAGGCACTATCGCACAAGATCATAAACGCCATTAATATTCATGATGTCTCGCTATACCTCAGGATGTAATTGTATGTGTTGCGTGGTTTAGTATAATGGATAGATCAGCAGCAATATCAGGTTGGATAATTGTTTTGCTCACCCCATCTCGATTGTTGGTATTGCCTAGGACTTCCTTTTCATCTGCCAAAGGATTATGTACACTAGAATATTGGATTTTCCTAACCAACTGCAACACCGCGGCATTACTTCCGCGCAAGGTATATAGTGTTGGCTTATAACACAGTATGTAAAGCATGTGGTGGCGATTATCTGTGTGCTAGATCTCTGTATTGTACACCTGCGCATATTTAAAAACCAATAATAATAAAAATAATAATCTTTATTTCGAACAGCAAATGTAAAGAAACTATATTAAATGCAACAAAAAAACACAAGTAAACGATACAGAAAACATTTAACAAAGTTTCAGCTTCATGTTGGGTAGGCTCCTTTTATTATCATGGTAATGTTCTTATGTTCAGAAAAAAAACATGGTGACGTAACCTTAAAGCCGGAGATGTTATTACAGTCATCATGCTGTAATATATAACAACTATTCATGTTCATTATTGTTCGAGTATTATTGCTAACAATTGGTCTGCTGTTAAAACAACATCTACTCACGTAAGGTACTAGAACACTGGGGCTGTTCGCTTAAAAAAAGAAATTGACAAAGCGCAGCATCAGTTGATTTCTAGGAGGCAGTTTTCCCGAAATGAATGGTTAATACTTTATAATTGTCCTGGACACTAATTTCCATATATTTCGAATAGACATCCTCCAAATACTGCATAATTTGACCATCTGGTTAGGTCTAAAATCTACATCGGTGACAAAAAAACTTCTACATTATGCTTCAAATATTGTCCAAAGCGGGACATTATCATATGCGTTTTAACTATAACATCCTTACCAGCACGCCGAGTATTCATCAATTCAGCACAATAACCAATTTTACTTCCCAATGAACAGCTTGTTTATCTTGTACAATCAATTCATCATTTAGCGTTATACATACTGGACTGTCGTAAGCATTGAAGGCTAGCAAAACGGCTTTTTGCAGAATCGAAATGCAGTTTTCATTTGAAAATTCCTCGCATATTTAAAGCATTTTCTGATCCGCTGTTACTTAAGGTGCAATGCATCATCAGCATAACTGAAAGTAGCCATTTCAAGATTTCCCATGTTACATCTAACATTAGCTTCACAGAGGCGCCTTAGTAATTTATCAATATATACACAAAATAATAATGGCGGAATCACTACGCAATGCTTGCCACTACTGCATATTACTGACCACGGCAAATTCATTTCACTAAGTGCTTTGTATTACATTAAGTGAATACTTGACACTACGTATAGTATGACAGATTGAATTACTGAAAATGTGTTGATCCCCAACACATATAACTACTTAGTTGGCACCAACTTGCAAATTGTAGAGCCCATTTGGCGATGCACATGGGACTAAGTTCAGACGTAATTTGCTGCTAATGAAAGCAAAATGAGCAATACATAAGATAACCTATGCAAGTTTCACCAACAATTGCACAAATATTCACTACAAGAAAGCAATGTAAATGCTGCTAACGATGTTCATTACAGTCATATGTAAGGCTACATGTTATTGCAATGCCAGCTTCATCATCAGTATTCATTTCAGAAGATAATCCGGATTGAGTTGAGCTCAGCGGTTTGGTAGACTGAGCATATGCCTAAAGGTTTATGTGTGTCCTCAAAATATATATCAAGCCACAAGTTAGCAGCCAGAATATTTTTTGCATTTTACCTTACGGGTCCTGCATGCATTATCCGCAAGAGTTTATTTCTGACAATGAATGCGGTTGTTTAGTTTAACATGCGTGCTTTATTAACCCGTACATTAAAATAAAAATAATGTGATGACAAATTGCTTATATCTGGATGCCAATATTTATGTTAAAGAAACAGTAAGATCAACAACTACGTATGGTTTGTTACTTGAATTGATGTTGCAATCTCTCAGTCGGTCATTAAAAAACATTTCGTTCTGTTATTGTGGAAGCAGGGCCTGAGTAACAACAAATATCACATCAAATACTAAATGGCAATACATCATGTACACAAGAAGCTTCCCTAGGAAACCGCGAGTACATAAAACCCCTTGATGGAGGCAGGCAAATGAGAATGTCGAAGCTGTCTGGGCAATTTGCAGCCTTATACATACTTATGTCATATTCCTTCTCAATTGTAGCCAGGTGTAGTTATCCCAGGGGAATATATCATAACTTGATCACTCTGTCTGGTAATTGGTGTGCTAAATAATTAGTGTAGCGAAATTATCCTGCTGTCTGCGTACAACGCCGTTACGATGCGTATTACATATCTCAATAGGAGGTTCAACGTCTGAAAATAGCAGATTAGGCCATGGATAACGTTTTAATCTGTGCGTGTTTGCGAAGCTACATTGATTCAGCAATATCTACATATGGACAATCTTTCATGTCCGGTTAATGAGATCCAATGATGACTAAGTCAAATCCTGCAGATTGGGAAGAAATTTCCATATCAAAGGCAGTCGATTTAACTCAATAAGGCAATAGGAAGCGACCTTGGGTTTGTCATTTAAATAAATTAGCCTTCACTCACGGATTTGGGAAGAATTTTTCTCCCCAATCAATGTTACAATACGCTCTGACTTCAAAGCCAGTGAAAAAGGCAATCCATAGAATTCCAAAACCAACCAAAGGGGTGTACATTAAATCAGCTTGATTTGCGTTAAGGGCTTCGGCGCGTGATTGCCTCTGAGGTCATGGAAATAACGATATTGTATTACAATAATAGCGTTATTATCGTACTACTTGGGTGAAGTGTCGTGCGACTGATTTCCCATTTTGTCTTCATCATTATAATATTCGCACTGTGCAATGATGGCTTAGTTCTCTTCGTGTGACTTCTATTTGTGTTGTTGGATTCAGAACTATTTGGATGTTAATGTAAACTGCGTCTTGTAAGTGTTGAAGATTGGGTGTATTTTGAGTGGCTTCCACAAAGGTAGAGGCCGCTATTGTGAGCAGCCGCTCTCATTATTCTTGTAAAAGAAATGAATCTTTTAAACCCCGACCTCCCCGGCACAACCAACATCAGCCTGACGATCTGACTCACCAGGATCATCACCCGAATACTGAAACCTGGGTGTTTCAATATTAAACCTTATCGAATCAAGGCAGTCACAAAGTCATCACAATAGAAAACACTAACTAACTGTGATTTTGCACATATAATATTAATATGCAGAAAACTACCTTATCCAACTTTAACGAAGTCATAAGAGTACAACAATACGCTGCGATGATAATTATGCTGCAAATAAAGAAGTGTTTTTTTATCATGCATTGTTATTTCACACCGAAATAATGTTCAATTCAGTAAGCAAATCCATACGAGCTCAGCGTGAATGTCCCAAATTTATCATTTTTATTCACAGACCAATTGGTAAGTGTTCATATTAGATGTACATAGATAAGCAACAGCATTGCGTTGATGCAAGTTGTAAATCACAGCATAGTGACAATGTTTTCCTCGTTTCAACAGTGTCTTAGCTTTGTATCCACTTTGCACAATGCACAATACGTACCCGCCAACCACTCATGATCATCATTATATTACACGTATTGCATTAGACCACCCACTGTACTTAATATGATTCGCTGGTGAATCCGACTGACGATGAACGCAGCACATGCATATGGCAATAAGCACACTCAATAATTTAAGCCAAGCAGCGATATATATGCTTGTCTGAAGTGTTATTGCATTGAATTCAATCTGTTTAAACGATACAGGACACATTCAATGGTATTATAAGGGAAGCCAAAGTGGTGGGTGCTTTTCATTTCTCCAACCGGTTCAATTCGTTTCATATAGCATTCTTAAGATAGTTACGTATATAACAATTCCTAATAAGTCTGACGAGACAGAATATGTCACCGAAGGCTTGGTTATAGTGATATGATTGTAAAAGGTCAGAACAACATTTTCGTGTGCTAAAAGATTTAATATGAGTGACCTGACTCGGAATTAATTGCACTGTTGAAGATATTAACACGGCTCTTTTCAAGGTGATTAAGGCGCAAACTAATTACCATTGAGTGACCCATCCATCTTACTGCGGTATGTTGTTAAAGCCATGGACGGAAAGCCAGTGATGCTCACTATGGAGCGCATGTAAAAAAGTAGATTGACCATTTCGAGTAAAATCACCCGTAGGGTTATAGCCCCTAACCCATTGGAAATGGACATGACATGTGCTTCCAATGAGTGAACAGATTTGTATACTCCGTTCATTACTGCCATACTTTTATGCTATTATCTAGTGCGGCAATTGGGGTTTGTATCGTTCGCCAAGACTTTTTACATCAGGACACATAATTTCCTGATTATTGGGGACATTATGTAAAATGATGGGGACATTCAATGTGCATAATTAATTCGATGAGGGACCGGCACCATAAACTGCAACACAGAGAAACCTTACATCATATGTCGTTGACAACCAATATGATAGATGAGTCAAATCCATTATAGGCAGTCGACCTCAGCTATGTTGATTGTATTGATTCTGAACAACTGTTAATGAATATCGGATCAATTTCTTTTACATTATTGGCCTAGCGAATGTTTGAGCTTGTCTAATTTTAGGTGTACTTTTATTGAATAACAGCAAATAAAATACATATGGCAATCAACATAACAAATAATATGAGTTTGATTCTTATGAGATTATTTTATACCATATTATAATGCTTTATTGTTGCATTTCATATCGATATTACGACTGTGATAATTGTAGTAGCTCATGCTGTTTGTTGTAGAATGACGTTGATGATCTTGGAGAATCATTTGTATTTAGAGAAGATTGAATCACACCTCAGATGATTTAATTGATATTTGATAAAAGCAGAAGCCGCCAACGTGTTCCTCTTCTCTTGGAGCTGTCGGACAAATTTCGACATTCCCAATACCATCATAATCGACCTGACCACAATAATTAGACAGATTAACGGGATATCGTGAATTGATATCGCAACAAGAGGCAATATGCTGATATGGTACCACGGCGTCTCTTTATAATTTTGCGATTTTTTACCGTATCAGTATGCAGCCTTTTTAGATACAAAGAACAGATTAATCAACAATTTTCTTGTTGAGCCAGACTTCTAACCAGGACAATTAAAGTATATCTTGAGGAAGAGGTGACACGGGCGACAGCAATCAGAAAGCTAATACTGTGGATTGCTACCATGTCTGTGTTGCGATTCACTTATTGTAGCCTTATATGACACTTCCAGGAAGCATAGATGCAATAGGATATCAGCAGCAATAAAAACAAGGTGTAGATTAATTTGGATTGGGCACTGATGTATGTAATAATACGTTTGTAGCTTAGCACAACTAAAACCTCTGTGAGCTAATGCACTAGAGTGTGATAAACGTAACCAGAATTCATGAATAATTGACGATATGGCCTCGGCATTGAAGTATTACTCTGAGGGTACCGAATGCAATAAAAAGCTGTGTCGGTTGGCTGCAATATTTTATTAGTATAGTACTAAGTCGAACGAGACAGCAGTGATGGTATTAAATAATGCGTAAAATCAATTGCATAGTTCTTCGACGAACAATTCTGCGTATCATATTATGTCAGATTGCCTAAGATAAATTCTGGTTAACTTTCCCAACTATTATATAAAACAAATTCTCCCATGATGCTTTGGTGGCGTTACATATATCGTTCGGCTTAGAGACTCTTACATTGTGTATGAGATGCACACATATGACTTCAAAACCAACAACCAATGATGTTCGTAAAAAGAATTGATATAAACATGCTTGTAGAGACTCAAACCCTCAGCCGTTAATCCATATGCTTCCCTCTTTATCTCAGCCAAGCATTACAAGCCCGGAAACTCTAAGATTACACTTCGTGCATATTCACAGTTGGCAACGTATATCCCTGTCGCACAGACTAATGTCCAATGTCCGCCCCTTTCAAATAATCCATAATCGACCAAATACCTTTTCGACCAGGTTGCATGTACAGTTTGTCACCCCTGAAAATTAACATGTAAGACTTTCTTTTGCCCGCTTATCATTTTACGCAAAAACCTTGGCTCGTAGAATTTGATTAACTACCATCATTCCGTCTTGATCCACAAGAGAATGTTACGGATGAAAACTGAGTGCTGCATGCGTTCAGTCTGATTCTTGTCTGCAAGTCACAGATTGTAATTATCCCATATGCATACATAATTCTGTCAGAGAAAATCATGGTTACATGTGCATGTAACTTGAAAGCATTTTTGACTTAAGTGTGGACATATTTCTTAAGCAATGTTGATCACAAATCTGAAAACAAATGTGCAAACACGTTCCTGGATTGAAGATGTCAAACCGTATATCAGAATACACCATAATCCGACAACAACTGTAACGCAAAGTAACGGTATAGTCAGGTACGACATGGTAATTTCTTTAGCACGCGCGTTTATACCTATTTCAAAGGGTTAACCAATAATTATATCTGCAAGATTTTGCCCCTAGCAAATAAAGTACGTACAATTTGGTCTAGTCTTTATGCGCTATTTCGTATGTGGTAGTTCATCTCTGAACTAGTTAACAAAGAAAGGGAAGCGCATAATCGGAACATTGCACCATGACCATTCTCATTGCAACTTTGGTTCTAGTTTTTGCACATGGTTTAAAGTTTAAATATACCAAAATACTCAAAAACACCAAGATCGGTTTTGGGTAATGTGTTAAGAACATAAAGTTGTATTGTTTTTCAATTCGTGTGTCCTATTTGACCAAAAGATGCAATTTGTTTCTTGGCGATCTAAATTCATAAACAGCTGAATATTGGACTTTCACACTTATGGGCACAAAATAGTTGGACGTTCCTGTGGTGGAGTGTGTTTATTATTTATGTTTGTGCTACATATTTTTGTATATCATATATGTAGATTATTCACCAGATAACCCAAATGTCTATCAGGTGATTTGGTTATGTATAGAACAGATCCTGGAGCATCTAACAACAAAGTGTAGGTATTTATGAAGTATTTTCATTCCAACACCAAAAGCAATATCATCCTCGCAAGTAGCAGTCAGCATATTGCTAGTAATCGTGCTGGAACTATATTCTCTGGATGCCTCTTCAGATACATCTGCACCTTCCACTGAGAGCAACTTGATGTAAGATGCTAAAAACAAATCCAAAGCATTTGTAGACGACAGGCAGCTTGCACATTAAGAACAACTTTGCACCTTTCTGGAGCTGGCTATTGCTGATGTTGTTGGCCAGCATAGAGTTAATAACTCAGTTTATCATGTAGACAAGTTTGATCAAGTGGTAGAAGAAAGAAGAAGCTTTACGGAATCTATTCCAACCTTCCATGCCATCGAGGGCCGAAAATGTCTCAAGCACTCAGAATTATTGAAGGCATCCCAAAGTGGAAATGGTCGATCCCAAGGTAATGTGCCGCGGTAGCAAGACAAGCCCCTTTGCTTGGCTCAACAAAGAAGTACCAACACGTTGACACTGCACACTAATACCATAGTGACATTTAGCTTGCAATGGGTTTGCAAGTAGTTTGCGACCGATTTCCAGGCATTTTTCGGGCCCCACTGTGAAATGAACTTGATCAAATCATATAGATGAAGTCTCCACGAAGGAACATGTAGTAACACTGTAATGGAGGTCTGAGGCAGCACAACAGTCGGCCTGTTAATGTTATGGCAACCACATGACATTGCAGTTGCTGATGGTCTTTCATCTTGGAACTTTGCAGGAACTTTTCTTGTAGTTAATCATCTACAACCTGTGATTTTCTTAAAAGCTTTTTCACCGGCCAGTTTGAACAATCTCCAAGTTCTGCATACATGCTGAAGTTGGCGTGTCGCTATTTGCAGGGGATCTTGAACGTCAGAATGGGAATAAGACGTAACAATGCCATACTTGTGCAACATGGTATTTTCATGACAAAGGAATTATTTCATGGCCGTCACCATCTCAAGTACCAAATTCCTGACGTCCAACTCCGAGCGCCAAAGTAACGGTCCGCCTCGAGTGGTCAAGATTTAGACGATTTTCCGGTGGAAACGAGGAGTTGCAACAAATGAGTTACAGTTAAATCCGCAACCAAAACAGCTTGCCGGCAATTAGAAATACGCTCTTTGGCCAATCTTGAATGGAGGGAGAACATGTGATTGCGCCAGGGACACATTCAACTTAACCAAGGAATTCATCGAGAAAGCAAACATCAAGAGAACTTACTGGGTTCTCCACAAGTTGCTTAGTTAACCATTTCCTAGAGGACACCACCCTACAGCACTCTGTCTATGTAACACAAGAGGAAAACATTCGTTGCACTGCCCTCCAGCGCCAAACAATAGCTAGCATCGATTCCTAGATTGACAGCCTTATCAAACAAATTATCAATGACGACAATGTCCACAATGCAGCAGTTCGACAAATGTAAGACATTCAAGTTCTTCCTCGATTTACCGGCTACAGTTACAGCTTAGTTACAACACAGAAGTTGCTGAGGGGAGCACAATTCTTGTCAGTCTCATTTATTTATTAGTATTATGTGTTAGAGTCATAGTAAAGTAGTATTCAACCCATGTTGTAAGGCATGTGGCCCTAGAGTTATCGTGATGTGTGGGCTTGTGGTAGTTTGATATATTGATGTTCCATTATTGATTTTTGTCTGGTACGCATCTGGGATGATGTAGAATACCATTGACAACTTCTTCAATTCCTATTCATTTTCAGGTTAACGTTTGGAATAAGGGTAGCAGATTTAAGTAGCAGAATTAATAGCATTTGGTTCAATGTTTTCTTGTATCATAATCAGATGAGAAAAGAGCTCTTCCCTGGTTGCAATCCCGGCCATGGTGATAAGGAAAGGTTTACCAAGTTGAACACTGTATAGGGTTTGAGTAAACAAAGTGAGTAATGATTGTCTTCAATACCAATTTGTCAAGACATGCATCATGGGACAATCTATCTGCTACTCAATACAAAGACACATCCAACTCCTCCCCACAACCCAAAATGACTATCCTTTTTATATCTATGACAGGCCACATATACACGTACAGATTTGATTAAAAAATCAGTGAAAAAAGAAATGAAGATTAACATCGTAACGTGCAAATTGTGGACAGGAGCTCGTCAATTTCCTCTGGGGTAAGAATAGAAATTGCTCGCCCATCCCGTTGCATAATGAGCTCTTTTAATAAAGAAATAGTGTTTAACACATTAATGTCTATTACATTCTCATTCAACCGGAGTAGGTACTCATTCGGCGTGATTTCTGCCGAGAAAATAGCGTTAGTACTGACACCAATGGTGGACATTACAATTCTCAGATTGCAAGCCACAGTCGAATAACTAGATGCGCAGAGTCTGCTCACAAAGGACAACACATTGTTACCACTGCTTATGCATTTACATAGAAACATGATATAGCGCTTCATTAATTGTTTAATAATCGGTTGTTGACCTGTCAAAAGATGTAAGTATATGGAACGCGTTTGTGGATGGAGCTTCCAGACACGCCTAATACATTTTCGCCAGGTTCGGCAAAATACCTCTAAGTGTCGATGGTCTAAACTCCATAAGGGAGAACAATAAAAACTTGTACAGAAACTAATGAACAACTTGTTTCTCACATCTACATTGCAAGCCCCAAACCTGGACATCAACAAATGTGTTTGTGACACTAAATTAGAACATGCTACATTCATATTATTATTATTACAGTCCTTACCGATATAGGTACCAAGATGCAAAGCATTTTCCCTGATAGGAATAGTGCATCCATTAAGCTTTAAATCTACAGTGCACTGGTTATCATTAAAAACTAATAAATTGCTCTTCGCTGAGTTGAAAACGACACTATACTCAGCCGCAAATTGCTCACATGTTTCAATCATTATCTTGGCGGCGTCAATGAGGGTGCAATTAACGACAGATCATCAGCATAACCAAGTGCCCCAACAAATTCATGACCAATATGACATCCAACTTTAGTGTGTGACAGACGGGTGAGTAGTTCATCCATATAAACACAGAATAGAATCGGAGACAGAACTGCGCCCTGCTTTACGCCGTTTGTACAGCTAAAGCTGTCCGAAATTTCATTATCCCATTGCACGCGCAATTGTTGCTGCGTATACATGTTCAACATCATCTTAGCTGTGGTAGGACACATGCCTCGCTTGCGTAGCAGCATAAACAGTTTAATATAATCATTGATGTCATGTGGCGCAAACAGTTCCTACTCGCCAGCTGGTTTTTGCTTATACTGATAATAGCTTTTGATCGTTACCAGCAGTACATGCATTACGGTAGCATCCCGGACTGAAAATAGACCAATTCATGACAAATTGAAAGGTTGACTAAAGTTTTAGGTGTAATTCATAACACAGACCCTTCGTCAGTCATTGCTGCATTTGCTACCGTTTGCCTGGTGCATTAGAAATATCAACTTTGCTGGTATCACAGTCATTCAGTGGTTTAATAGCTTTGTCTATTATCACCTGTATAAAAGACCTAGAATGGCAGAGCCAGTAGCGGAGGACCATCGCATTCCAAGGATGGTCATCATGGATGGTGCATCATTGTTTTTTTAATACGAATAATTCGGATTGAACAAGCATAAATAGTGGTAAATCGAGGGTACTAATCCTGCGGATCGGTTAGGACAACAATAGCCCGTTTAATATGATCGAATTTATTCAGTGGGTAGCAATGTCGTTGCGTACAACACACGCCATAAACAGGCTTAAACGTTGCGCAATGACCTTTCTTTTCGCCTCCATCTCTCAGTGGCATATACAAATTCACTCTCCCGCGTCACGTCCAACCCATTTCATTCCGGAACTGAGAAGTTAATCGTTTGGTCAAGATTAAGCCTTATCATTCGCGTCACATAACAACCATACTTTCTCCGTTTATCTGCTTGTAGAATGGCAGTTACTGTTACATGTCGTGCCTGTTGAATAGCATATGTTCGATCGTTACGTCGCATTCATCAGGCTTGACGGTTGTATGGACCAGAATCGTGTTCATCAAAGGTGTAGTAGCATATATATTTTGCTGCAATAGTTGCTATGTCATGAATTTTTACATTTAGCTATATTGTACAGGAACCACTAACGTTTGTAGCATGTCTGTCATGGAAAAACACAATGACCACCATTAGGATAAAAATATCGAATAACATATATAACGTGTTATAAAATATCATGCAGACAATTATCGTCACAAATTGCCACAATGCGTCAATAAAGCAACTGTTTTGTATCGGATATAATTTCCCAGAAGTCATGATAAACCATCGCTTCCCTGAATTGCAATTTTGCTTATTATCTAGAAAAAATTATTATTACCACACGCCATGCACAAAACGCATTTGCTGTGCCAATGACATTACTCATTGATATGACTGCAATACGCATCATCTGCATGCTATAATCTTCCTTGAGATGCAACCAATTAACTTCAAAGATTAATCTCTCACGCTGCGATAATATAAAGCCAGGAGGTAAAGTTACTTCACAATTGCATTAAATTATTGCTATATTTGGACAGAAATTGCAAGGCTATAATTTATACCCACACATGCCGGCCTTGCATTGTACTATCTACCATTGATTGCTGCAAGGTCTTTTTATGATGCTCGTTAAATATGTTAATAATTAGGAATATATAATGTCGTGTAGTCTTATGCCAGCTGACACACAGTTAATTTTTTGTTTACCTGGATAGAATTGTGAGCCAATAAATCTCGTACATATAGCAATAGCCAAACTGTAATAACAGGTCCATAAGGTATCATTAACAATATATTGTGTGCTTACTGGGCAGATTAATGCTTCAGCCGATGAGGACAGTTGAGTAAGAGAAACTCGGAAGAACTGAAAATATATCTCGTAGCTATATTCACTGCAACTTTATTAAACCGCGGTTTAAGCAAATGGATTTTGTGCGTTTAACAATAAATCATATGCTAGAAACATATTGCCAGTTGTATATCCCTGGCGCGCGCGGTGATAACGATGTAGTGGTCTCTATGTATGAAACAGTCTCCATATAAGGTTGTTCGTTACATGTCATTAATTGTTCCTCAAACATTGCTAAAATCAAACCGTGACAATCGCGTGTTAAAGTGACTTAATACAAGAATACTGAAGTGTAACACTCTTTTCTGCCAAACGATATCATAAATCTCAAGTGATCACAAAAGCGCATTAATGGCGGTTGACATTTTGTTTTGTTGCCATACCATTATAATTTTTGCACGTAAAATGTCTCTCGTTTTGTGAGGTAGAAGGTATGGAACTGCATTGTATTACCATTTAAGTAATGTTTTGTCGATATATGTACATCACCATTCCCATATTTGTGTGATCGTTTATGCTCGCATGTCAATTGATAGCTGTTTATGCATTGTGTATATAATGAAGAATCTTCTGTTCAAAGTTTTCCACGACTAAGATAAATATTATCTTCTTTAAATCAGTTTGATAATCTGTGGCTTGGAGTAGGGCATTCCAATAAATAATGGATGGATCCCTGTGGACACATATTATCATTCAGATAATTGTTATAAAATAACAGTTTAGTTTGTTTAATTTCTTATTATCTTTTGTATGGCATTAAAGCAATAGCTTCCTGCAACACAGCAAAAACTGTTGGAATGTGGATCACATGATCGGCTTTAAATGACACCAAACAAGCACCTATGTTGAGATTATGTGAGCCACAACAAGGACACTAAATGACCGTAATAATTAGCGTAGCGTCACTGGGAATATACGGTGATAGATGTGGCATTCATTGTCAGCAAACCAAGTAGACTAATGGACAAAAGGAAAGGGAGGTTGTGGGGTCAGTAGAAACAGAATATTAAAGGATACGTCCTGACATAACCCCTCTTCGAAATATATCACTGCGCCAGGTAACAATGATGTAGTCTATCTGTGAGCTTACTTTTAAACGTTCATTAGGACTTGACTTGGCAATGATTTGTAATAGCAGCCTACTGCTGAGATAATGATCAGTAACATTGATATCTGCCGGATTAAGGAGTTAGGAAATGAATCACGAATCTGATGCAACCAAAAAAACCGTCGAGCAAAGGCAGCGGATCGTTTCTTCTATCACTACTTCTGACTACTGGCGATGTACATTGCCTTTTGCTAATGATGCGTGTTATGCATACAAAATCACATGAATGCTTTTATGTTATTTAGAACTATTTAAAAAGCCTACATTTTCCAAGCTAAACATTTTACTGTAACAAAGATTGCACATCATGATACAATATTAAATAGCGGTCTCGTTGTTAAGGACATTAACGGATGTGAGGACGAGGCTTGAAAGGGTTTTATTACGTGATACTAGTCCGACCAAAACTGAATCATTAATCTATTTCATAAAATTGCGAAGTCACGACCTATATCGTGAATGCGACGATGAAAACTTGATTCTATTTATCAGGTTGGCCTATTAAACAAGTGACGTTAACCGTAAATTTAATACATTACTCCAGCTTTCTTAATTTAGCAACTGTTGTGATGATACAAATTACAGAAAATTTCAGGGAAACAAAAATTATACAAAGCTAATAAACTCGATTTTATTAACGGTATTATCGATCTAATTTAAGTAGCTTTATTTATCTCTGGTCGGTATCTGCTTTGACACGCTGAATTGAGGATTAGCCAATATGTTTGTAGTGGCTCTATTGCCCAATAGCAGCCTAACAATTTCGTCTACCGGCACTTGAAGAACTTTGACTGACATGTGCCATAACGTAGTATTGATCATATGGTAAGAAGGCGCCCAACAAATACCCATAAACATATATTATTGCTCATGCCGCTGAGATGAATGCCATGTTTATTTACTATGGGTGTTAAACACATTATCTACGCTAGACCTTACCGATTTATCACAATGCAGCCAGTGCTGCAGTTTATTGCTGACACAAAATCCAAAAGCCAATTTACATCGCTGAGATATAATCCGTGCCGGATCTTACCTTAGATGGATACTACCCGTGTTTTTTGTAAATTATTAGATAAAGTTATTTTGCTACAATGGTTACTTAGTCGTGAAATCGTACACTTGGCAATATTGTACAAGGGACCACTCACGTTTGCAGCACGTCTCGCCATGGAACTACACAGAGCAAATATAATCGCAGTGACAACCATCACGATATAAGTCTCGAATAACGAAGATACATATTTATCAAATATCATACGGACCATTGTCGTCACGAATTGACACAATAAAGCAGCATTTGTGTATAGGATATAATTTTATAGACGTCTTGATAAACCATCGCTTCCCCAAATTAGAATGTTGCTTATCTTCTTGAAAAAATGCATTATTTCCACATGCAATGCACCAGACGCATTTACTTTGTATTTTTGAAACTAATCTAATTGGTTACACGGCAGAATACAGCAGCATATTATAATTTGCCTTGAGATAGAACCAATTAATTTTTGAGATTAATCTCTCGCGAGACGATAACAGGAAGTCAGAAGATAACATTACTTCGCAATTACATTAAGTTATTGTTGTATTTGGACAGTACCAGGAAGACAGGTAGCAGAAATTGTAAGGCTTTAATTTATACCCACGCAAGCCGGCCTTGTATTGAACGATCCGCATTGAAGGCTGCAAGGTCTTCTTATGACGTTTGTTAGATATGTTGATAACTAAGAGGATATAATGTCGTGAAGTTTTAAATCAGCTGACGTAAAATTTATTAGTTGTTTACCTGGAGAGCACTGTGAGCCGATAAACCCTGTACATCAGACAATAGCCAAACTGTAAGATAATGTCAATATGTGGACACATTGTTCAGAGCATGGAAATAAAACCTCATAGATATTTCACGGCAACTTTATTTATCGACAGTTAAATAAATCGTATGCTAGGAACACGTATGTCAGTTATATATATCCAGCTAAGTGCTGTGACAACGATGAAATGGTCTCCATGTCAATTCGTTTTATGCGCTATTAATAGTTCATCAGGCTACAGTTCAACCGTTTGCACGCAGCGATGTGCTAGCGCCGTATACTGCAGGGATAGTCGCTCAGGATCACAGCGTTACCTGATGTATCATGAATCTGAAGCAATCGTACAAACTGCATGCCTGGAAACCAGGCTCGTTTAATGTCGACAAAAGTAGAGCCATCACAATAAAGGTGTCTAATATTACAGATCAATTATATAAGGCAGAAAATTATCCATCATAATAAATCTGATATGTGGTGTGGGACATGACCAAGAGGTATCTTAGCCGTGCCGTTGTAACTGACATATATCATCAGTGCTGGCGTATGTGAGAATTCGCCGTCAGACCATTTCTATAATGCTCAGAGCTTCATGGAAACACGTAACTGGCATCATTTACAAATAAACATATCAGCAGCACCAAAAGAGGCAAGGGGAAATTATATTCCTGTGTTGAAAAGTTTGCGTAAGTTCTGTAATAACAGCAGCCGCTTGGGTTTGCAGCTGCCGGCACCACCGATATGAAAGCAACAACACCTTAAATATCTTCAACGCGGATCAAATTCAAATGGGTCATAAGAATCTGCTGTCATGCTGTCATGTTCAAGTAAAGTGGCATACTCCGCATCATAATGATCGATTTATTTATTGAAGCATTACTGGGCAGCGATACCGCCACTGCCCCGTGCGGCTGGCACCTAGAGCGACAATCAACACTTTCCTTATTCTTTTACTCTGAGATTGAGGGATCTTTATCCGTATTCCGTCAGGATTCAGTTATCTCCCTTTGCTCATTTTCCCGCTATCAGGTTTCATGTATCCAATTTACTGCTCCCCGATTTCAAGTCCCCTTATGTCTTAGCAAATAATACCACCAAATACTAGTACTCAATTAGTCATATTCTGAAATAATTCATTCTGCTTACTAGACTCATTTATTTTATTTTGTATTGTTCAATTAATGATGGAAAGTAGATTTATCGAACTTGCATACTTAATCATATAATTTATTAATTGCATCATCTACTGTCCTGGAGAATTACACTCTGTCGGCTTTGTCAATGTTCGGAATGTATCATATTTACAAAATGAGAAAAGAATGATGAAAGTTTAATTAGAGATAAGCACATTCATTGCAAAATTGGCAATAATCCAAACAGTTTCGAGCAAGTTAACATATATCTGGTAAATATGTAGCTCAAATCTAGAAGACATCGTATTTAGTATGTACAACAGCGTTGTATAAACTGTGCAAAACCTTTCCTTTATTATTTGCTGAGCGATACTTTCCCCAATTGGAAAGTTTTCAATTGATCAATGAAATTATGCAACCTGGTCATCTACTACCTATATGTAATTACTGAAAGACTATAAAATATTTAATAGAATACAATTCATATATTGAGCAGCCATACGTCAGATAGGTTGGTACTTTGTTAGGTAAAGCAGACTGGTTCTTGATTGGTTTAGATACATTGGTGAAAATGCATTCCACAGTTAACCATATTCGCTTAGTGTATAAAGTAATCTCTTGCGCTAGCAACCTTTCCATTTGAATGTCCACGTGTCAGTCAAACGTTTTTATCAATGTTTGTTTTTAATTTCACTAAACCAACTTTGTGAACGCCAGTCAGCGAATTATGGAACCAATTTGGCGAGGCGCAATTCGGCGATACTACAAGGAACGGATGTACTATTCAAATGTGAGCCAGAATGCATAAACATCCAGAAGGCGATATCGGTGTAGATTGCGTTGTGCAAATCCCATCGACCAGACGTAGATTATTAGTTTTCTACCTTCAAGCCATCTGACTGAAAACGATCGATTATGTGCTAGATACGAGGTATGCAAAATCTAAGCAATTACCGAACCCAGATAATTCTCGCCATTTGATCCATCTATAATAGTGTTATTCGCTGTCACACGCACCGACTCAGGCAATAGAATTTGCACTATGTCCCGTATGAGTGCCATATTACACAAAAGATGGTTCACACTAAGGGTACGTGTGTAGGAAACCCTATTACTCACATTCACTACATTACTGTTAAACTTAATCAGACCAATAAAATAATATCTGCGAGGCATAATTCATTTACACAATAAAAGGATAGGTAGAATGGCAACGATAAAAAGCGAAGATACATCGCGTGGTTGCCACATTAATGCGACTGATTGGGTTAAGATCAGTCGTTCATTTTGATTGGTCAAGAGTAGAATACTATCCTCGAACAGCATTAAGTATGATACAGCTTTTTATAAGTCCTAGTTTTGTCCTCATGCCAAAACTGAGTTGTTTTTGAGATAACAATGTCATTCACTTAATTGGCATCGCCGACTGCCAATTTCATTTCTCATAATGTGTGTGGTATTACTTTATAGGTAACAAGGAAGTTGGCGCCTCAGGGTTGCTTTCCAATGCAGCACCTGACGTCGCAAAGTCAATTAGGCAATATTCTTTTTAATACGATTGTAGTACTTGGAAATTTTGTATGTTGCCAAATGCAATTAGATAGCCGACAAATTCCTTGGCATAGACTTTTCATAGTAATATCATATCAGTAGATATACCGTCATAGCTCGGAATTAACATCAAACCATTGACGTACTAGAACTGTTGCGCAAAAGTAGCACCAATCAATTAGAGTATGGTAGTTATATAACGAAGAAGCCCAGGACTACACATTCGCTCCAATCATGTGTATAAATCGTTTCGATGTAAATGACTTTTTGTTTCTGCAGTGGTTCTGTTGAGAAAGACCCGTATATACAAGGATATCCTATTGAGTAGCCGTGTCTTGGACATCGTCCTGTTTTAGGGAGTTTATGTGCAATGGCCGTGTTGTCTTTATTGCGCAAATATGATATAAACTAGGACAAAGACTAGATTACATATCAAGTCGATGTCTGCCAACATGGTGAATGGGTCATATTCTTTGGATTGGGAAGTGATTTTCATATCAAAGGCAGTCTATTGTACACAGAATTGCCAACAACGCACTAGACAAATATCTTGGGTTTGCAGTGTTTACTGAATTGCCCTTCACTTTCCATTAAACGAAAGATTATATTTCATCATCAAGTTTATGACAAACCCTCAAGTCTGTCAGGCTATTCTTAAAACAGCAAACCAGACACTGCCGATGAATATCGGATCAGCCTCCTTTCCATAATGGGACTAGCCATCCAATTGGAATGGTGGTCAGTGTCATCGAAATGGTGAGTCGGTTGATATCACATTGTAATGCTTCTTAGCTGAGAGTAAATATATATATATATATATATATATATATATATATATATATATATATATATATATATATATATATATATATATATATATATATATATATATATATATATATATATATATATATATATATATATATATATATATATATATATATATATATATATATATATATATATATATATATATATATATATATATATATATGTATATATATATATATATATATATATATATATATATATATATATATATATATATATATATATATAGTGTATATATATATATATTCAATATATATATATATATATATATCACGTAGTATATATATATATATATAATATAGTATCATATATATATATATATATATATATATATATATATATATATATATATATATATATAATATATATATATATATATATATATATATATATATATAGTTCATGCTGTATTTGGTTATATCAATCATATATATGTTGTGTATATATCCGTAAATGTTAAATATATCATATAGTATATATATATAGTATATATATATATATATATATATATATATATATATATATATATATATATATATATATATATATATACTATATATATATATATATATATTTCAACTGCATTAAATAATTTCATGTAGTGTGTTTCCGTATAATGTTAAAGTTCATGGAGTAATCTATTTGTGATTAAAGAAGTCAGAATTTATTTAAAATAGTATAGTGATTCTACAACTTCCCTCAAATTGTCCCTCATTGCCAGTTAGTGTCTAGCATCACGTGGCAAAAATATGTCACATTTACACTAGGCAAGTGTGACTGCATGCATTCGAAGAGTTATTAAAATTTTATAATGGTATTTGTTGATATTCGCCTGGGTAATGAAGAAACATTCTACTGCCCTTATATGCGTGACTTCTTTTAATGAAGCCATCTGAGACAGTAAACTATCTAGGAAGACATCGGTGAAAAAGATAGTCACTTCTGGCAATTTCCCTGAGCGTGTCACTCTAACTTCCCGGGCATTGTTCCTCGTGAGGCAGTTAATGTCAGCAGCAGCACGGGACAAAACATATGTCACATTTACACTAGGCAAGCGGAAGGATTATTACCTCAGACGTTTGACTACATGCATTTGAAGAGTTATTAAAATGTTGATAATGGCATTTGTTGATATTCGCCTGAGTAAAGAAGAAACATTTTACTGCCCTTATGCGTGACTTGTAATAAAGTGACCAAGACTGAATGCATGAAAAGTAAACCTAACATGAGCTTACATATGTGTTAACTTTTATTTGATAACAAAAGAACAACATCTTACAAATACCGGGATACACTTGATACATTGTTTATTTATTTTCGAAGGAGTTTAAGTTGATTGACTGTTACAGCTACAAGTTGATCTGACGTCAGGTTGATGTCACCGAACAAGGTGCTGACAATTGCAGAACATTAATAGCTCAGGAATTGTACAGTTTCGCAAACGCATGTGGGACATATATCTCGGTCACGTGGCGTTCGCCGCGGCGCCGAATTTATTATGCCATTGGTAAATGGAGAGAATTGTTTTTGCCATTTGGACGTAATTCTTGTTTTATGTAAAGCGTGAGTAAATATACACTGCCTTGAATCAACAGAAGGTCCCGTATGATAGATAACGATCTTGGATGAGATACCGCTGTGTATCACTTAGCACCATCCATTAGCAACTGGATTGATCTCTAAACAAGGCGGTAAGCAGGTATGTCATCGAGGCGTGGTTGTCAAGGTGTGTTGTATTGACTTGTTTGATAACCCGGGTAGTTGTCAATTAGCTGTATCACAACACAAACAAAAGGCCCAACTTGCTAAACGCCCAACTGCGAATATACCATCAATTTGGCCACATTGATAATGACCTCAATGTGTGCTTTGCAACAATGGACGTCATTCTGCCGTTTGTCAACTATCAATATAACCAGATCAAACTGACTTGGTTGTGGGGTGACGATAGAAGGAGATGGACTGCCAATTTGACAGAAGTCGGACTACTTAAGCTAGGGTCTCCCCAGGGAAACGTTTGGCGTGTGTCTTTGGTAACCGTAGTATTGCGGGGCAACAACGCGGTTTGAACCTCGTGGTAAAGAAAGGATTATTATCCGGATACGGCCCTATTGTAAAGGTAAGTGTTATTTATTAAGAAACCCGTTTGAAATAGGGTTTGCGTCAACCCAGCAAAACACCAGTGCAATGCCAGTGTAAAGTTCATGAAAACAGTTCAAGTATATTGTGACACAAATATATATTATTTACAGAGAAAATATGGCGCAAAATGCACTGGCTTCTTGGAAAGCGTCTTAACTGCCTATTTATTATGAGACAAGCAGCAATTCCAATATTGGCAACTATCGTTGCAACACTTGTCGATGGACAGGCCAGCAATGGTGAGTTGTGCTATTGTCATATTAAATAATGTATGCGTCCGCTATAGCTGATATGCTGAATGTTTTCAATTAATAAATGATATCTTGCTCAGCTTCGTTGAATGAACTGCCAAGGAATATTTCCAATATCAGACAAAAAGTCTTTATAATACAGATTCAGCCATTCAATCATCGATTCTGACAATAGCAATGAGAAATAGTTCTGAATCTAAATGATTGGAATCTTAGCGAATTTTGTTTTCATGATTGTTTTACCACAGACACTGTTCACTGGAGGTTAAAGCTGCATGACGACATGATGGCTACAAGCAACAAAAACGTTATACCAGTCAAACGTCCAGGTGGAGGTCTCACCGCTTACATGTATTTCGCCTTAGCGAGAATAGAACGTTTGGTAAGTGCTTCAACATATAATGTTATAATGAGTGAAACAAATGGAATATTCCACTGATGTTTCGGTCTCAATTTTAATGCAGGATGAGGTAACACAAGTGTTGACAACATTTGGCTGGATGACAGTGGTTAGTATATTTATTGTGAATGACTTTCTAGCAACGAACCGGATAGCTTCTTGTGGAATGTCGGTCCGTTTTCCCCCTATAAACACCGATTGCACTCTCCTCTATTAACATTTAAATACACAAGAGAACATATTGTAATGGTTTGGTGTACAGCAATTACATTTGAAACTTTCATGCCAGGTATGGACTGATGAGCTAATACATTGGGACCCTGCAGACTACGGGGGCATAAGCGAAATGGTAATGAATGGTAATGAAATATGGATACCAGAAATAACCATGCTAAACAGTGTTAACCAAGGCGCAGATCTCTCGTTGGATACAGACTTCAGGTGGGTTTTTCAATAGCTTCTACAACCAACAAATAGGAAAGATTTAAACCAATTAAAACAGCTTCGTTGAAAATGTAAATTGCATTTGTTGCTTGCACATGCAATAGAGTTTCAATAAATCCAAATGGAACAGTCGTCTGGGCACCTGGTATGAGATGGATGACATCATGTAAAGTCTACCTTCGCTACTTTCCGTTCGACACGCAGACATGCGAGGTGCAGTTCATCAGTTGGATGTATGGGCCTTCTGTACAGAACCTCACGCATATAAGCCAAGAATTAGATTCGCACAACTATGTCTCCAACGGCGAGTGGGATATTATATCATCAAAAGTTGGGAGGACTGAATTTGAATCATGTCCCGTTGTGGCATTTCAGCTTACCTTGAAAAGGCGATCCAGTTATTTTGTACTCAACTTGGTTGTCCCTGCTCTAACGATTAGCGCTCTGACTTTGCTAGTATTTGCCTTGCCCCCTGAGTCTGGTGAAAAAGTGAGCATTACTGATATCTTAGAATGAATAAAATACTTTTCAGTTGCTACATTTTCTAACACAATAGTAACTCCTGCGCGTGCCAGATTTCCTTGGGAATCACCGTTTTCCTTTCCTATTCGATGTTACTTCTCATGATGTCAGGCGTCACACCAAGGACTAGCGAGACAACACCTATATTAAGTTCGTATGATTTTCAGGCTTCTGCATTTGTCATGTACAATAGGCTTTCAAACATTTTTGTATGCATCATGTTTATATATTATCATTGCAGCTATTAACATCATCATCGGTCTGTGCATATCAGCAGTATCCATAGTCTGCACAGTGTTTGTCCTTTGCATCTATCACCACACACCGGATCGGTCCCTACCCAGCTGGGTTCGTAAGTGGATCGTGCCAGTATTGAATAATTGCCTTTGCCTACAGTCTGTTGAATCTAATCACAAAGGTTTGAAGTCATGCGGAACAGTCCCTCCGGGTATAGATGACGACACGGAAAAGGATGCAACAACGGGTGAGGATGGAAGAGCATTTGTTATGCCAGGTGACCTCAAGGAGCATTTACAAAGATCTAAAACTGCTTACAAAGAGCAACAAGAAAAAGAAAAGAATAGACAGGACTGGGAATCTGTAGCTCGGGCGATGGACAGATTTCTTCTGATTTTCTTCACCATTGCAATCGTAATAACTGCCTCGGCAACGCTAGGTGTCGTCTCAAATGATACAACTAGCGGTACCATAGAAAGAGGACATTTAATCTTAAGTTAATCGATTCCAAATGCAAGTAAGGTTTTGATGTTAGGTGACGAAACGACCGGATATCATCTGTACTCTTACAGATAAATATATAATAACAATAATTAAGGTAATTAATCGATTATACTTCATAATATATGCATAATAACCGAAGGGCAATAACATTGTGTTGTATCCGCGCAATGTGGTAGCTCATTGTTTGATGTTTATGATACTTGAATGTTTGGATTTTTTAATCTGCCAATCAAAGCAGTTGTTTTTGATGTTTGTAATGTAATATGCAGAATGATTCAATCTGTGATGTTTATCTGAGTCTGGTGGGGCGGAGCAAAACATGCAGCAGCGATAATGACTTCGTCCGTATTGTTGTGTGCTTATTTGTTTATTTCGTGTCATAAAGAACTTCTATCACCATTTTATGTAACTGGTTGGCTGATATAAATGACTATCCATATTTTATAGATCATCACGGTATCGGCGGAATTAATCATCGATATTGTTGAATATGCTTTTCAGACTTTATGCATGTCTTACAAAGTAAACTAGGATGGAATATCAAGTATACATCGCGGATAATCTATTATAATAAAGTGTTCACCGATATTATAGAATGTCAGACGTTACAACGTTAAATGAACTTCACTGAAAGTATGTTGTTGAGCTGATGGTGAAATAAACTGCCACATGCGCCAAGAATCGTTATGATGCCAAGACACCTGTGCACTATAAAACTTATCATGCAGGGATTATCAACCTAACAATTAAAATATTGATGCTACTAGCGGCGTATTGATCATTGTGAGCAATGTGCAAATATCACAATATTGAATGTTTCCATATCGGTAATTGCCAAGGAAATGTAAATGCAAATTTGATATATATGCGCATATATATATATAGAGATATATATATAGATATAGATATATATATATATATATATATATATATATATATATAGAGATATAGAGATAGAGAGATAGATAGAGAGAGATATATAGATATAGAGATATAGATAGATATAGAGATATAGATAGATATATATATATCTCTCTCTAGAGAGAGATATATATTATAGATATATATCTCTCTATAAGATATATATATCTCTCTATATCTATAGAGATATATATATATCTCTATATCTATATATATATAGAGATATAGATATATATCTCTCTCTATCTAGATATCTATATCTCTATATATATATATATATCTATAGATATATATATATATATATATAGATCTCTATGTTTCTATATATATATATATATATCCCTGGTCATATGGCTATATATATATTGAGATATATATATATATATATATACTCTATAGATATATATATATAGATATATATATCTTATATATATATATATATATATCTCTATATATATATCTATAGATATGTATATATATATAGATATATATATAGATATATATATATATATATATATATATATATATATCTATATATATAGAGAGATATATATATATATATATATATATATATATATATATATATATTATATATATATATATTATATATAGATATATATATATATATATATCTATATATATATATATATATATATATATATATAGAGATATATATATCTATATATATATATATATATCTCTCTCTATATATATATATATATATATATATATATATATATATATATATATATATATATATTTATATATATATATATATATATTTATATATATATATATATACATATATATTGGTTTACTGCCCTTACCGCACCAAGTGCTGGTTAGTCCTTTGTGTGACGCGTTATTATTGGTGTCAATCTCATAATAGAGAACTAATACCCTTAATGAGTTTTCTACTTTAAATCGTGCAGTGTTGAAAGTCGACGTTTGTATAATGATGCAAATTAGGTCAGCCTGTCCCAAATATGGCATGATGAGTTTGTTGGGCTATTTATTACTATTGGTTGAAAGAGGTCTATTCCCATCCGTTTAGGACATGGGATGCATATGGATTCAAAACTTACTAGGAATGCTGCTTGAAATAACTTATCGATTTGAGCTCACCTACAGAGCCTCTATCCTAATGCAGTTAATCCTTTCCATTCTCCCCTCGTCACAGCTCGTCCTTTCAAGCCCGTTGTCGTGATTGCTCTAAATATTAATCTATCTTCATACATAGATTACGAGAATGTTATAAAACCTATGAAAAGAAAATCATTCACAGATTACTATATTTAAGTTGATTTGCACATTAATATTATCTGACTTCACCCCAACTAAAGCTTCCATAAAATGCAACAACGACAAGAAAAAGTTTTCTGACCATACCAAATGTATCATAATATTAAATGTCCTCTTAAGCAAAATTTACATTTCAGATGTGTTCCCCAGTAAAGCATTTTATCATATTTTTGGACGCATATTTTCCATTATAATAGCAATATCCCCTTACTTAAGAATCATAATATGGAGTATATAAGTGAGAGGCATATGTGAAATGCAAAGCACCATCAATATAAAATGACAGGTATAGAAATGAGGTATTTAAACCACTGCAACGACATGCGTAATCATGTTTTTGATATGTGCTTTTGTACTTTTTCATGCCATTTATATGGGGTAATTATTGCGATCGCTGAGTTATATGCACAGCATGGCAGCACGATTAGGAATGTTGTATTTTCGTTGAATATTACAAATTACAAATCATCAGGTATTCCCGCTATATAGAGTAGGTAGCTTTCAATGCACACAATTGAAAGCTATTCACTCTATATAACCGAAATAACTTCAAAAAAGTCTTGTCCTGCGTTGAATGAATCAGAAAATGGACATGGTTAGTACGAGCTATACCTTGAGCTTTTGGAAGCAAAACAATTACCCAGCCTTGGTATTGCTCCAAAAAGGAAACATCCATCCTATTATAATACCTTGGTAAGGCTTTTTTCCTACGCGACAGGATATCATTTATACAGCCGTGCTGTGCAGAAAGAGGAATAGATGTATCTGTAAGGTAGTTTTATGTCATAAAATAGCTATAACATACTGTAGACTAGCCTGAACCTATTGCTCTCTATTGCATGTATGCTCTTGGTATGTGTTCTTCCAACCTATTATTAAACTGTGGACGTATTATATGTCGCCTGGGGCATCGTGTTCATTCTGTGTAGCAGTTCAGTTTTGTTGCAGTTAGTAAGCCAGACCAAATTGTATGTCACCATCGCAATCAACCAGCGTGAAAACATTTGACCTCATGGATGGTGCATCAAGGTAACCATAAGAAAAATTCGGATTGAACACCTATATACTGTCATAAATCTTAGATACTAGCTCCATGGGTTAGGTTAGAAAGCGGTGATTCAACATAAGCATAGGACAAAAGCGGCAGCCATAAACAGTTTTAAATGTTGCAATAAAGTCTTGTTTTCGCCTCAATCTCTCAGTGGCAAATACAAATCCGTTCCCCCTAGCCACGTCGTAGCACGTCATCCCGAGACTGATAAGCTGATACGTTTCATGTCGTAGCCATGACTAAGCCTTGCCATTTGGGTTTCAGAACAACACAATCTTTATGCTTCTTGTTTATAGGTTGTATATTGCCAGCGGTTGTTTTGCGCCGTGCCTAATTTTCTGTCCCATCGTTATCGCCCATATTTCGAACACTGGCGGTTGTATATAGCATTCAACTGTCAAATTAAGGGAGTAGCAAACGCATACTGATAATGCATAGTATATAAGTCTATCACCCAGTAAGCCCCCGTCAACACATGATAATGCCATTTTAATAATCTGTCTGCTCACATCTAGATAAATGCAAGCACCATCAAGCAAATGAGAATACACTTGGACAAGCTATTACACAAATCTACCAGATATCCTGCTAAAAACTCACTTACTATAAAAAATGTGTAGTTTGCGTCATACAATGACGTACAAGTACGCACATTGGTTGCATTTCCCGTTTGCGTAGAATACTTAATTAAATTGAAGACGTTTGATCGGTCAAAATAATAACTATATGATCTGCAATTCGTTATGATAGAATGAGTTTGGGTCTCAAACATTGACGATTGCACGCTACCACAAGGTACCAACACGAAAAATTCACACAAGGAGACGCGAAGTCGGATGCAGTTGCCTTAATCCGCTATGCGATGTAACATGCTGAAATAATGGAGTGGCTGATGGATGCGTTGACACATGCCAGAGTGTTTGCCTATCAAGGCTTAGGTTCTGACAATGCTCGCGCAATAACCGTGAAGATTGGCCAGCTGCATGGATCAAAACCATCTCTGACCAATCACAGAGCGCATCATATTCCATGTCTACCATGTGGGCATAACTACCGCTTGTTTGGGTGTCCAAGTAGTAGCAAAACCAATGTGAATTTAGCATACGGAGTGTACTTCATCAACATGATGTCAAAAATTAGATAATGCGAGGCGTTTTCAAATTGTCATTCACCTCAATTATATCACAGACAATGTCTGTCTTTTATTTGAGTCTAATCGTCATGATTTGTATAGGTAGGGTTGCACTAGAAAAGTGGGTAAGGTATGCTCCCTAGCATGTCACATGTATCTGAAGCTTTGTGGTCCACATTATATCCATTAATTTATATGATTCCTAGGTTATGGAATTGCATGCCACGCACTTAAGCCTTGTGCTACCTGCTACCTGTTTCTTAAAACAATCAATCTGCATTCAAATGGTCTGCAATGTATCATCACTCTATTGCATCATTTGTGCAACAATTCTAAATAGATTAATAAGCTTAACATGAATCGTACTCCAGGATCTCTGCTTAACTGGCACGGAGGCAATCGTTGGTACTATAGGGTCGACTGATCTGCAATTTTTAATTAGTTCCACTTGTGTGTTTTAGCATTCTTATCGCAAATGGGGCAACTAAATTACTGATCGGCACACAGTTGCCGCTCAACTGCTTAGTGACAATGTTGCGCAGAAATCAATGCAAAAACGTAACTTAAAGACACAAATTTGTCATATGGATTGGTGTTGTCAAAATCAACTTGAAACTAATATATAGAACAGTAATAAAATAGAAGTGCTTAATGAAATATAAGTGGTATGCTTTAATTTCTGCTATCATTGTGTGAATACACAAGAGCATTATTGGTATGTCGTGGCACATTATTAATTAGCGTATAAAACAATGCATTTTCTGTCCGTATGTTTATCTGCCCATTCATTAATTAAATTCTCTACAAATAAGGGGTGTATACATTTCTGATATGATCATGTCTTATACAACACCTAATTTGTATCTATGCAAAACACAGTCGTATATTTTGTACAGCCCAAGCGAGTCCAGTATTCATACGACAATGCAGGGAGGACATATATCGCTTGTGCATAGCTTTGAAAAACTCACACATAACGTATGGTTACTACATTTTCATAATAGTCGTTTTGCGTGTTGACTGCCATTTATTGTGAAGTGGGAAAACCATTCCACAAGCAATATTGATCACATAATTACTACTCGGCTAAAGAGCGTGATTTGTGCTCTTACTCACTGGTAGAGATGAAAAGAATGTCCAATAATCAGTGGTTTTAGCCCTAATATCGACGGCTGTCTTGAAAGAGGTTTTAACAGCGCAGTAAGACATTTCCCTTTGTTGCTTGCCACATCTCCCCTCTCACCCATATATGTTTTCCTTACAGAATGAGGGATTTTCCGGCCCAGATTAAGCATCGTCACGTTCTCTGTCCGCTTAATACACTTTTATCTAAATCGAGGCCAAAAAGCTCTCAATTGAGCAAGCGGATTTTGATTTCATGCTGCCGCAAGCTGGAACACGCGGTTGCATATGCAACGCTTTGACAAAATATATGCCATCAAAAAGCAATTACTCAATTTTGATATAGCCCTTTAAGTTGATCCATCCATCACATTGTGATATGCTGTCATATCAGCTGATCTATCATAATGTACCATATGCTAGGCTTGTAATTAGTGGATAATGCGTAGTAAACATTCTCTCTTTGACTAATGACCTGTCCAGTAAACAGCCCCTGATTGTACGTTAACGGCTGAAGCGAACGATTACAGATTCTCTTATGAGACGAGCATCACGATAACGGCAGATTAAGGGAGCTTTCATAAAATAACAAATACGCGTAGCGATGTTGTATGACAATATGCAGGATCAAAACCGTATTAATATAAAACTATGCATAGTTGTGTGTCATTGGACCTACGTCAATCACGTTCAATGTGCAGTCTTCATGTTTATGGGAAAGAAATGTTAAGGCTATCCAATATGGATTTTGCAGACAACACACAACACAAGGCTCTACTCAATGAATGGGATGTCTTTGTGTCCGTGATTCTAGATTGTCTTACGTAGTACAATTGGTTGCATTTCAACGGTCAACCTTATCCTCTGCCTGCATTTCAAGCGCAGTTTGAAATCGCATCACACTCAACCGTATTCTACTAGAGAATCTTACATATTTGCCTATCTTGCACGACAAGTGTTAAAAAGAGTTATATTTGAAAGATTGAACCCCTGAAACCTATAAACAAGGTTGTATACATGCTTTTCACACAGCTATCGCTGTACATTAATATGAAAGCATATAATTCCTACACAAGAAGCAATTATTCCCCATACGGGCCTTATATTGGCCAGACCTCTTTGACAGCAAGAATAGTTTCTGCGGAACAAACATGATATTGAGCAGTGCTGCAATCGATATCCACCAGTCAACATTTGAATGTACAATGACTGGGTGGGCATAAAGAGAGCCATGCTGTTTGTTTTGTGGTTGGGTTTGCTATGTTGGTGATGCTTATTTTGTTTGGTAACATCAGGGATCGTGAAACCAACTCAACTGTGTGATAAACAATGCCTTCGACGCCGAGATAATGCTATCAGAAACGAGAGGAAATGATGCCAAGTCAAAAGATATGTTGCATTGTATTAACATTTAGTATAAGACATGATGGAGAATCTATCGCCGCTCTGCATATTGTATGTCACACTGCAGCAACAGTGAATAATATGGTATGAAGCGAATCACAGCGGCATTCAAATCAACTAGCAAGTTAGCAATCGCACCACGCTTCAAGTTGGGTACATAATTATGATACAATACGTATGAGAACAAAAATATCTTAATGCTTTTGTATCTGGTTTGATCAGGTCATGCAAAGAGACAAATAACATTGGAAAACAATGCGACAATATTACAGGCGCCTTGAGCTAGATGGTGGGTTGTCGTAGCAATGGCGTATTGACGTCATAATCACTCCTGTCATTTTCGGATTCTTGGCTTTTCTCATAATGCTTTGCACACGTGTGTGGCAAGGTAGTAGGTCATTCTGTGAGCTAATACAATAATAATAAAGATAGCGACCGATACAAATGAAATAGAGCCAAATGTAATCGCTTTGTAGACATACGGTCCAAAGGTTGATGCTACTCTCATTGCACAATATGTTGCCGTATTAAACTGTTTACAAAGGGTATCTAAAGATGTGAAACGACGCACCTTCTAGTCCCACTAATTCAAACAGAGCTTGATGCGTTATCTGCGTGTATTTATTATTTGTTAGTAGGGAAAGTTTATCGTCATTAACAAGTGTAACGTGTGTCTTGAATAAATGACAGACTTTGCAGCCGGATGAGATAATAAAATCACACCACGTGATGAACGATCTGCCCTGCCTTAAAGACAATTTTGCAACCCAGGGGAATGGGTTCGTGAATCATAAATCTGTTTGGCCTCTGGGTGCTTGACGCGACACTAAACAAGGCACAACACAATATGAAAATGATCTGCGAATGACTTTGGCTTACTACTTTTTAGCCTAACACACAAGTACAAAGGTATTAAACCCTTTGATTTCAGTTGGACCAATATAAAAATTAGGGTTTGGTGCGTAGTCATTTTTGTCAAACTTCATTGCCATTGCATTGCCAGATACAGAAGGATATTATCTGATAGCGCCGAGTGTTTTATGGACGCTGTGCGATGACAATGCAGTTACCTATTCGCTACACTTTACATACTTGTTGGATCTCTCAACGAAATGGAATAAATCAAAACGATAATTTGAAGTCAACTGGCGTCAGCGCAGAAGCTGTTCGTGCAGAATCACAAAACACAAACACACGAAGCCGTACACGGGTCCGATTATCACTATCTCTCAGTTATTAATTGTTATTGATCTTTTCTCGATATTATTAGACCGTTTCCATGAAACTACGATACTATAACACTGTCGACCGAATTCATCAATGGCTCGGGAGTCAACACTTGCATCACAGACAAACCTGTATGGAGCAATACAAAGATGCGACATCGAGCTAGCTACATGTACAGTAATATGTGAAATAGAGCAGTTTGAAGAACCGCAACAAAAAGTGCAACACTTCCGCGTATTTTGCACATGCAATTTAGATCCATCCTGCTGGATGTTGCCCTTAGAACCAAGTAAATCGAAGAGGCGTTAACTGCATTTGGTTAGATGGAAACATGTCACATTTTTCATTACATTCTGATCTTTTAAGACGGTATTGATTTTGGATTGATCAGTTAAACTACCGATACCGTGTCATATGAAATACATATTTTATCCAGTTTTGTATTGTTTACATCAAATGATGAAGCAATAAATCTATATAGACGTACAATGAGATGATTTTCTCATCCCCATTCTGTGGTGATAATATATGCTGTTTATGTTATTTCTACCGTTGAAGAGCTTCCACAATAATACAAAGCTTCCTGTGCCACAAGTGCTACTGCAGTTACCATGATATTATTTCGGGGATATGAATAGTCCGTCAGCGCCGTCAAAAAATAGCTTCAATATGCTTTGTATGGTAGTTAGCATGTAATTTTGCTAAGAGCAATTGTATTAAAAAATGACGGACGTGAACGCGTCGACTCCTCTGTTTTTTTTCTGGTGTCGCAATTAATCAGATGCTTACATTTATCCGATCATGGCATTGATTTCTGCGCTTTTGCACTGACATTGTAGCCGAATGTAATCAACTGATTTGCCACGACTTTGTAGGCGAAAAATATCATCATGCTGTTAACTAACTCGTTCTCAACTATAGTGAACACAAAGTGAAATTCAATCGGTGCATTATTTTTCCAACTTAGCACCCCATTGTCTGATAATTAGAGCAATGATGAGAAATGATAGTGTTAAGCAATAAAAGGATTGTTTTGCTTTTCGTAAACTACGCCAAACTAAAGTCGCGATATCATCGTTTTGTACCGAAAGTATCGTAAAACCTCAGTAATACGCTCCATGACTTTGCAGCCACTGGTAAATACGAATAAAATTAAAGCTGTGTTAATTACTTTTGATATAATCTCTTCAAATGCTTCACTTCTGACAAAAACGTATCCAACAGTGCGATATCTGACAATTTCTTTGCCCTAATGTTTTCGACAAATGAACCACATTTGATTATACAGCATTATATGCTTGTCCGAGCATAAGCTACCTCTTTTCAGCACATTTACCTCAGTAAATCGACATTTCCTATATACCGCTGGAGCAAAGGCTCGCATAGAACTCCCAACAGCGTAATACTTTCGAAAGTGACTATTACTGAGCTGGAATTCCCAGATTGCTGACAGGTCACCAGAAAGAAAAATAAACATCATCAGGACATTGCCCACAATATGCGTAATCCTCTACGGTTTAAGAAAAGTCAAATTGTGCGTTAAACAAAACATCGTATGGCTGAAACGTATATGCACATTATATATCTCGGATATGCAAGCAATTGTATTCATTCTAGGCCTTGCTCTATAGCACAACTGTTGACTCTCGTAAATGTGCACCTGCAAGTTTTCTAGTGATATTGTTCAAATCAAAGCAGCCGAATTCAAAGATTGCTGACAGGTCGCCAGAAAGGAAAATAAACATCATGAGAACATTACCCGCAATATGGGTAATCCTTTACGGCTTAAGAAAAGTCAAACTGTGTGTTAAACAAAACATTGTATGGCTGAAACGTATATGCACATTATATATCTCAGATATGCAAGCAATTGTATTCATGCTAGGCCTTGCTCTGTAGCACAACTGTTGACTCGTAAATGTGCACCTGAAATTTTCTAGTGATATTGTTCAAATCAAAGCAGTCACCTATATAGAACGTTCTTCAAACCCGCAATTCCTAAGGGACTTATCATAATCGTTACCAACTGAAATGATGGTCGATTATCAATACTCTATCAAATAGTTTGTTATGATGCTATGTATCATGTTGACAACGATCGCACCAGACAACCAGGTAGATGTCGCTGCTAAAAGTTAGGAGAGCTAATGGTATTTTGTATAATTTTGTATCTGCATATGCAGATGTCATCTTCAATTGCTTGTAAACATATCGCTTGTATCTGCACACATTATGATTGATTACATGTGGATTTTTCTGGTTCTATTGGCGTTTACCTAATGCTTTGTTTATTGAAGGCGGTTATAGTCACAAGACGATGTACAAATGATGGTGCGCAGAATCAGTAATACTTAATTTGGGGATGTAGTTAAAATTAAAATTGTTTTAAATTATGTGCTTCGTGAACTGGCATCACGAAATAAACAACAATTCAGTAGTCTTGCATTGCAAATCTACAATGATTTTGTTTCATTTTGCTGTGCTGTCACACGTTAGAACTAAGCGAACATTAATAGTGACAGTTTTTTCTTCTCTGCCTAAAGCGTCACGGAAACAAAGTTTTTGACACCAACATCGCTATCTACTGACAACATGACCAAATCCCAACAGTCCACTTGGTATTCTTTGATTGATGTAGCAAAACAACATTATCAGAGTAAATTTAATTGCTTTTGGTTTATCTAGCAATTAGACAATCCTCACCTTAATCAAGACATTAACAGGAAAAGAAAATAAACAAAATTGTACCTCAATGATTTGGTTACGGAAATATGTTGAATCCAGGCAATCATGTTCAGCTTTCCAAAAAACTAAATTTATCCATGTCATTTATATTATCAGCATCCATTCCACTGTGCACATTTGCATGAAGTGGACATTGCACTTCGCAAACGACCCAATATTCCGAGCAATTTCCAAAACTAAAAAAGAAGCTGATGCCAAGCCATTGTTCCTACTTTAATATTTGTGACAGGGAATTCTTTAGGGCATGACACTGCAGGTGGTAGCCCACTCCCATCGGCTTATAAATCGTTAAATTGCAAATAGGCGTAGCATGTACTTCTGATGCGAGTGTTATTAGCCCTCGTTACTGAAATGCTCGTATATCACATGTGAAAAACACATTTGTTAACGGCACCGAAGCTTGAAAAAAATGGCTACTTAATCATACAGTCTGAAATGCAGTTCAGCCGGCCTTCATGAATAATCAACTCTAGGACCGTAAAAGGATATCATAGTTGTATTTATCACTACCAAGATGATGACAACATTGAGTCGGTTGTTTATGAAGCAATCTCCCCAGTCGGATACACTTTGTAGCTGTCACTGAACTCTGGCGCATTCATTTAATAATATGATATTATCTTTCTGATGGAAGAGTACCGAATTAAATGACCCCATGTTAATATTGAGGCACTATCAACCGTGTTGGCTTTCATAATTTATAGCAATATCATAAGGCAATAAACGTAGATGATGTGTATCGTTGACACTAATAAAACGCATATAGTTCGGCCCGAAATATGACAAATGCCCTGCACATAATTGTCACTACAAGGGTTTCTGTTCTGTGGTCACATCAAAAGTAACTTGTGTATAAAACATACCTTATGTCACGAGAAACCTCGTTACAACTGCATATCGCGGAGAGGATGGTATGCCAATGGGAACAGAAATAATCATTGTGAAAACTGTCTGTGCATTATACTCTTTTGTTTCAGTTTAGTTGCCTGCACAAGTCGCTGGTGCATAAATATGCACCGCTAGCAGTTCGAGCTCCTGTGACATCAACACCAGCCAGAAAATACCGACTGTGCATTGTCTCAAGCTTTATTAAACATTATCTATCTTCTTCTGGAACAATGCAAAAATAACTCTGTTTGTAAGCAAAACGCAATGTCGATTTCCTGGCATATCGATCTTACACAGCTGCTACATCGAAGTGATATTGCACAGGTGATAGATGAGGATAACTTTTTTGCTGTTTCAGCGCCTATTTATTGACCGTATACCAACTTGGCACAGTCTCGTTAACTCGACTAGGTTGCAAACTCACGCCAGGGGCAAGTCCGGGTTTGCATGATAACCATCTATTGCTTTGTAAGAACTGTACACAAAATAAACTTATTTATATTTCAATATATCAGTATCCCAGAAAAATGATTTGACATTTATCAAATGAATATAGGTTTCATATATTGAAAAAGGTGTTGATATTGAATAAACATTGCGCCGGAAATATTTGGCTTGTCATCATCATTACGGCAAAAATTCTACAACACACACTTCGGCCCCATCGCATATCCGCTTTCATATTAAACTCAGTTGCAGAATAATAGCCTTGAAACTACCAATATTCGGGTTTTTAAAGCTAATGACTTAGCAATGTTTCTATGAGTCGCATTTTGGAGTGCAATAAGCCATTATGTGTTTTTCTGCGCTTTGTTTATGCTAATGCCACTTTTAGTCTGCTGATAAATGTTCCATACATTCAAGTTCTTAATCCAATTATCCTCAGAGAATGAGTGAAACTTCAAATACCACTTACCAGTTATTAGTGTGCACTATGCTACAATGCAAACCATAGCTCCCAAAGACAGCTTATATATTTCATACATAAAACATTATGTGACAGAGATAATTACTATTCAGCCCTAAACGAGAGATATGCAACCAAAGGTAATAACCTAGGCTGGATATTGCTCACTATTGTGATTCATCTTACACACACTGTAATATGCTGTCATATCAACTGACGTAAGCAGTAGAATGTGTCGTATGCATGGCCAGTAAAATGATGGATTAACAGCTTTTAACGGGTATTATGAGGTAGACTTTATCGATCTCAACGTTAGCGGTCGCAGCAGATAAAAAACAGGGTTGCTATGAAACCCGTTATACAATGTGAGCAACATTGATGGGCATAGTTTACTCATACGTGGAGCGATATGATAGGCGAATGTGAAAAGGGTTGATCCTTCGGTAGAAATAATGAAACTATGCATTTGCATTTCTTGTAGTTCACCGTACCTGATATATCAGTCCGCGTCGTTCAATGTGCAACAATATTGAGGTCAGAGTAAATTTACTGATGGTGGCTAAAGAGAAATAAGGGCTGATATAATATCATCTATTCAGCAACGCTACAATCGATGTGCAGCCACAGGTACATCTAACGTGTTGGAACATAAACGGGAATGATATTTGCTTTTTTAACAGAGTTGCTTCTTTTATGATGCATGTGTGGCATCTGGATCTGTATTTGTACAACATTTATAAGGTAGCATTTCACGATTTGATGCTTCTGTTGCAATTATGACCTGTTTTAACAAATGTTTGCCGATTTTCCATCTAAAATAAGAAGAGAACATAAGGTCTTAGTTAACAGGGTCAAATTGGTGTATAAAACAATGCCTAATGTGGAGAGAATACTATGTGACGATGTTTGAGTGGATAGAACCCTCAATAAATGTATTGCATGAATTTCAACGGTGAGTACTCTGAACAATCTTCGCAAAACCATCACTGCTGAGCATACTTTATGATTCTTAATGTCGCCACGTGCGAAACCGTTTGGACTATATGCTACCTGGTTTGAAGTCCATCGCAACTTCATCCAAGTCACCTCATCATTTCAGTAAATGCACCGTACACAGAATGCGTATAATACGTAGATTGGCTTAAATAACTTATGATCATCAGAGATCAAGCTCGGTATTTCTGGAAGCGAGCCACAGGCCCCGTCATGTCTTCAGAAGGAGCCGTCCTTTCAAATTAAAGGGCCAACTGACGGTATATTTCGTTTCATTGGGCCTTTGTGGTGCAACAACACAGTCTAGATTGATCCCTGGACCATGAGGTAAGTTATTGATAGCACTGTTGACAAGTCGGACGTTACTAATAAAAGACAGTTATGGTGGCACTGTTATAATAAGTGTTGATGGACTGGCCGTCAGCCCCGGCCTGTTGGCAACGCGTGACTCCTCGATAGTGCTGGAGTCAAATAGAGGCATAGGCATGCTATTTGTACTTGTACGATTAGCTATATTTTTCGTGAATTAAGCATACTCAGTTGTAGCTGTTACTCCTCAACCTTTCTGTTTGTGAATCCATATAATATACTGCCATCAACGTGCCACAGCGCGTTGAGACTGGTGGCAGCTACCATATGGAGCTAGAGGTATTAGAACGTCTGTTATGTTGCTTGACTATGACCTCATCATTAAAAGAACCACTACGATGCAGGTTGTCCCTTGATACAAACATCTGTTTGTGTCGTAACGTCGGGTAATAACAAATAATGCCATATCACGTTGACCCCTTAAGCGTTACCTGGTGGAAATGTTTGGCACAGCATATAATTGCCAAGCTAATCGCCGACATATTTGTCTGAAACCAAGATGCTGCTGTTTTCTATGGAGTTTATTACTCATGACATCACCACAGAGAAATTACGTGTTGGACTAGCTTTCATTTAGTGTTCTTAATCAGTATCACTCAACATCAATGCATCAAAGATATCTATTAAAAGCCACCGGTCTGAAATTTGTTTACAATTCGTATCAATGAGCGTTTTTTTGGTTCATGGTTTAACGTTGCAGACTAAAGGCCACTTGATAAGACAAAAACATCTCATATCTGCTGTCTTACATGGCCGAACAATCTACTGCAACACCACACTCGTATACAACAACAGCAATCTATCGTTTGTGAAGCTCTAATTTGGTTCCTGCAAGGCCATTGCTGTGTCGAGTCTTATTCATCTTACAGATTGGTTAATGTGTGACCTGGGTATTGATGGTATCAATAACTGGCTAACTCAGAAATGCAATTTGAAATGAGTTTGAGTGGTGAAGATGTGGCGCTAACCTATATAACGACCGCCTTATAATGACGTTAGCTGAAGATAATAGCCAACTTTATTTACAGTTATAGTTGTGACTGCAGCATATGCTTAGCTGATATGGGTGTTCGCTTCACGATGGCCTTAATATTGCGGCTGATTATGCTTGGGTATGAGGTCCAATTTTACGCCTGTACTACATGCAAAATAGACCAACTGTCTGCGCCAGTTAAGTTTCTTTATGCTAGATTCTGTACATATTTTTTATGTCATAATAGTTGACATAATGCAGGGTATTTGCAGTAAAAAGATCTTAGCATATAGCTCATCTCTGGCCAATCACATGCTATTTTCCGAGAAACTCTTGAACTGTAACGCAATGAAGCTTATCAAACAGCACCGCCATAAGACCGAAATGAAGTCAAAACACAATTAGGTTCCAGTGACAACCCGTCCTGAATTGCAACGCTGTCAGCTTACGTGTGTAACAGAATAGTGAGAGAGCAAACTGCTTACAGTTGATGTGTGACGCTAAAGCAGATATGGGTACATGCATATATATTACTCCGGTTTCCTGCTAACTGATCTCTGTACCATCATTGAATCCCATGGTAACAGCATACCACGACGTTTACACAAACCATATATCTTCTTATCAAAGAATTGAATGACAAGCACTCCTAGCACTGCTTCTCATTCCTACGATATCAGTCATACGCTATTCACCATCTTTTTATTAAAGTAATCAATCATTGATGGGTGGGCATTTAAGACGCTTGAATACCAATTGTCCCGAAACAATGTAGTCTGTTCCTTGAATATTGTATTATCTGTTCCCAACATTTCTTCTTCGCAGTAAAAAGGGAAGTTGAATAATAGATGACACGACACAGACATGACAAAAAGAATGTTACCACTACGGGTGTCAACCGCAAAGATCAGTGATCTAGCTCCGGGAATAAGCTCGTATCTCGTCTCTAAAAATATCATTATGACGGTTCCAAACCATCGCATGGTTTATTAGCCCTACTGACTACAGAACACGAGCATTGTCCACTATCTACATTTGAAAGGCTTAGCTAAACGTTTAGAGAAGGATAGGATGCAATGCATTCTATCTTTAGTAACATGTTAGAGCATCTTATAGCTACAGTTAAACCTACTAGCCTTCATACTGCCCCTTCTGTCTTACCTACAGATCATGACAGCGCAACTGTTGTGTTAGTGTGTAACATAACAAAATACAATTTATATTGCAAATTATGACAATGGTGCAGTCTGAAGTGAGGCTCAGTCGGGCTTCATAAATAATCTTATATGACCGTACTGGGATTGTTGCGGGATGATGACATCCCGCTAGATTCTGGCAAGTAAACTTGGCCTGCCGGTATTAAATGCTCCTGTTTCGGAGGGCTTGGGAGTGAGGTTACTCGTATTCGTGACGTAATGCAGTTCTTAGATATTGAAAATTCCTTTCACTCTTGTCTAGCAGGATTACAATAGTTGTGAATGTGTCTTATTTACCACTAACAAGATCAACCAAAATACGACCTTCAAGTTAAAACACGTTTGTTACAAATCTATCATACGCTTTATCCACGTAGCAGTTATTTTATGATATTATGTTGTCTCTGATATAAGCTATGATCAAATGAAATTGCCCTTATGTTAATGCTAAGGCACCGTCACCAGTCATTGGTAGCTAACATTCCAAACACATATGCGTTGATCGTTCGCGTTTGCTGCACAACATTGCCAATACAAGTTTTGTATTCTTGGGCTATGCTTGATATGTACGTCGCTAAAAGCCTCTTAACAAATACATATCGCTGACGGTAAGTCATTGGCTGCTAAAAGCAGTAATCATTGCCCCTGTAATATAACTGGTAGGCCGCGCACGCTAAGTTATCAACAAGTACATGTAGTAACTGTGATCTCTGCTTTAGCATGGCTGTACTGGTTGCGCTTCTTTGTCTATCCATTCTCAATTAACCAGTACCTACCTTGCGCAGAAACCACGCCGAGATGACCTGCAGATCGAGGAAATGCAATAGTGAAAGCTGGTGTATATCTTAATACCACCGACCTGCACTTTGCTAACCATGGGTTGCGAACCTCTGCCACAGGGACGAATATCCAGCACAATACCAATCCTGGAGTCGGGAAAAACAAGCTGCGGATATTGCTACTTATCCACCCGCGGTACTAACCTCGGCAAAAGAAAAGCAATCATGCTCGACGTAATTGACATAGATTAAGTTTCTTGGTTCCCTCCTCTATGAGGCAATATACACATGTGTCCATGAATATTTAAAGACAACTAGTGAGCTACATGCCACGTAATATTATTCTACACAGGGTCCATAAGGTCCCGGTATGGTGTGCACCTAAAAACAAACCTAGCAATTAGATATGCTTTGGAAGAGGTGTCTCATTTTGTACACATTAATGGGATAAAAACTGAGTAATAGATGAGGTGGACCAAGAACGCTTGCCACTTACAGGCAAAACTCGTCAAAGGAATTCTGCTTCGTGAGCGTGTCTGATACAAGATACGATAATCGTGCGGGATATTTTCGTTCAGTTTAATAGTTCACGCAAGATGCTTTTTGGCTGACTATAATTCTCTTTTGGGATTTAATCGCAAAGTACAATTTATAGCGCGTTATGTCCATTGTGGTCAATTGGAGCTCACACATCATTTCATGACTAGGGGTTTGAGCACCATATACCTTATTTTTGTTGATCAACGATGTTGCTTACTGTGTATATATTGACCGATGAACAAACACAAATTTCCCCTGCTCTTCTGTGTATATTCAAAACGACTTGTATTGATTGCGCACCATACTAGTAGCTTATAACTGTTTAGGCAAAAGTGGTTGATAATGACAGGGTAATTTTCAAGGATTGTGTGAGTGTGTATGTGTGTGAGTGGATATGCGTTGCTGCTGTCATTGGAAACAATTTACATGGCCTGATATTGCCATGTGATGATGGTAAGGATTGGATGGCAATGTTTTGAAATCACATGAATAGACGGCAGATCTCACTTAACCCACCGTAGCGGTTTACTGAAGTCGACCAGGCTATCGTTTTCGTGGTCTATTTGACAGGATATTTCGAGGGAGAAAAAATAGAATACACAAATGCTTTTGAGATTCGAATAAAGGTGTGATTGGAGTTATGCATCCGTTATAAAGATGGATCGCCAGAGCTTGACTGATGAATCATAGTACTGAAGATGAGCCTTTCCTACCATTTTTGCAAATAACGGTTTCTACATTTCGCAATACTGGCTAACCTTTGTTCCTTAATAACTAATGTACCAAATGGGGAATAAACTACTTTCGCTGGCCAGAGCACAAAAAGATCCGAGATGATAAAGATAATTGGGAAAATGATGCTCTGGCGAGATTATTGGCGCCTGCGCCGTTTCCGTGAGCAGATTATAGATTAACCATGATTAGCTGTCGAGCTAAGCTGTCGATAAAAAAATGTCGGTCCTGTGGTCTCAAAGCCATGGGTAACCCTATCCCGTGCATAAGATTACTGCTGGGTGGTTATCGATAATCGGTAAGTGCAATGAATGTTTAGTAGACGCACATATAATCCAATTGATTATTGATTTGAATGTCGATGAGAAACGTTGCAATAAACTAAACATCCTACACGACTTTAAAAATATATATAACCGTATCAGAATATCCTATGCATATGCGTAATTTAGCAATACTG
This sequence comes from Urechis unicinctus, assembly GCA_034190875.2. Lineage (NCBI taxonomy): Eukaryota > Metazoa > Annelida > Polychaeta > Xenopneusta > Urechidae > Urechis > Urechis unicinctus. Next base: position 72,499,054 of record CM067353.1, on the reverse strand, counting down.
CACAATTATCTATGGCCCATCATAGCCCAGTGGTAACAGATTACAACAAGGGATCTGTATTTACCTAATATTTCAGATGGTCCCGTTTATATGCCTAAATTATTCCCACAACTGCGTTCCCGTGTGTACGTAGTTTGATATAACATATAAGGTCGCTGCGCCTTCACCTTTTGATTCATGGAGGACAGTGGCTTGCTATACATTTAATGGCTGTTTGCATCTATACTACACCCCAGTAGTCAATAATAATCTCCCAACCACGACATTTCTTGATATTAAGACTTTCAATCGATATTTCCAATGTGATTATTTACCAAACTATTCATTGTCAATCATTTGGATAGGACATGCTTTGCTGGGTATTGAATGATGTGTTTAAAGCTAAATCAAATGATAAATCCAGTAGGAAGTATCCCACGCACCACAGCCTCGACCGTGGAAGATTTTGTATATTTATGGGCATCAGCACAAAGAAGAAAGACGTGACCATGACACACGCTGGCAATTAGTGTCAATGGAGTCTCTGCATATGCCAGAATAGTCAGGTCTCCCTCATACAATACCACAGATTAAGGTTATTCATAGCTGCGGCTCAGGGAATAGTCGGGCGTTCTGCTTGTCATGTCTGTGAAGCCTATATATTTTTGCGCGTTAATTGGCGAATTAGAACTGTACGTGTATGTCATATACATATAATCTGACTGAATCGAACGAATAAATGGTAATATATATGTAATTATGATGAACATGTCAAAATATAAAAGCATTATTTCTGTGTCACTCATGGTGTTTTTTTTTAAAAATAGTACTTACAATTCTACATCGTTTGATATTATAAATTGATCACAATGAATGGGCCTTTATCGTAGCAAGTATGTATTCGGTCCGTTTAATTGGTGCTACAAAATTATTCAAAGCCACATATAAGAATTATATAGCTATAGGCCACTTTGCATGCATTGAATTGAATTGACGAGCTGTTACAATTTGACGCCTATATCTGGTAATGTGCATTTCTTACATTCAAGCAAACAATATAACTGCTCTATTCACGGTAATCCATTAACTTGCTATAATCGTCGGACACTTCTCACCTTCAAAATATTAAGAATGATATATATATATAGTGTACCGGAATGTTGCGAGACAGCGTTATTCAGCAAGTTCACTATGAATTTTGCCAAAGGATGTCACAAAGATGGCAATTTTTCCTCTGTAACAAACTAAACTAATTATGATGGGTGACGCTTATGTGGGTTATCGAGCGCATTGAGGCAAATTGAATCGGTTGACGTAGCAATGAAACATTAACAAGGCTTATGGTATTTCTTTTAACTTCACCATTGGTATAGTATTCCTGACCTAAATCAAGACATAATTGGGAATTGAGCGAACAAACCAATGGCGAGCGCACCTGTTTTGTATGCTTTGAGAGCTACGCATCCTAATGAGGGACATATATTCGTTCACGGAGGGCTCCTTTTGATATATACAAAGTTCATGTTGTTTCTTATGTATCTTGTTATGATGTCCTTTGATAAATTGGATATGCCCGTGATACTGTATGTGATAATTTCCCAGTACCGGAATGTTGCGAGACAGCGTAATTCAGCTAGTTCACTATAAATTTTGCGAAAGAATATAATAAAGATGGCAATTTTTCCCCTGTAACAAACTAAACTAATTATGATGGGTGACGCTTGTGTGGGTTATCGAGCACAGTGAAGCAAATTGAATTGGTTGACGTAGCAATGCAACATTAACAAGGCTTATGGTATTTCTTTTAACTTCACTATTGGTATAGTATTCCTGACCTAAATCAAGACATAATTGGGAATTAGAAACCAACGCACATTCCAAGTTTTAAAAGGTTAGCCTCGTCTAATAAATGTGCTAGTGGAGTAGGGTTAACGTAATCCACGTAGTCCTAAAGGAGTTAAAACACTGTGTTTGTTGAATACGGCGCGACGAGTGCACAGTGGAACATCGCAGTGGCCAGTGACATTAGCGTAAACAAAAATAACACTGTGAAATAAAGTATCAGTATTTGCAAACATTCCTACAGAATATACCGTTCCTTTTCTTGCCCATTCTGTCGAACGTCAGACTACACTGATAACACAGTATATACCTTGTGCAGAAATAATGCCGCGGTGTTGCAGTTGGTCAGGAAAATTCAATTTTCTAGTGTACATAATCCTTTGGCAGTTGCGAATCTCCACCAATGAAACGGAAGTCCTACGCAATACCAACCATCGAGTTGGGGTAAGCAAAACAATTATCCACCCTGATATTGCTGCTGATCTATTCTTTATACTAAACCACGCAACACATACAATTACTGTTCAGTATGATTAACATAACATATGTTGATCGGTCATCTTAACTGTAAGCTAATAAAATATATGACCAGCAATAATAAACGTGTGTGCTGTATACTACACCATTTGATAAAGTACACAACCCGTGATAAATGAATCGATGAGACATACTTTGGAAGTAACAAGTCTGTATCATCTAATGCTCATTAATGCGATACAACTTGAGGTCATGAATTCGGCATGTGTTCAAGATGCTCATTTTCGACCACAGTAATTATGCGTTGCTTTCTTTGCGTTGTTTTGTTTGAATTACCATTCAGGACAGCCTTGCCGCTCCTTTGTTTATTGTTTTCAAGGTTATTGTCTAATTATCCCAAAGTAATGACAGGACGCTGAAACTGCGAGTGGCACAAATATTGTGTGATATACGTCATTGCACATTACCACCCCGTAGTTAATAGGCTCTAGAATGGACGGATGCGAACAACAAGCAAGTAACCTGTGTGAATAATCCCCCCTCTGTTTATCCATACATCGCAATGTACTATGTTGTTAAATCACCTGACACAGACATAGAATGAGCATCGTGTTATGTATGCTTGATATCAAACATGGTAGAAATGTCAATTGTAGAGCTCGTGTGTGGTAAAAATCCATACTACTCTCTTACATAACCTAGCCTGTAAACTCACTTACAAATCCTGCTGCAAATATCAAATGGGGTTGTCGTGTGACCAGTAAAGCGACACGAGCAAAAACACGTACGCGTATATATGGTAATAAATGCAAAATTTTACCTGGCTGCTAGATCCTCCCCCTATGAAAGCTACTGGCCTTCTGGAGCAGTCAGCCGGAGTCAATTGGGTAAAGTTCTCCGAATGCTTGCCAAATAATGCGATGTTCAGGAATCTCCAACAGCCAATCCAAACCCGTATCTTTGTTCAGTCACTTGACGTCAGGTTTTGTAACAAGACGACAGCAATGTTGCCGCGCTTCTTGTTGGTATTTTATAACTTTTCAGAATACGTCAATTCGAGTAAAATAAGAAAATATCGGCAAGGAACACTAAGTAAATATTTTTAAAGCAAAGCTTCGGATATGCGCCGCTGGGCGTGATAAACGGAAGGTTTAATCTCGACTTGAGCAGTACTAAGAGGCACATGATGGTTATTTATTACGAGAGGCGTTTCTCATACAGCAAAGCGGGACTCATCGTATTGCAAATAATAGTCTTTGATTTATAGTTTGTCATGGCCTTCCGAAACAGTTTATTTCCACAAGAGCAAGTTGTGGACCGATAACGAAGTGTCAACTACTGACATAAACCCATATAAAGCCCATAAATAAACATTACCGCTCCGAACCTTCGAACCATATTTGGCGTTAATAGTCTGGCCGATATTCTGCGAATGATCTGAAGGTAACGACAGTACACAGCAGTAGAGGCTGTTTAAGCTGTCCTCGTTAATGAACACGGTAGTATTTGCGGATTTATATATTATATGTTGGACATAAATGATATTGCTCTCGATGCACTTGAGATGGGCCATGATCCGGTATACAATAAATGAAGCTGCCAATCAAATAGTTCATGAAAATAACGCTATCAATTGTTTTAACAATGCAAACTTTAATCTGATGTGATGAAATACGACTTTTTTATTATGTTCGATCAGCACGAACCTTTTATGAGGCTGTCTCGGCTAGAGTATGAAATATCTGATTAGAGAGCATGTTTACTACTACCCAACAGAAAAGGTCTGTTAGACAGTAATTTGTGTTGAATTGTAATTAAAGAGTATAGTAAAAACAATTAATCCTCATTCAAACTGATTGAGGGTTTTATAATTTAACCTCTGGTCCAAATGGTCTTCCTGAATGCTTAGATCAAGTCAAGCATACCAACACAAGGGCGAGATGGTGGCAAACTTTCACGTTCTTCAGCTGATTTATTACGTTTTCATAAAGCAGATATCTCGTCTCATTAACAATTGCTTAAAGTATTAGACGCTATGTGTGGCTCGTATGATATCTGAACGACGAACTAAAAATTCTGACGTATTTCATCTTCTGCACCTTGAATGTACGAGTTATGCATTCTATATTCCAAAGTAATCGAAAAATATCAATGGGCAGAATTTCTTTCAGCGATACAGCACATAAGTGCAAGCGACAGTATTACGTCTCAATTTGGTGGCAATTTTCACGAATTACTATCAATTATTGTTGGGATGATATACGTATCATGTGAAACGTATCATGTGATATCTGACTGAATTATAATATATCCGGCTTAAGCCATTGTTCAATATATTGAGTGTTACTTTCTGTGAGTCATTCATGCTGGTGACCAGACAAAATCAACTGCACACAGGTCAAGTTGCAATTTACCATGTACAGTACGGCCAACTGCACACTTTCTCGACACAACTCAAACAGACACATACAAAAATTATCAGGGCCGATATACCTTCTCTACGATTCTCAGGTACAATTATTTCAATTAACTTGCCATCGTCTGAGTGACGAATATCCCAAAGCCTGTAAGTACGGCGGACTTAAAGTCCGAGTCCAACCTCTCACAATCTCTTCTTTTTGACAGTTTTATTAGGTTCCCCAGACCAAAAAGACCTAAGCGCACCATTATTTATGGATATGCCCCATCACCGAGTCAATTTTTTTTTACCATATCACGACGGCAGTGTCAGCCAGCATTCGCTTTAAGATGCCTTCTGTTATTGTCTACGATTTGGCGACTTTATGATTGATAAACGATTTGTGCATCGAGATCTTTGGACTATAAACAGCAAAAACGATGAACGTTTTGTCTGCATGAACGGGCTAAGGTCAAGGTGGGCCACAGAACGAATTATGTCACACGGTATCTAGTTTCGTCCGGCTTATGGACTGGAGTGAGGCTGTAACGAAGGCAACAGTCGAACTCAGTAGGACTTAATGACGACTTGCTTATGTAAGAAAGGTAGAGTAAGGCTTCCTCGGTACGCACATGTACAACCTCAGCGAATGTTGTGATACGCGGGAAAGACCATTTTGTTTGCCTTACTTTTTTTTAATCATGTACAAATTGATGCACTCCCGAATACTTTTTACGCCATACCCAAATCATTGCAAACCGTTGCATCTGCAATTGAGTCAATTAATTGAAATGTACTGGTTGCGTGGAATGAACAAGTTTTCGTCGTGATTCCGCTTTTAATGTATTGCTGCCTGATGGAAGTTGTGTTTTAAGTTATGCATAATAATCAATCCGGTAGTACAAAGAGAGTACTCAACTCGGCTTATATAGTGACATATGATATATGTGCATGTGCAGCACCAGGAACATCAGACCAAGGCTATGACGCACGCTTACAAATAGCCTTAGTGTTAGTTTGTACCAACGCCAGATGAGCCAGAAGGCCCGGGTGTCCGCAGTAATGTCCTATTGATAGAGGAGTTTATTCATCGCTTCACCTCCGGAGATAGTTTTGCGTGCTGCATGACATGTCCATGAAGTATTAATGTTTGTGTATATTAATCAGTAAAATGCAACTGTACGCTTATACTTTATACATGTAACAGGCTTAATATCGACGAAATAAATGCTGATTAAGGGATAGTCAAGAGTTTCGGAGGACTTGTTTAGAACTGAAATATACATTTACATCTGTTCTAAATAGTATTATAAGAAAAAAACTTTTCTTAGTTAACACACAGGGAATTTAGTTGCGTTATGCTCATACTTATTCTGAATAGTTAGAGTAAATAACGAGGTGAGCCTTCAGAATTTCAATTAAATGCTTCCTCGTCAACACCGACCACAAATGGGCACGCTATATCAATGGACATAGTTGGGCAAATTTAGCAATTGATATTATTGTGAAAATGTGTCAAGCCTACAACCACTCTACATAACTAAGAGTGTTTGGGGGAATAAGTTGTACAAATATTTGGCAATTTCGTTCAATAAAGCATTGCAGAATTGGACATGCAACATGAACAGTAAATAGTGTCTTGTGCAAATACAATAGGTAACCGTAATCAGCTTCATAACGCTCATGAAATCAGGTATGAACCTGACGTTACCCGAGAATCGGTTAACTGGCGTTAACTTCATGCGATCAAAGCACAAAATCAATTCACACCAAAGCTGATGCTTATATTCGGGTTCACATTATGCATATTCATTCGACTATGACCCCTGCGTCAACTTAACCGTTTGCTTTTTTTTTACATGAAGTGTAATCAAGTTTTATAGCAAGTTGGAAGTGCCGCTCATCATATTCCTACATATTTAGTTCATTTTGCTTCTTTGTGTCACAGTAATTTGTACTTACTACGGAACAATGTGGTTATATTTACTGTGTGCACTTTGTGACTTTAATAGACAGATGGGATATACACTTGCTGTTGGTGGTGCAAATCGATATGAGCATCAGCTTCAATTGCGTTATTCATGTTAAGGCTTGGCCTGCACAGCGCCATATTGTGTTCATATATGCAATAAATATGAATAATTGTGAACGGCTGTGAATCACCGACAACAAACAGTACAGTTTCAAGCCCATACGCAAAGGTTCTGGTCATTCTTAGAATAGCATGTAACTGCCAAACAGCACAACAATGTTTCACCATTTTGAAGATTATCTGAGAGTATTCTATTCCTCGGCCAAAGTAATAGTTTGTATGAATTAAGTTTACCGTGACAATCGCATTTCCATTTACAGGATACTGAATGCGCAGACTAACCACATCGTAGCAAGACACTCAAGAATAATCTGCTATGGCAGAAAAACCCTTTACTGGTCAAGTTTATTTCTCGGAGATTCGGACTGATGAATGATTTGTAATATCTGCCGTATTCGCGGCGTGTGGTGTCATTTATGCCAAAAAACCACATGCAAAGCATATAAAAATCCAATCGCTTGTTCCTTGCATCAATATCAAACTATGACATAGTATTGGTATTATGTTTGTCGCTAAGGCCCCTGTGCACGGAATCATTGTTTCTAATTTCCAGCAAAGCTAATTTTGATTGCGTAAGTGACTTGAAGAGCGATTTTTTAGCTCCAAAGTACACTATATGTACAATTTGTGGATTCATTCACACATTTTTCGAACAATGGTTAAGTCCTCAGCATTTGTAGTAAGCCGTCAGTAAACCGTCAGAATAATCTCTGTATATAATGCCGTATGTTTGTTCTGCTTTGATACTCATTCATATTGACAACACAAAAAATATGACAACGTAAATGTAACTTTTCATAAAAACAGCTCAAAGGATCGAAGCCAGTCACGGTATTTTAGGACTGCATGTATGGTTGTTTATCAGCCTTACTGTGCCGCTAAAGATACAAGCAGTGAACCCATGTTTATTGAGATCATCTGCGATTACGAGTTATAAGTGGCAAGACTCGTTATATCACATCACCATTCCACGGGCATTTGCGAAATCCATGTCGCCAATACATCCTCCTCACCTGCTGATCGATGAGACTAATCCACATCAAAGAACACTATAAAACGTAATTAAAACTCACAGAACTTAACCATTCACAATAAGTAACCACCATTTATTATGTTCAGCTAATCTCTATATACTCCTGCATACTAAGAAACTCAGGTATGATTGAAAGGGTCATATCGTGACCAATCAAGAATAATTCGCGAAGGCGAAATCTGCGTGAGCAGCTAAATGTCACAATCGTGTCCTTTTTATTTACTCCTGCAATACGATAAAAATTAATCCAACTAACCATGTTTTTTATCACGGTGATAAGCGTGACAATTTTGTGAAGGAGAAGATTAATTACGGTCGACATTGACCTAAACATTTATGCGGCAAAAAACGAATAAGTGTAGCAACTCCCTAACGATATGTCTTCGGGGAATTAGGAAATATTGCCGGACTTAATTCAAGTGCAAATATTCACGTTTACATATAGATGACGGTTGACAGTTATTGACGTTGCACTAAAGACACACGCATCTTTATTTTGCTTTGATTTACTATTAGGAAAACGGTAATCTTGAATCAGACATTTGTAATCTTACCAAATGCCCTTATTGTTTTCGCGTGATTGGCAATCTCAATGGGATACTTTTGCATGTAATTGCAATGAAGGAGGGCTATATAAACAATACAATTCTTCTACATACCGAATTCCATCATTCATTGATTACTGCGAGACGTAGGGAGGCCATAAGCAGCTTACTTTCATCGATAATTATCCTATTACGGAGGTTCTTTAATTAGATAATCAGTTAAAGAGAAATATCCTACCACCTGCAGAGCTACAACCGCTTTCGTATACCTGGTTAGCCACATATCATATGGCTCGTTTACTATTGAAAGTCTAGGAGGTGTTGTTTTACTATTTAGCTCAATACCAACCGTTGATATGCGTAAAGGATTAGTTTACTATAGTTACTATAACGAATATATCCCGCAACTCGCTTGGAAGTATATTCTAAATACTCTAAATATGATTTCAATTCAGGCCACGAGATACAGACTTGGTTTTGCTAACAATTGATAGAGCAGAAAACTAATGAAAGGAGTTAGAAACATTTGACATTTGTAAGATAACTGCAAATGTCGAAGGTTAGGCCCTTCAGAGGGCGACATATTGTTCAGGTGAAAGCATAAAAGATTGCAGTTTTTAATTGTTGAATGAAGATATGAGAAGTACAGCAGCCAGCTATTTCTATGAATGATGCATCAATAGCTACTTTGTAATAACATTATGGCACAACTTATTGCTGCATAATATTATATGAAAGAGTTATGAAGCCACGAATTTGTCGGGTCACAAAATACGTTATTACATGGTTGCTTACCAAAACCATTATTACGTACTGTACAATGGAAAACCCTTGACATATGATCCAGTGCCAATTTCGTGTATCTTTCAAGAGTATGGACTATTCTCTGTAACCCCCAAGCTATTTTCTCTCGAGCATTCATTAAAACAACTTGTCTGTGCATTCATACTCTCTAATGATACGCAGACGTTAACGCATATTATTACCGAATGAATTGACAACAGAATCACTTACATCAACTGCATCCTGATATTCATTCGTTTTTATGCTTCTTGAACATTGATCACAATTCAAATATACACAAATCAATATAACGCCTCCCATAGAAGAATCGATGATCGTAATTGCACACACACGCCTGTGAGGAATAATTAGAATCGTAACATACTTGGAAAATGATTATCGGTTTAAAATTGCGGTTCCTACTATAATTTCAGGCGTTGAATCCATGCTAGTTTTTACGAAATACTGATGATTATTATGTACATTATGTAACATACGGTTAGGGTTAATCAAATCACAAACATTCTAAGCGCATCTTTCAAGCCCTTCGATCGTCAAGCAGCATACATGAGCCATGAGTACATTTATGGAATTACCCTATGCATGCAGTTTGTTCCCAAAACGACTGCACCCTGCACCTGGGCCAAAGGCCAGATTTGTACAGCAAATTGATAACTCCTGTGTCTTTAGCCATTAAATTTTACAATGTCCATGATTCCGGTTTCGATTATTATCAATGATATTGAAATTTTGCTCTCCTAAAAATGATTGAAGCATTGATGCGTCTTAATCACGATGATAAGTTCATACCTTCGAAACCTTGTCCCCAATGTTGTGTCGGTACGGCCGCCGAAGATATCTCGAAGCTTCTCCAGTACTATCGCCCTTGTTCTTTGCGACTTTTTTTTTAGTTTGATGAAGTGAGTTATCAAGGTCATTGTAAGCATTGCATTTCCATAGATAGAGCTGGAAAATAATGGAAAACACTGAACACTCTCGTTTGCTAACAAGATGAAAAGATAAATCGTCTTTATACAAGGGATACCCCACAGGAACTACGGTTTGTAGTTTATGGTGTTTCGTTTATCTCGGTTAAATTCATATCGAAATATACTTTTCAGAGCACACGACAACTACTTTTCTACCAATGGGTCATAACGGCTCTGTTATGGTGTTGATTGCTTTCAACACACCGAAACCATGTAAACCATAGATAATGCACGGCGCATTAGCAATGTCTTTTGGTTTTCAATGGTGCTTTAGCCATTGATTGAGGTACACATTTGATTTCCGCATTTTTGCCTAATCTTCAGTTGGTCATAGAGTCTTATCTCTGGTCGCATTCTGGCCATTTGATCAATGACATGACCTCCAATTAAAGTGATACTCCAGCCAACTGCAAGATTAAATGAAATCTTGTATCTTACCTTTAGTGGTCTTAAAGATAACAAAAGCTAAGATTAGATAACTTTTTCTCTTATTTTCTGTTCACAGGCGGTTTTCTTAAAGTCTGCCATTTTCGGTGCTATGTCGTTATTGGTGCGAAATGCGCAAGCCGGCGGTCGTGATGTTTGTTGGCAGTGCACTGTTCATAAACAATCTTTCTCCGATAACCGAAGTGAAAAATTATATTGAAAATGGCTGACGACGAGAGCCCCGCACAGCTCTTGTGACAAGATGCGAAACATGATGAGATATTTTCATAAACCTTTGACGACCAAGAAAGTATCTTCGGTTTATCATAGTAGTGCAACCTTTTCTTATTTTATATACATTCTGTCTGAGTCAGAATACATCTGATAGAATCTAGAAAGGTAAGAATCAAATCTACTATTGCTATCAATTTCTCTAGTGAAAACAATGTTTGTTCACTGATAAAAGTGAAGGTCTGGACTGTACAGTTATCTCAGTAAAGCAAAAAATAATCCATTATATACAATGAATCTTCTATGCATCACAACAAATAATAATTACCAGCATGAAAAATTTTCAACATGTATTACATTTGTCACTGACAGCTGATGATGCCATGCAGACATAACATGAATGGCATGACCAATACAAGTTATATCAAATTATTGAGTAGATATTTGAATCGCATGGCAACAAGTTTCTTCGATAGTTTCACTGAACAAACAAAAGAATGAACATTGTAAGTGCACAGTATGTAAACAAGTCAAATAAGAAACAAACCCTCGCCCAGAATTTCCACATCATCTATAGTATGGACACAATATCAGATACATTTGATCATACAAATTAGTCTGAGTATGCGCTACTAGCAGGTTATGCTAGTCAGAGGTGTAAAATGAGTTGAAAACACAATCGAAAGTCGCAGACTTGTAATATTGAAAGAGACCGGAAAGAAATAAAAGTGAATGTCTTGTGTTTTTTCCGAGGCAAATCAAATAAAGATAACTTTAAGTATATCATAAACATAAGCAGTTATGATGATTGATAGGCATTGAACAATATTGATCCGAAATGATATGTACGTCGTACACTGTCACCGTCTGACTGGCAACTGACCTGTTTCCTATCAGCGCTTTCATCAGTCTTTTCTCTTTGACTTGGGCCACCAGACGGCTTTGCGTCCTTCGTTGCCATGAAGAGCCCAAATTCGCTGCTTCAAAAGATCAGTTTCTTTGTTAATCCAAAAACAATGTCATGCAACATATTCCTAACCAGCAATCAGTGAAACTGAAACAGACTACAAATTCATTCCCTCGCGTCGAGCACACTATCTATGTACAGCAAATCATTCGCAGGGCGGCTCGCACCTCTGACGTCAGCGACATATCTGCATCAATATGGCTGCGCTAGACGAAGGAGAAAGCATACTTTCCAAAGTGTATGATTAAATATAGCTATATTATTCTCATAAATCGCGCTTATCTAACTCAAACCGACTTATCTGCGCTAGTTTGATAATTTTAACCCAAACATGTATTATTCGTTTGTATGCGTGACGATAAATTTTATTCGTTCTAGAGGCATTGTAACGTCATCACAAGGCATATATCCGACTAACACATTTTGACGAATCTGATCTACTTCCACGTCATCGCAAATATTAATTGCTCAGATCGGGAATGGATAGTTTTCACTTGCGAGTTCTGTTTGGAGCTGCCACCCTTGTCTGCGCTGTATTCGTACCACGATACCCGCAAAACTAATCGTGTCAAGAGGCACACGACTTGCCGTAAGTGGCAAGCGTAAGGGACAAGTCTGTGCCGCCATTTGATGCTTCATCTAAAATCTAAAGCCCCGCAAACAAAATATGCTGTCGCACAATGCTGTTGAATATGATCACATAGGGGGTTTAGGATTACACATCATTAGTATCATGGGGTTATATAGTATAAATATTGTGTGACTGGGTGGGGCTGTTCAAAAATGGCGATGGGTTGTGTCAAGCGAGTTTTGTCTTGCATAGTGTGGATTCGTCGACGAGCCAGGCGCCCTCCCACAGTCCATATTTATTTGAATAACATACAGATTAGCCAGACTGTTGAGAACAACATCTTTTATTACAGTGTGCATCTGAAGCGAACATACATAATGAGCCCACGAATATGCAGGTGTCACAGCTAGATTAATGCGACAGTCAGCACATTAGGTTGATCGAAAACTCTCTGGGTTATTTCTCGGGCAGAAGTATAATGTCCTGTAGCCTGCCATTCTCAATAACATCCTTATTTAACAAACCTTCTATTTTGCCCTTGTTAGCCATGGATTGTCACTGGACACTGTATATTATTTTCGCCGTCATGCTACTGCATGTCACAACCGATTGGGAAAAAGGGGATTTATGTACATTTAATATCCTGTTTATTCCTGGCCACCAGGCCGCTTTTAAAATGTTCAGCACAACATTTTTTCCAAAGATACCAGGCCTTCGATTAGTTTACGCGCGATCAAAACATGACATAAAGCTACGTCAGTTGCATTAACCGCATCTTTTGTTGATTACCAATAGTATCCGCATGCTCATATGGTCACATTATAGTACGCGATACTCTCCATAGTGTCGTCACTAGACCTGCTCTAAATGTATCACACCTCCCCTAGCATCTCAACATCTGACAAAATTGATATAGGAACCCGGATAATTGGAACAGTGGTGCTAGTGAGTAGAGCCTTTGTAATCCAAGCAAATCCCATTTCTCATTTCTTAGCGAATATCAAATCATTTCCGTCCGAGGATATATCTTTCATTGCATAACGTGTAGTTTGTAATATAGTTACATGGAGTACAATACATAACTTTGGCATGTGCTCATTTCGTTAAAATGGCTACCCAACACAGACTAGCTACTCACTATATTCCAAATGCTACACTTTGAAAGTGTATATATATTCCCACATTATGGTGCCAATGGTTAGCGTACGGTTCACATACTGATAAGGCAAGCGAACACAAGCCATTAGGGAAATGCCTTGCTGAAAATGTACGTTAAATATTCAAATATGTAGTCTGATTTCGCGAACAAAACAAATAAAATGTTTATAAATTGGTTTGCGACATACGAGTGTTTAAATGTTGGCAAAATGTCGAATGCAGCCATAATAAGTATCCCAGCCTCGGAAATAGTATCTACTAGACAAACAAGGAGCTATGCGATATATTTGATTGATTGATTGATAGGTATCAGAAAAAAGGGTACAGAGCGCAGATGAGCACAACATTTATCTATGACAATAACTGAAAACATGTCAGACTTTTGTGGCTTTATACTACGCCGCTTTATATTAGTCTATATATGGCACATAAAGAAGGTAAACATGGGGTCGGACTGCTAACATCGCGGGACATGCGGTGTTTGCGTACGGGATACTTCAGTTCCGATGTATTCTACCAAGTAGTATATCTATATTCCATGTCTACATAACCATCTCCTCATACCCGCACAAATTCATTTATAGTGTGATAGTCTTATTATTACCAGCGCACTCACTTCGCTTGATATATGCTTAGCATAGATTGGGTGATTTGCGATGTCGCGTTTTGCGTGTTTGTACTTCCAATATCGAGCAACAGGTTGCATGATGTATCCGTGTTATCCGATTCCACAATTGTTTTTCGGGAAAAAGTGATATACTTATAATTAAATGGTTGCCTGGACTGAGAGTTTGCATAGACACTGAACCGCCGCCAGAGCTAATACCAAAGATACTACTAGACAAAGATATCCGACTGCCCGTCAATTACGTGTGACACAATGCTCTAGTGGCGCTCCAAGCGGTCTGTCATCTCATTCTCTGCACCATGGACGCCAGCCGAGCGCACTGGTATGGCAACTGTTCGTATTGTGCGGCCATAAACTGCTCCCATTCCCGAAAATGGCACAGACATTTGAGTTTCTTTCGTTTCCCGAAGGATGAAAGAAGGTATTTATTTGGTTAAAATGCCTTGGATCGATTCTCATCGTGTAAAATTCCCCGGGAAATTCAATTGTTGTATGTTGTGGTTTTGAGCGATAAAGTGATAAACTTGTTGCATGGTGTTGCTAATGGAAATTGTATCTTGGTATTTGCCAATCGGAGGAAGGGCTGTATTACGGGACCAGTTAAATAAATCTATGAATCTGGTTCTTGTGTATGGGGGGGGGGGGGGCAATTTGATTTGATTACTTGTAGTATTACAGTAATCACACCTCCCCTCTACCTCCCCCACCCCCGTTACCACCACCTTCAGAATGTGTAAATGTGTATCGATTTGTAGTGTGTGATGGGGTCAATTATATTTCATTATTCTTTTTTTTTCAGATGCAAGTTGTGGGTGAATAACCTTCGTCGGTATGATTTGAGGAACAAGTCGGCCACCTACCTGTACAACAACTGTAGGGTGTGTCAGGACCACTTTAAGGACTCTGTGTTCATGAATGTGAAGGCGAAAAACTCTTTGGTGATTACTTAATAGGTTTGGATACACTGGGATTCTGTGTTGGTTGTCCAACTTGAATTTTAAGTTAGTGGTTGCATTATGCTATTACAAATGATATGAAAACTACTGCTGTATACATGCTTATTGGTAATTTTCAGATTGTTCTTTTTATATTTGTTTTAAGATGCCAAGACTGGTCTGTGCGCCCCTTCCACTTAATAATTGGATGTGTTAACACTGGTTGAACATGAATACATAAATGTTATAGAGGTGTCTGTGTCAAAGAAAGGTGTAATGAATATAGTCATCAGTAGTGTTACCAAAAATGTAGATTTCTCTCCCATAGTGTGTGATCAGTGTCATGTTGAAAAGACGGTACTGCACCTAACGCTTACTATTCGCATCCATCATACATTGAGGGAAAACAACAGACTTTTAAAACAAGCTGGTGATAGGCAGAATCGGAAAACCCTGAAGTTTAGTCTTGTTTGATCATTTGATTATCTTTTTAGATCAGTTTACATTTTGTTTGTGCATCAATTGCTCATTGTGTCAAAATATTCTTAATGTTTTGAATACTAAGTAGCATTCATTTTAAATAGTCAGCCTTGTCGTTTGTACCTTAACATGATTAGGTACCATTTTTTTCTGGGTAACCAAGTAAATGTACATTTACACCTGTCTGTGTTTATAATTGCAATGGAAATGTGTTCTGGCATTTATTAACTACCATCAAGTGTGTTGGTGAAAGGATTTAAAAGAGTAACTTTGTTTTGTCATTTGTGTGATTTATCACGATATTGTATAGTGTGTGGGTTTACTATGCACTTTCTAAATCAAATTAGAATATATTGATCTCCAGGTCAGTGATTTGAGAAAGAGATTTTAACTATTTTGCTTGATTTATTTTTTTGACATGCTCATTTGAGCTATTCGAGAAAACAGGGGAAAAAATTCTGTACCAGGATCAACACCTGTCCGTGTTTATAATGGCAATGGAAATGTGTTCTGGCATTTATTAACTACCATCAAGTGTGTTGATGAAAGGATTTAATAGAGCAACTTTGGTTATTTGTGTGATTTATCACGATATTGTATAGTGTGGGCTGTCAGGCTGTCTGGCAAGCACCGCTGTCACTGACTTAGCTCCGGTTGAACGGTAATATAAATATATACCTAGACGTCTTGTAGGACTATCATAGGCAAGGCACCCGCCCCTGGTGTTTTGATGATCTGATGCCATCTACAGTGCGGATGTGAGAGATCGAAAGTACTAAAAAGCGCTGCGCTGTCAGAGGCGGAGTTTCGTTCCCTAGGGCTATCACTGTCAGTTCGTTTGATAATCGGGAAAAAATGCCATCAAAAATAAAATGAAATGTTCTTGAGAAAGAGATTTTAACTATTTTGGTTTGATTCAATTATTTAACATCTTCTATTCACGTTGATTTGAGCTATTTGAGAAAACGGAGAAGCAAAATCTGTAGCAGGATCAACGACCGTCGTCGGCAATTGTTTTAGTCATGGAAACTCACCGTGCGGCGGCGCCACCGTATGTGTGTCACGGTTGAGAGGCCCCAAATGACAGGAGTCGGATATCTTTGTCTAGTAGTATCTTTGCTAATACTGGCTAATGCGTTTTAACCCTTGATTAATATTAATATCAGAAATTGCGAGTATGGATATATAAATGTGTGTAAATATATATATATATATATATATATATATATATATATATATATATATATATATATATATATATACATATATATATATATATATATATATATATCTATATATATATATATATATATATATATATAGATACATACATAATATATAGATACATACATATATATGCATATTTGTATATGTATAAATATATGTATATAAATATATATTTATTTATATATATATATGTGTGTGTGTGTTTATTCATATATATATATATATATATATATATATATATATATATATATATATATATATATATATATATATATATATATATATATATATATATATGGGTGTGTGTTGTGTGCAATCAGGCATTGACTACCAACTAAATTGGGTGTTTGGTTAATATAGCACGTGACCCATACTCTGTGCAGGTGCAAAGATTGCCCCCCTAATGAGTCAAATCAGTTATATGCCCGGATATGAATAATTGATTGAACACCGGTGTTTATCTCATTAACATTTACAGCCTTGTTTTTTTTTGTCACTTTTTTTTGATGATGAATTACTTATATTAATGGGAAATGTCCTTGTTATGTACCTTTGTTGCAACTGACACTTCAAAAATGTATTACTATCTAAGGTTGCTTAACCCCACTCCCTTTTCACTTGGTTGCTTAATTGCATACCTACAATTGCATCTGGCCCACACAACTGCTGAATTGTAAAAAGATGTACATTGTAACGCGTCAAAACACAATCAGGTGTTAAGTAAATCCCAGACTTCATAATTAATCAAATGTAGGGTCGTATAAGGATTCATGTAGTTGTACATTTACTATTACCGCTTTGTTCACACGCGTACACGCTTTTGATGCTTCGATAAGGACGGAACTCAATCGCAATACCAACCAAAGAGTCGGGACATGCAATACAAGTTTCCACCTTCATATTGCTGGTGATCTAAACCAGACCGCATACAAAAATACTGCTCGGTGTGCTTAACGTGAAATAAGTCTGATATGTCAACCAGATTACTGCGAATGAATAATATATGTGGCCAAGTATAATCAAATAATATGTGAGTGCTATTTACTTCATAATTAGATAGCTACTGGCTGCAGCCTACCCTGAAAAGATAATACATGCTTTTTGTAGTTTTGCAGTCTGTTTCGTAGTCAGGCTATGACGCCTGAGGTATAGCCAGAAATCATGAATATTAGATGATCTGGCGTGGATAGGGAAATGAAATTGCATCAAATATTGTTGGGGATACAAATGCTACCCATCGGATGTGTAAAATTGGCCAAAGCAATTATGTTTCGTCGTACGTGTTCCCAGAGGCAACCATCTCGTGAGGGATCATGATGCATAAATTATATAATGAAATGAAAAATAGATGGAACAGTTATGGGCTACATGTGATTGCGAAATACGTTCTCTGTATTAACTGGCTCATGGACCATAACACGACTAGGGCTAAACTAAGTCCGAATATAGAGAGCAATTCTATTGTTGATCAACGATTTAACATGGCATCCGCAAATTACTGTCACAAATGTCATTTTCACCAGCAACAACTTAAATCCATTTGGCGATGCCGATATGACAACCCACAAAAGCATTACTTAGCTCATATGGAAAATGTTACTGCTGCTTAGACCATAGAATAACTCTACTTCTAGCATTCAGTAAGTGGCTTATAGCATAAGGCATTTGATACAGTGACATTAAATGTATTCACACGTCGATACAGCGTTAAAAAACATATTTGTCACCTTGGTCCTCCGTGAGTATTAGGGCGAATTAAGAGAATAAGCCCATGGTATAGGGGTCAATGCGACGGCAACAACGCGATAAATATTGGTATGTTTATTATTTATTTAACTGCAATAATGATACATTGCGAAATTGATTAAGAAAACGCCATTCGCCATATATCAAACAAATGTAACGCTGCACACAAGGGTTTAAAATACTCATTACATATGTTGTTGGGCGTATGATGGAAACGTTTTGCATTAATCAAGCGTTATCACGACTGGCTGTCCGCATTTGCGGGATAAATATTCGTCGCTTATGGGAACCGACAAGTGACGGCTTAATAGAAGCGTGTATTATATCTATTCTGACATTTCCCAATGACATATGCCGGATATTGGGCTACTTCGATGTAGGGTTTTTTTGATAGGCATTTGGAATTTACTCAGCCACATAGCGAAAATTTATGTAAAATAGAAGACTCACCAACACAGAATACATGATGAGATGCACTATGATCTTTGAAAGCATATAGCAGGACTTAATGGCACCTTTAGTATCGAAAGATGGCACCTAGATTTTCCAAGGAAGGTGAGTAATATTATTGAGGTCAACTTAATTTACAAGAGCAAATTGTAGAAATAACAATTAGTCCCTCGTGACATTTATCGTTCAATTTACTTTTCCCTGACAATGCTATGACATTTATCAACTAGAAAAATGATATAAGCTTCATAAGGAGAACAGACGTGCAGCAAAGGCTATATACGATGTTAGGAAAGGGCTGATGCTGAATGAATATGTTGCTGGGTATCATTTTTCAGATGTTTTCTACACAAACTAGTCTTAACTCGGAACCGCTTTCATATCAGCTGAATTGTGGCGATGAAAGGTTTGAAGGGTACAAACCTCGGTGGGTAATCCAACTGTTAATTTTAAACGCCGTTTTCTATGCGTTACCTTCATCGCATTGTTTTTGTTGCGTTCTGATGATACATATGTATGCCATAGAATTAGTGCTTCAATTCAGAACTATCGGCCCAACTCTCAATCCCGTTCATGTTTGCTATATTCAAGATCTTAATCCAACCATTCAAACAAAACGCTGCCAAGACCAGTAGCATTACAAATTTGTCTAATATATATCCCGGCATATCATCATGAAACTATGTATCAGTTTCCTGCAGTTCATCAATCGGACAAAGAAAATTACTATTATACTCTTAACAAGTGACTTGCTACAGTAAGCAATTACAAAGTCAGCATAATAGCCTCTATGTTGATTCATCTTGCACAGAGTGTTGGGCAAATCAACTTGGCCGCGTTATATAGTGTGCACAATGTTCCGTATGCAACGAATCTAACAAGGCCGACACTGTACATTTGATTCATAACATGGCTTTAAACCTCACCTACAAAGTTTGTCATCCGCTGCAGCAAATACTATATGGTGCTGTCATGGAACCAGTGACGCGATACGAGCGGAAGCAATTTGCTTGATTCAGTTGCACAAGAGCAAGAATCAGATAATTCGAACAAGAGCTAATAACAACCGCATTGGTGCCATGGTACATATATGCAATGCCCTATAGCCAAAACTCCTTTTAAAGGCATTCTGTAACAAACTCCTGTTTGTATCATCAAAGACACGGTTCTCTTAAATATTTCACATAAATGCCGAGAAAAGGTACCTTTGTTGGCGCGACTGCCATGAACGCGGTCTAATTCATTTGTGAATTCGCAAATATGTGTTCTGCTTGTAAAAAGGATGAGATCTCGTTATCGGAGCGTGAACGTACCTGATACTTAGATATATTGTGTATGGTGTTTGATCATTACAAGTTTAACGGGTCAATCTGATTTGCCACATTACATGAGCAAACGCAAATCACTTCTTACTCCACTACAACCTGTTGCTCTCGATTGCCTGTTATCCGATAAAATATTGCCGACACCGTGGTCCGAAGCCAATTTATATGCACAGAAAGCCATAGATTGGCCACGGATCCCTTGTCCGCTTTAGCAACTAATAAAAGTCATGGTGGTTAGCGGAATAAACACAATATGGAGCGTGTTACTATTCAATCATCAACATTTTGCATTTGTTATTTCTGCGGGGACATCATAACGGTAAATCTGTTGGTGGCTTTGCGTTGCTTATTTGGATCAGTTTGTTTTTAAGAGTGCAACTCCATTATGTATACTTCCAACAGCCTATTGCTCAATTATTTATTACGCAATCAGGACATGGCGATGGTTTATTGGGATTATTGACTATTACGAGAACGGTTGTGGCCGGAGAAGCAACGCTGAGAGAAGGTTAGGGAAAGCGATATTGTGTAAACATATAATATAGACGAGGAAGGGTACTCGCTTTCGTCAGCAGTACTTGATGTGTTTGAATGATACACACATAACCATTATTCTAGACCATCACCGTTGTGATGTATACTAGTTTGGATGAAACCTCTATGTGCTCGAGCCTATATATAGTATATGACAACACCGGCTTAATTAGTGAAACACTGTGCTTAATGATATTGCCTGATCAACAAATAACATGGACCGATGTTGTTGATGACACCAGTCTAGGCAAAATATAATTAATTGACATTTATTTAGCGCGTTCAGGCATGATTGGGTACCGTAATAACTGAAAATGAGTACTGGTATTTTTTTAATTTACTTAGCGTTTCTGAACATTTATTTTGTTAAAATAGCGATAAATCGATAATTTATTACTGAAATTTTCTGTTTAATGCTTCATGTATTTCTTAACAACTTGTGATGCGAAGGCAGTCTTTTCAACGGTAAATATATGATTGACAAACCAGTCTGCTCTTTATCGTTGTGACATATTAACTGAAAGTAATATGTTACATCACGACGACGTGCAACAGATCATTGGGTCTGATATGTAGCAAGGATGCATTGGAATGCATTTATCATATAAAATAAGGAATACGACGAACAATAGCTCTAACAATTATTAAGGTGTCGGACGTTTGCAAACCTGTTAATATCGAGTATGTCTTAACAAACCGTCTTCACACATATGTACAACTAGTTGATTGTTAATATGTACATGAATATATCAAAGTGCATTTTTCCTCCATAGAAACAATGATATTGGTTAGAAGTCATCTTTTGAGAAGTGACTCATTATAAAAGAGGGTTTGTGGAAAATTAGTACATTCTTCAGCTGGTAGTTATTTTTTAATGCATGAAACGCAATCGATTCACTAACTTAATTGGCCAAATGAAGATTTTATGAATTGCAATTTAGTTCCTTGAATAGCATATGTGCTTAGATTACAGGAAAATTTAAAACATCACACTCAATGATAAACTCGACCAGAGGCCCATGAGATCATGGGTGAACTTGGTGACTATTGATGACATTTGTTTATCAGAGTCATCATCATCACCATTGGGTTCCCCAGGGTTATCTTCCGAATCATCTTCATCAAAAAGATCATCTGTTACAGCATTATCATTGTCTTAACCCTTATCGTCATGGAAATCTTACAATTAGTTATATATAGAAAACATTTACAATTCAAGGTACAATAATCTGTAATTGTTTTTGCGATCAAATCATTTTCCAGGCCATATTGATGATTTAAAAATTGTTACGATGACCTTGACCTTAGTGCAAGATCAAAACACAACCTCTTGGTATCAATTACACTTTCCATTTAAAGAAATAATCATGAAGATATATTGAAAATTATAATCTGTATCACAACACAAACAAACTTTACTTGGAAGTTAACGGACGTTACGCATATAGCTAAAATGATTGGTATAAATTTAGCAAATCGGTAATTATACTTCATGGTTTTCCTATAAATATATCAAGGCCAATCTTGTTATGCTCTGCAACAACTGCCTGTATACCCATGGATACTCAAAATATCATGAAATAAACATGATTCTGTAATCATCTATCAGCAACGTGCTGAGTTTCATAATCGCAAAACATGCAACATTATCATAATAAAGACAATACAGTACCAACAAGGCAGCGACGAAGGATGATTGTGCTGCAAATTCACAACTTCAAAAATAAGAGCTTAGATTAATTTACGTGGTGACGATGACGATGACGATGATGACGATGATGATGATGATGATGATGAGGATGATGATGATGATGATGATGATGATGATGATGATGATGATGATGATGATGATGATGATGATGATGATGATGATGATGAAGATAGAAAAAACAGCACTGCCAAAATAAGTACTAAATAATTATTTCTCAGTACCATTTTACAGAATTCTCTCTACAAATTGCTGACGGTTTACATATCATTTAATTTTCTTGATCGTGGTCATGATGGTATGATCATTATTGTCACCATCATCATCATAAACATCATCATCGTCATCACCGTTCGTAGCATCATCGTAACGATCATATGGTCTATGTACTGGCTATCATCATCATTATCATTTTTCTATTGTGGTCATGATGCCATCATCAACACACTCATCATTATCATCATCATCATCATCATCATGAACGTTGTCTTCTTAATCACCATGTTCATCATCATCATCATCATCACTATCATGATAATTATCATCATAATTATAATAAAAACACCACCTACATGGTATACATTGCTATCATTATCCTAACATAATTGTCATAATCATGATCCTAATCATGATCTTAATCACAATCATCCTATCCATTATTCTTACCATCATCATTGTTGGTACTATAAGCAAGATCACCACCATAATAAACACCACATCATTGTCTTCTTCATTTTTATCATCAGCGAGGAGGTAATGCTAAACGCAGCACATGTGAGTAATACTGAACATGGTCATGCGGAAGAACACTAGGTTATGATGGGAAAAGGTCTACCCCTTATTCACCAAATGTACCTCTTGCAAAATCATTCAAAAGTTAACTTGAAACTATATCAGCGGCGATCTTTGCATAGCACGTTGTGTACGAAATAATCATCAACGACGGAGAAACGACACGTTTACTTCAGATTTCAGTCCTATTTTAACTTTGATTCGTTCGTAACCAGAAGTGACGTAATCGATATCCATCAAATTGAAAGATTAGATTGGCGCTGTCAATGCCAACAACTGACCCAATTTTTACGACCATGGGACCGATATTTACCATTTTATAAGCCATCGACAATTTGACGATAACGCGCTTTGAATACGACGAATATTTTTACAGCATATGCCTATTATGAATGTTAGGAAATTAAATCAGCTTTTAGAAAATACAATACTTTTAAAATCGAACTCCAATAAGTTAATTCATTGCCAAAATAAAAGTTAAGAGATTTTGGCTAAAAGAGATTTTCGACCTGCTATGATTTATTAAACAATGCATAATTTACAATTACATAAATTTAGAAAATGGTAACATTTGCATCGCACTTTGAGAATATGAATCCGTTTTAAAAACGAATTCTACAGCACGGATATATTAAACATTGAACTTGTGTCATTTTTTTAAACATTTGATGCTATCGTTACCAGAAGTGACGTCATCGACATCCATGAAATCAAGGGATCCGACTAAAGCCGTCACGGAGGACATGTGACCCAATTTACAGTATCATCAAACATATAAGAGCTCAAAAATATTCATGAAACTTTTGTTGACATTTGGACCAATAATTAGATTGAGCTACAAAATGATGTAAAATTTATCACGATCCAACTGTTATTAACGGAGTTAATAGGGATACCAGTTTTTCAATTTTTCGATGACCGTGACATAAGCTTTCAGTCATACATACATACATACATACATACATACATACATACATACATACATACATACATACATACATACATACATACATACATACATACATACATACATACATACATACATACATACATACATACATACATACATACATACATACATACATACATACATACATACATACATACATACATACATACATACATACATACATACATACATACATACACATACATACATACATACATACATACATACATACATACATACATACATACATACATACATACATACATACATACATACATACATACATACATACATACATACATACATACATACATACATACATACATACATACATACACATACATACATACATACATACATACATACATACATACATACATACATACATACATACATACATACATACATACATACACAGACATACATACATACATACATACATACATACATACATACATACAGATACATACATACATACATACATACATACATACATACATACATACATACATACATGCATACATACATACATACATACATACATACACACATACATACATACATATACATACATACATACATACATACATACATACATACATACATACATACATACATACATACATACATACATACATACATACATACATACATACATACATACATACATACATACATACATACATACATACATACATACATACATACATACATACATACATACATACATACATACATACATACATACATACATACATACATACATACATATTCGAATTCACCAAGTTGTATTAAGACAGACGTTTCTGTAAATGGTGTTTTTAGACCTACGGCGAATATAAATCTTTGATTTAACATTTAAATCATATGTATATCAGTTCGTTTATCACCCGACTAAAGGGGTTTACACTACACCTGGATTACAATGTAAGCTGCACTGCAAAACACAAACATGGAGTTTATACCAGTTCTGTAATGCTTTAGAAAGTCGGGTAAGGATGGATCGCCAAGTTACCAATAATCTTGATTAAAATGACACGCGTTTGTATAGTAGAATGTATGTGGCGTTGTTTTTTGATAAGCGAGATCATTGATTTCTACCTGATTGAATATATAAAAGTATCACAAAGTTGAGGATCCAGAAATTTTATCATGTCAAAATGACAAATCATACTGAAGCGCTTTGATTGCATGCAGTGTTTAACTTAATCAGCCATTTTCCGAATATCAAGAGTGATGTAGGTCCATGTCGAATTGATATAATTAACGCGAGGAATAAATCGTTAACTTCCAGCTCTTGGAATAGAATCATATGCATGGATGGAGCTGAAGATAATACATATTACTCAATTATATCTCATTGCGGCTTCTCCGTTCAGCTCTGTGGCAGCTGTCTCTGATCTAAAAGATTGCTATTGCCATGTGATATTGTTAAAGTCATAGACGGTTGACTCACTGAACCCGCCTTAGCGGTGAATTCAAGCCGCTCAGGTTATCCAAGGATCCTTATGTCGGCGGGTGAGTATCTACAATAGATATCAACACGTTCAAATAATGAGCTTTGCCGTACCTTCACATTTACTATTTAGTTGTTATTATTGTGCTTACCTTTTATAAAGAGTCAATACATCAGTATACACCGGCTGCAATTGATAGCTTGGTAGTTATTAGATGGAAGAACCTAGTGTTTTAAGAGCCAGTGATAGTTATAACAGTATTACCATAATCAATTTGAAGGGATTACTTCGTGACCAGAAAGAGCAATGCACCCCCTTTTTCAGATGGGATTAAACGTTAATGCCTGAAGTAATAAATCCGGACGCATCGCCCACGTGTGTCATAATAAAGCATACGATAGACGTTACATATTGCAAGCTATCGAGACTTATGTGTTGCCGTTCTGATCCGTGAGGCCACAGAGCTTTACGCGCAGCAACATGTGAAAGCTATGTGAACCAAATGGGCAATAGCGGTATTCTTGAATGAAGCTTGTAAAAAGAGGGTGATGTTCACAGCTGTGTACCGGCGAAGATATTTTGTGTGAAATATTTATAACTCTTATTCAATGGTTAAGTAGACCATCTACCGCATAAAATATAGTAGATTTTTGGCGGGAAGCGTGGCAACATTTTAAGGAGATAGATATTTCTATATCGATATAGTCTAACACGATTCTCTTCGGAGGTTAATGACATTTGATTATGATATTTCTGCAAATGAATCTACAAAAACAATATTGATAAGTATAAAATTTATCCCTTAAGCTTGAAATATATGGATTATCGACCTAAGCCTAAAATCAAGAGTCTTTGCACGACGCGTGGCTTGTACCGAATACACCCCAAGAGGTCAAAGCTGGTCTTTAGCCGTAATTGTGAAGGATTACCGTCCACGCTGATGTAGCGGCATATGTAGTGCTGTGGCCACGACCCTCGCTGTCAATCGATAGCTTCTTTATACACCAGACAAGGCTCAGGTGTACGTCATACAATCCCGGGTTATCTAAAACTGCGCCTCGGGAAAATAGGTGGGCGTTATGCACGTACTGTATTTGAAGGATACATGCTTGTGTAGTTTTATTGGCAAAATTAAAATTTACGCGTATGTCTTATGCATAAAATAAAAGCTAATATGGTGATATCTATATGACTGTATTAAATAACAAATGTGAATATGGTATAATGCCCTTTTACTTCTGCTCTCACTATTTACGCCACTGCATACGATGCCTAGTTGTTATCCTAAGTACAATGGCATGAAACGAGGTCATACAATGAGGTCTGAATGATATACTTGTTTTGTGTACTTTCCTTAAGAATAAACTCCACATGGCGTGTACATGTAAACACTAGGTTAGCTACGATCGTTGGAAAATAGCAAGATTCATCAAAACGATGCAGTACACGCCGGGGTTTCGGTCATTTGTAGAATAGCATATTACTGCCATTGAGCAATTTGTACCTATTGCTCACGACCTCTGAGTTCTCTGCCAGATCAATGACGTTTGTTCAGTAACACCCGCAGTGCAAAGTCATGCACAGTCTTACCTTACCATAAATGGATGCCCAGAAACAAAGTAAAGCAATATTTGTTTCGGGGAGAAGTTGGGATTATTTGAATACGGCACATATATAAGCTCCATAGCACATCTAGACTATGTAAAGGACTGAGCAATTTATAAAATTAAATGACTACCGCTGCCTACGATTCAGTAATGCAGCGTGGGATTACTTTCAGATGGCCAAGAAAATATGAAGACAGTTGGAGAGCCTTCTTAGTAGAACGTCTCTAAGCAGATAGTATGCATTCACTACAGCCCTTCGTATAATACGGTTCCCAAGTATGACATATTCACTCGTCAAATAACACGGAAGGCAGAACTGATTTCACAATTCGGATTACACTACTCTGAGGTATGAAGATTAAAGTGCCTATCTTCGTAAAAGATTGTTTTCTCTTCTCTAAATGATAGCTTGTAAAGACAATCAACCCAATGAATGGTCGATTATGTGAATCGAATTGCTGTTTATGTGAGGAGGGCGATTACAATATATGATGGCATAAATGCGGGTAATTATATAATGACTTTTATCACAGCCATCAGGCTTGCGTGTTGGCTGAATACAATTCTGAACTATCAGATACTATCGCCAATAAGGGCCATATAGCAGATTAAAGAAGCTCAACTGTGACCTAAGTAGAATGGTTTTGTACACATATGCTCTTTAGTAAGGATATAGGTCTTGGATGGCATATGGCGCAATTTTAAGGAATTAGGCTTTACCGATAAGCTATGCAATCTGCAGCATCATGGTAACGGCTTTATGCTGGCGTCGGCAGAGTGATTCCAATTGGAGCGGCCGAATTTGTCATCAAGGTAACTTTCATCACATCCTGACCTACATCTCTGATGTTGAAGATTTAACCGTAAATAATTCATTCTGAATTGTCTTACATTCAACGCCTAAATTGTATTTAAACATCTACTACTGTATTTAAACATCTAAGTAAACGAGGCAGTTGCCCGATTTAGGATAATTTATGTAGTTGCTGCTCAATGAAAATACTCCATACCTTCCAAAAATCGTAAACCTCAACAACAAATGCATGCATTTACCCTTCATGATGCACAGATGCCGCTGAAATATAATCCGCTGATGTAGGAAGCGAGCGGGTTCATATCGCCTGCCTCGTTTTATATCACAACAATTGTTATGTATGCTGTCCTTGGTGTGATATAACTCTACCCGGTGATTGTAATGAACTTTAACTGATTGTAATATACGAATAACGGATTCAGCGCAAACAGACGGCATGAACAGTTAAGTAAAAAAAATCAAATTACCTGTACCCTATTAACGCAATTAAATATAAAATTCAAGCCCAACCAGCGGCGAGCGACAAGGCATTCTCTCGAAAGAGCATAATTGGTGATTAATAAGTCGTGCGTTGTACAGACGGGTGTATATCAAGCTCTAGAGATACTAATGCTTGACATTTGATGTGAGTATTACAACAGGTTAAACAGTGAGTGGCTAAGAGTATGATCAACCATAGCTCTCCAACCAACTGAATATGATAACACAATATCCCTTCACTAGTTGGTACAGCACCACCACTCTATTTCATATCAATTAAACACCATTGCCATATATCTACGGAAGTCCTATAAGTTATTCATACTGGTATACCAGAGGCGTTTGGTTAGCCATTCGTTTGTTTCTACTGCTATCACGTTGTTTTAGAGATACAACGCACCTCAAATGAATTAACTATAAGTTGTCAAGATCCTAACTAGTGTGTTCTACTTATTACGTATCAATGGTGGACAACCTGACGAAACGTTAACATGCTACAACTGTTCCTTGTTACTATGTGGTAAAGACTGCTAAACAGCAGCTATTCTGATCATAAATAGAATTAAATGCCTTCCATGTTGTTTTAGTATATATCTCTCTTTCCCCAACTTGATCAAAGCAGGAGATGTAGTTACCTGAGAAGTATTAACTTCAAAGGCATCCCTGCTGGCTGCTGATTATAAAATTGCCATTGCAAAAAGGCTCGGGAATACTTCAGTAAGACAGACGGATATAATGCGTAATCGACAACACTTCCCACATCATCTTTATTCTATCCAGCGCGAAAAAACAGTATGGACTCGTATAAAATTTCACTATTCGATTAATTCCTCAATGGCGTTACTGGGCCTGATATAAATGCACCACGTATCCCTTAGCATCTCACGATCTAGCAAAACAGTTCCAGGATGATTGGGAAAGTGGTTAGTTGAGCACTTGCATATCCGTGAAAATACAATTTACTCTACATAACCCTGAATTTTGACTGCGCGCCTATTTTTATCGCATGAGCGAGCAGTTTATTTTGGACCTACATCAAATATAATAAATACATTTGGCATGTGCCCATATCGATTTAAACACCGTCCGACATGGACTGGTACCAAACGACATATATCAAACTAATAGTCCGCAATTACATCAAACATGTTGAATAAAAGATTCATGAACTTACTTTACATAGTCGTAACTGACATTAAACGATGCACTCCAAAGGCTAATATAATAAATACATTTGGCATGTGCCCATATCGATTTAAACACCGTCCGACATGGACTGGTACCAAACGACATATATCAAACTAATAGTCCGCAATTACATCAAACATGTTGAATAAAAGAACTTACTTTACATAGTCGTAACTGACATTAAACGATGCACTCCAAAGGCTAAACGTTGACTATGTTCACTTCATGCTAGGTATGTATTCCCATATTATGATGTTCATGATTAGCCTATGGTTAAGATATTAAATAGGTTGGAGAACGCGCATACAACAATGAGTTTTCTATGATATGCGCCAAATATTTAACATCGAATTCTTATGTGCTGAAAACAAGCGATATGCATATTAAGCGCGTTATAAAATACGTCATGTATCAATTGGTACACAACCTACGGGTTGAGGGGAATACAGCCAAAATATGCTAACATACAAGAGGCAGAAATTGTAACAAGAGCCTGTAAAGCCAGCATATGTGCATTATACTAGCGAAAGACATTGCTGTGCCTGCAAGATATAAGAGATATTCTTTTTCTAATTGTTGGGCTTTCTGTTCTATAGACTGTAAGCAGAACGATAATTTGTTTACATGACACTATTATTGTGAGAGCGGTATCATTTCCGTCATTATGGAAATGTATGCGCTGTTCCATAGTTTCATAACGTTAAATAGTACTTTCAACGCTCGCGTTATAATTTGAGAAATATATTTGATAAATACCATATACGTGTGGGTACATTCAAAGGCCCCTGTAACTGGGAAAATATGTATGTAAAGGCCTCTGCAACCCCTAATGCATGATAATGTTTTTATTTCCATATAACGTTACGGGACATGCGGTATATGAGAACGAGACAAACCTTGCACCCCTTACCATATAGCCAAAAAGTTCATCCTGAACTTCTGATTCTCTGTTTAGTAAGATATTTATATTCCTTTACCAGTGAGCGATTTTCTAATGCTCAAAACATCAAAAATGTAACATTCGTTAATAGAGCCAGGTTTTTTTTATATATATTCTACATTTAGAAATAAATGCTGGTTCTACATTCGAAGAATAATTCCTTATGACAGCACATATTTAAGCTTGCCGACAACTCCTAGTTGCTTCATATCAGTGTATATTTAATATACAGAGAGCCTTGTTGCAATATATAATGGTGTTATTGCCTCAAATGTTTAAATTGCTGCCGCTTCAAAAAAATTTAATGTTGGCCATCAATACGTAAAACCTTTTTACTTTTTCGAACACAATGCAGCCAGGCGACATATGAGACACTTTTTAAGCTTTGCCTTTACTCTCACAGTTTTTGAATGCCAGATAATGTAAAAACCGACGAATTATCTGTCTATAGTGCTTAAAGTTGCTCTTAATATTATGCATCAATTGTAACTACTGTACAACCCCATGCTAACTATTTTTTATCAATGGGAGTTATTTTATTCATATAACTTATGTGCAATATGTTTGCAAAGTATTTTGGAAATTCAAACAATGAATATGTTCAATAAGCAATAAAGATAAAGGCGAAAGGGTGCGCTCTAATTCTTTTGGTGCATACTTGTTGCGGAGTTTTAGCTACAACGTGCACATCATACATTATCATGCAATACTCTATTTGCACGCATACGAACATTTTTTTTCCTTTATTGGCACCTTTATTGGTTCATCTCCGACAGTGGGATGAGAAACAGTTCACAAACGCCTCAAATAAGCATAGATGGCGATGAAAAATGATATCTAGCAGACATTTATTGAAAAAAGCTCAAAGCTAGATTACATTGATCAAGTAGTATAGCGCTTTCATTCACCGTCAAATGGGAGCAGTATCATAAAAAAAAATCAGAAATCATAGTTGTTGATATATATCTACCAAATTACAGCATTGCATATCCCACAGATAAAGAAGTTTCATATGACCAAAGGCCAGCATCCCACAGGACAACTTTACTGAGTAATATTGCTATTTGACCAGAATTCTCAGTTTATTGCCTCCAGTAATTATGCCCTCATCAGAGATTTTGAGGTCTGAATCGAAACAAATTCAGTAGTCCAGGTGAGCACATAGAGCTATTGCCACACATATGAATATAATAACTCAACAGCTCCCATCCATAATCAATGTCAATGTTTTAGGTTATCAGGTGGCGGTTTCAGGTAGCGGAAAGCAAGAGATATAATTGGTGAATACTCCTACAAGTTTGATATGTGCAAATGCATTTTTATTCAGTACAACGAACTGCATCATCCCTGGATTAATTACCCTTGACCATAATCCTGAATGGTAAGGGTACTAGATTCGTCCGGGGCTTTTCAGATTCCCTCTCTATGCTCAAGGTCAAGACCTACAACTAACTGTCTATCCAATCTTGTAAACTGTGCTAACCGTTCTGTACCAGATATTGTCTCAGGCCTAATAAGAAAAACATCCATCTCAACTTAAACTAGGGATAAGCTTAATGTGGGGGCATTACCCAACAGCGGCCAGATATAGAACATTTTAAAATCTTAAATACTACAGACACACGTTCGTGATTAAGATAGCAATTTCCATCAATTTCATCATGCAACATGGTGTGCTGTCCCAGCATTACCTTGTAACTACACTAATCTCTGCAGGTGTGCGCAATTGATAATTCCAAATGCATCGAGTAAAATCTTTCTGGTTAGCAAAAAGTGCTACAATTAGTCATTATAACGGTAAATTTACAAATGGATTTGACATTTCGGAAGGAAAGTAGTTGTGGAGAATCTATGCAGATGGTGAGGGAGAATTAATGTTGCATACATTTTTTTCTGTTCTGTTAAAATCAATGTTTCGCCCGACCAATGTAGTTCCCTGCAAGCACCTTCTATTTTCAAATATAACTTATCGCCAGCTTGTCATGTCATGTTAATTAAGAATTAACTGCAGTCGCATGCTTGTGCTGCACCGTTGAAATATTGTTATAATAATACAATTACAACTATTTGCAGCACATAAGACTCCCTTCCAAAGGCTGCTTATTTGTCGTTATGTAATTAATGTTATATGCAAAACAAACTATTACTATTTTTTGCCAATAGAATTCTGCACATTGATAGTCCGGAACATTTTCAATTGTACACTTGAATACGCCCAAACACATTGGGCATTGCAAGCGCATTCTTGTGACAGAACGCCACAATAGAGAAGGCAGGGTTGAAGCCATGGCTGAGCGGATTGGGTGAATGAAGCAGCAATGCAAAATACCGATGTTGTTTTTAGAGCCAAAGGATCCACTATGTGCTCTCTTTAGTCCAAACGCATTAACTGTAAAAGGCGCACTTGTTTGCGCTATTTAATGTAGCTTTTATCGACGCGTTGCGTTGCGACGGCGATGGAATAGGGTGGCAACATCACTCAATGAACATTTTGACGCAAACTCGCTGTGTGTTAGGTACAAGATTATCGGATCTGATCTCGGTTAGTTGCATCTACTGTTTTATGGTACATTCTGCACTAAACTATTTAACATGGATTTGGTAGGGGGGCTGAGGCCCATTTATTTAACTCACACTTATTGTATTCAAAATATTAATCGAAATATTGGGTTTCAACGTCACTATCAACATCGAGATCATATCGCGACTGTGATTGATGAGAATGATTGCAATGCATGGATAGATCCAACTGGGCAACACTAGCTGCTCAGACGGGGCTGCAAAGCCCACGCCGCTAAGATGAACGTCGTCTAGGACGATACCAGTGAGCCACTGGATCTGATGTATCCGCTGTTCTGAGATAAGACCGTCATTTTACGTGTTCATCCGCGTCACTAGTTAAAAGCCAGGATTGCACAGCCAGGCATTGAACCCACATTCAGGAGCGAAAGGCGTAGCAGCTAACCTCTACGCAGCAGGAAATGCTTTTGTTTAGAATAATTAACGTATAACCCATTACACAACATTAATACCTGTACCTTTGTGCGAATGTACAACGGACTGGGACGAATCATGAACCAAATCCTTTCACAAAACCTCCTTAAACTCACCGATGACAAGTAAAATATATTTGACACATTAGACAATATGTGCGTATGTTGCTTTTGAATTTTTTTTCCCATTTTGACCCTTAAAACCCGTAAACAAAATGTAGTTATCAGATACATGTAATAATCTTTGGGCTGTTCCAGTACTGTCTGTTCGGCTAATTGTACTATGTATTTCCGCTGCAATATTATAACAAAATATTATTTCCACAACTGTACGACGATCAATTGCATAGCGACAGTTATTTTAGGAGCCCAGAGGAATACTTCATATAGGTATAATCGCTTTCTCCCTGCCTTTATAACCCAAGAGTCACAGACGTAGTGGCATTAGTGTTCCCAGAGCACCCACTGCATATGGTGGAGAAGAGGCGCAAATATGTTTACTCCAGGGGATTATTGCATCATCAATATCATTTACATTTCCCGTTAGTATCATTACTCAAGTGGCATTACTAGAATAATAGTGACTGGTGTATGGTTTAATTATAGCTTTCATGACGAAAATTTACGTATTAATGAAAACATGCATGTAAATCATATATGTGCAAAATAGTTAGGTATTGACAAGGTATCAGGGAAATAAATTATACAAAACTCCCTTTGATTCAACTGTGTCGTTTTAATACTTCAAAAGGCTTAATGGAAAGCAATCACATACAAACGCTGACTAGCAGCATTAACCAATGAGGAATATGTAAAAGCCTTTAATAAAACATTAACGTAATACGATTCGTGTTACAAATTATAGTTACGAAGTCGACGCAGCCATGCACCTAAATTATAGCTTCCGCTTCAGATACTAACAAGCCACTAAGTTTATCGACTGGCTATGGGTCCCTATTTACAGCTCTATCCGTTCGCATAAGTTTCATCGTGCATTTGAACCCCACGAGTGCGCGTTTATTTAACAGCTTGCTCTAGTGGTGTTACATTTTGTATAAAAATCGACTGCATGTTTTTAAAAGACGGTTGACATCGGCTGAAACGAATAGAGTGGGGTTGAAAGTGCGATTAGGTTGAATCAAAGAGATATCTTAACTTCGGCTAGGTATGCACATTAATAAAGCATATTGCCGTCGTTAGGTGTCGCTACCATACAGTCAAAAAACGCACATGTAATTTTTGATACTTCATCCCATAATTGTAAGCTCTTAAGTTGAATTATCGTACTATACGACAAATTGGTAGAATAATAAAAGAAAATTTTAAATATGCAGTAAGTTGTGCTGCAATAAGAAGTGCTCCATATAATCGAACAACCATGGCATCAACACGTAATGGTTGACAGTGATAGGTAATTGCAGTCATGTGCAAAACACGTTGATAGCATTGAGGCTTTTACCCTGTGGCTAAATGGTCATAAAACATCTATCACATCTTTCTTCTGGTACTTACACGAGGATGTAATGGCAGGCCATTACTGTCTTCGTTCTCTGATGGCCAATAAAACCATTGGCATGAACCACGAGATGTTCTCCTTGCAACTCAGGGAGCTGCATGTACAGTTCACGCACGTGCGAAGGAGAACCAGCTTAATGCAACATTAGTGTCAACATGGACACCGCCGTCACCCAGCCCCAAGATAACACAGTCTCGGTACCAAACAATATCTCAACTGCCGCAAACAAGATATCGGGCATCGGCAGAGCTCATCCAGCTTGCACAAATCCCAAACATTTCCATGCCGCACAAGGAACACCAAAAGCCCCGAGCCTCTTATGCTATTATAGGGCGACGTGGTCAACCCAGACCCATAAGCCAGCTGAAATAAAAAAAAGAATACATCGCACTGGCAAGTGACATAACAGAGCGACAACCACAAAGTGCCCTTAAAAAGACGTAGACTACAAAGACAAATTGTCTTCCCAGGTGGAATCCACCCCCACCAACAAGATCGTCATTGTTGGAGAATTCAACGCTAGTGACAATTCGATGTTAGAATCCGAGCTTATTGAAATGTGCTATCATCTATAAATAGCTATTCGCGAATACTACAAAATCGGCAGA
Source organism: Urechis unicinctus (assembly GCA_034190875.2). Lineage (NCBI taxonomy): Eukaryota > Metazoa > Annelida > Polychaeta > Xenopneusta > Urechidae > Urechis > Urechis unicinctus. The sequence continues at coordinate 72,463,186 of CM067353.1, read as the reverse complement.
ATGTCTGATATGTTATTTGTTAGTGACACTCATACAACCACGCTATGACTGGATCACTGTATTTGTGGACAGAACATGTGTTCTGATCTTTTTAATATGCACGTTTTTTGCTATACTACAAAGTATGGACCATCTGCCAATATGTGCATCTTTTCGTTTTGAAGTACTACACTGATTTTGATAGCCTTTATTTCCTTTTTAGACGCCTCAATGGCATTTGATATCAAAAGAAAACAAACGCAATGTTCTTTTGCAATATGTTCTGATACCAACAACAATTTTCGAATGGTGTAAGGCAAGGTGGTATTCTGTCACTAAGAAAATTTTATTAGAAAGCTCCTCTTATAATCTGCACAACATGCGAGGTTGATTGCGTTTTAGTTCTTGACATCCCCGCAGCACACGATGACATTCGCATATGTCTAACATTATTTACTAGTTTATATTTCTTCTGCTGGAGACAGTTGCCGGTTGTGCATTGGTGTAGCAAACGGAAGTCCTGTTAATCATGACTGGTGTAATATTAAGAGAAACATACGATATAATCGCTTTTAGAGAATGGACGACCTGAGTATTGTGAAATGATCGCGTAAGTCTTTAAGTGAATGGTCCGTACATCTTGCTAGAAAAGCTGAGTAGTTTAACAGTGGTGTGAACAAACGCATGCGCAAAGGACAGCATGAATAAACAAGCTTCTACGGGATTACTTGGTATGTATGTTGCAGCAGTGCAATTCTAGGCAAAACCAGATACATTCGGGCTACGCAGCTCCATGAGGGATTGCATAATATCATACGGTCAACTCACCAACCTCCTATTTAGAATGCAGTGACGTGACTTTGGAGTTTTTCTAAGCAGAGAGCATTTTCATATTAATTATGTTGTCACAAAAGCCGTATACAAATGAATCGGCAGCTTGCTGTGACGGACGCAGCTGGGAAAATGGTATATGTAAGTTGTGAACGTGGCTATTGATTCTTTCCTGAGTTGCTGTTGAGGCCCGATTTCTGTCTGCGAAGTTATATGTCAGATATGTTGCAATCGCCCAGTATCAATCTGAGGGGCAAGAACCTAATGCCGCAGCAACTGTTCATGTAGTGCATACGCATCGATCTTTGTGTAATAACCAGTTATAACATAAAACGAGTCAGAAGCATATAATGGTAGTATACCAATTATGAGTGCTTGTCTTTGCGTAATAACACTCGTCTTTGTCGATTGGCTACCCCCGAAGGTGTGCGATATTATATCCTATATTTCCTATATGGCATTCCAATGTGATATTTTGCAATTGTGTCATTAATTCATCCGTGGTTTGTATGATTTCGATCAGGATTCACCAGGATTAGTCAATACAACGCCTCGGCGAAGCCGTTCTTTTCAACTATGAAGTGCTTTTGAACAATATATCTCGTGAGCATAAGTGGTTGAAAAAGTGCAATCATTGCTGCATATATATATATGAATATATATATGATATATATATATGAATATATATATATATATATATATATATATATATATATATATATATATATATATATATATATATATATATATATATATATATATATATATATATATATATATATATATATATATGTTAAGGATAGGAATGAGGGACATTATTGCAGTGTTTTAAGTAATGGCTTTTTACCCATATGATATGCTATAAAACCGAACGTTTACTTCGCTGAATTGCACACCAAACCTTTAAATTTTACAGTAGAAAATTTGAAAACGTCATGATCTTTCTCTGTGCGTTATCTTAAGCTTACAACAATGAACGTAGCAGAATCATTATATTTTCTGCACTGCTCTGTCCATTTATATGTTCGAGATTAATATGATCATTGTATGGATGGGAAGCTACATGGCGGTTTTTATTTGCACGTAATATGATTGGGAACAAGAACAAATGCAGATGGTTTTGGGTAGAATCATGCTATCCATCATTCTGATGGTTATTGTTTGATTTCTTGTATGATCTCAGGTAATCATTCCCAAACGTTAAGTAGGTCAAGTGACATCACGATGAATTTAGATATCTGCTTGGTTGGAGAACGAACCCAAGGCAACTTGCAGTGGTTAGACTAACTCTTGGGAAAATTCTTAGTTGTCGTGAATACCATCCAACGGTACATAATCGCCATCACTGAAGGAATATTTTACCGCGATAATTGAATACCTTTCATATGATGTATGGCATTCATAAATCACGTGTGAAGGGCAGGTTATTGTCGGAATGAACCATAATTCACAATTAATGCTTTTGTCGTGATATATGGTATCATAAACGCCAAAACCCAGCTGAAAATCATGATTAATTGCGGTGTTACTGAATGTTAACAGCATTTATATTTTCGTATATCCAGCATCCAGCCGCTATTATGAGTATCTGAATGAAAACGCGAAATAGGATTGCCCAGCAACTCAACCTATAATTCAGAATCCCTGGAACAGGTGCCCTTCTGAAACAAAACATAAGAAGATCAGACACACGACACAATATGAGCATATTTATTTATTCACTTAATTTCATAAAAAACAAAAGCGTCTACTGTTTATTATTGGGGTAAGCCAATAAAAAAGCAAGTAAATGCAACACACTCCATGATATATTCGACATCTTGTCAAACAACTAGCATCAAACACACTGCATGCTGCGTAAACCAAATATGGTATATTTTCTTGTGCATTTTGCTCTCATGAAAGATTCCCTGGCGTATATTCCGCTGTCATATAGGCCTGGCATTTTCGATACCAGATGATATCGGATGGTCTATTATCATGTATCGTCATGTATCACAACATCCGACGCTCTGTCATGAGCTACATTATGACCTATTGTCCTACATTTGGATAGCTTTTATTATTTTTGCATCATTCTCTATGCAACTAATTATAATTTCTCAAACATAAAGTTTGGGTGGTGGTGATATAGCTATATTACTTCTCAATGTCAGTACATATTTTGGAGCCGTGTAAGTATTTTAGGAGACAAATGGCTCTCGAATAATTCGGTAAGGAGCGATACATATACCAGGTGCCAGTCGTTATTTTGTTTAGATTGGTGCATCATTCATGATCATTGCTTAGAGCTTAATACCGATTCCACAGATGACCTGACCATAAATCCCTAACTCCATACCTAGAGTATTCTGGCCCGCTGCGTCTTATCTGTACTTCACAAGACAATCTGAAAGTCGAATAAACTCCATAACTAAGTCAATGATTATCTTATGCCGTAAATCAGTTACTTTTAGATGATCTAGTGTGTGGCTGCATAGATGATGTTGATGCTTGCGTTTCGTAGCAGTGGCCGTAGGGGATGCAAATTTAAGAAGCCCAAAAATATGCATAATGTAATAAGGAATGGTTGTTCGTTGTCAACCGGGTGCTGTGTCATTACTTTAAAATCAGATATTGAAGATATCGTGTATCTAGTTTTGTAACAAGGTCGTGTTCGAGCCGTTTAATGAGGTTGTATACACGCGTATCAAGAAAAATAACACATACCAATGTCAAGTTAACTTCCTCATGTCAAACCGTCCAAACACGTTTGCAACAACACAGATGCAAATTTTGCAGTCTATGCAGGTATCTTCGTGGAATGACCTTTTTTGCCATCAAATGTATAATACATTATTGTAGATATAAGAATGATATTGATCCCCCGAATTACCAGCTGACGATTCAAATGTCACTCGCACATTCATTGACATTTTCACTTCTACACATCATAGTTTTGCCAACGTCATAGCAAATTTTAAATATGCATAATGAAGATTTCAGGAAGTAAAGTGATTACATCTGATTGAACCATAACGTAATGGAATTCACGTATGTTATAGCACCTGTCGACTTAGTAACGAGAATATTCGCCGTTAAATTCACCGAATTGCTGACATGCCAAATTACACTAATCACGCACCAATCATTGAGTAACAACTGAATACAATCATTGTTCTATTGGGGTTTTTAAAGTTTTGAAGTTACCATTGGCGTTGGCATTAACAAACATGACTACTCATGTAACTCATAATGCCTTCATCTTGACAGATCTAACCGTGTTACTGCTGTTTGATATATGTGTGTGTGGTAGCTCCAGGGACAATTATCATTTTTTGAATGAAAGGAACGCTGCTATGAGCACAGCAAAAAAGTAGGGCTAATGTATTGTTCATGATTACTTTTGCATTATATTATGTTGGATGCTTGGCTCTTAAAATGTATAGAAATATTTTACACCGTCATCATGGACGGCGTTTACAAGCCTTTTATATAGGTGAGTTCCATGTTGCCATAATGGCTGACCTTAAATATGTATCTTTATTGATCATGGTAAATCTTATTCAGCACACCATTATCATCAGCTCCATATATTCATGATAACACATGTTATGTACTATAAAATGATTGGAAAGAGTTGTCGTTCAACATTCACTTTCTAATAAGGCACTTCATGGATGACATAAAAATATAGAAGGCATTCGTTACATCTTACAATATCTGATGACTTTCCTGCTAAAATTGCATGCTGTAATTGCTTATTAAACTCGAGATACACAGCTTGAGTTATACTAGGCGTTATTCATTAACTACAATGTAGCAAGTTCGCAATGGGAATTTGACATACTAAACGGCACGGCCAATACAGTTACATTTACAGTTAAAGAGATCTGCGCGTAATTTATCTCTAGGATCAGCGTAATAAATATATAGATATATATATATATATATATATATATATATATATAGAGATATAGATATATATATATATATATATATATATATAGAGAGAGAGAGAGATAATAGAGAGAGAGATTATATATATATATATATATATATATATATATATATATATATATATATATATATATATATATATATATATATATATATATATATATATATATATATATATATATATATATATATATATATATATATATATATATATATATATATATATACATGAGATGCAATCATTGCGTTACATTAGTCATTGAATGCATAAAGTAATTCATTTTCCGTAGAACATATGGTAGAAAATGAGAAAACAGTGTGTGTCTTGTTAATATATGTAACTGGCTCTCGTATGAAGAAGGATATTGCATTTATAAAATTTGTTATCCAAACAAGCGTGTCCTTCATGTTTCTTGTGTTATCTTGAGTTATCTTGTATTTACAATGTGCTACTAGGTTTTGCGCAAGAATGTGTAATTTGCACTCTGGAACCCCATCATTGTGCTCGACTACATCGATGGATATAGTACCTTCGGTGTGGCTGAAATTAGCTTTATTAAGTACTCTCTGCACACCATGTGCAATGGGGATAGTTCATATCTTATTACCCGTCAGAAAAAACGACAAATTAGCAAACGTTATACAACTCATTGTGCTCGACAACATCTACGGATATAGTCTACTCGCATCTGTAGCATTCAGGGTGCACGATCTTTATTGCTCGCTCAATTTATATGACACATCACAAAACACAAGGTCAAATATTACAAGCCGTAGACCACAGCCACCGTACCAAAAGCAATAGTCTTCTAAGTAAAACTCACCATTATAAAATCGAAGAAGTTATATATTTCACTCGTACCACTGCATCAAGATCATATTTGTTTCAGAACAAGTTCTGAGTTTATCCCCTGCATCTCTGTACTAGGGCCCGGATATGCGATTTAATTTACTGAACGATTACATTGTAGTCTCGATGCCTTAACTTAAGCACCTGTAATCTCGACCCCTTGGTCTATTAACCTACGCAATTCCATTATATTATGAAACCGACTGATGAGCCAGATGACTATGTCATTATTGCCACATTAATGGATCAAGAGTAGAAACTAAGGTTGTTGTAAGAAACCAACACTGATATGTAACAGTTCTTGAGTTATTAAATTACGCATTTAAATGCACTTCATAACGATTCAAGCATTTATACTTTTTACTGTTTTATGCTCGCCCATGTAAGTTGTGTTTCGTTTGTGCATAAGCTTACATAGCTAGCCTTCTTCTCTACTGAACTTGGACAATGTGTGAATACATTTGTCATTAATTAGCCCATAAATCAGTTTTTGCAATTCAAAATCTCAATAATGACAATGAACGTCTATAACATTTCAATCTACAACAAAGATCCTTGTATTAATCTCTGATGACCTCAAATATACATTAACATGACAAATATACTAGTCCTACTCATAGCTGCGACAGATTATGTGCTACAAAAACTATGTGCTTTCGTCGCAACACACACTCAGAGTTTGTCGGAAATATCAATGTATGCTAACTTGTGTGTGACAAAGCTGTAAATATTATGAGTACTATGAAGAAGAGTGCGTTGATCCACAGCAGGTTAACAAAAGATGGTAATGATAAATTAATCAGTCAGTCATTTTGTGTACAATTATTTCGTGACAGCGTCTGACCGATACAACCTAGCAAAAGTTGTATTTCAAGAATTATGCTGGTTCATCCCCGATCGATTTGTAAAACAAACCACAAGGAATAATAACTGGGATCCATAAAAGAGGCAAGATGTAAAATTTTCAAGTAATCATCAATAAGGCAGGAAATGAGAATTGTTAGATTAGATAGAATACGTGTATCATTATGCTTTCTTGCTTGCAATGCATGCATATGAATGAAGGCGCCTACATTGTACTTAATACAGTTTTTGCAAGTTTTATCACAATAGGTGATAACAGCTTGCTACGTCAAACAGCATTGTAAGCTGAAGCAAAAATGAAAAATATGTTGCCAAGCAGAACATCCTCTACAATAGCTGTGCCTGAAAGTCAAATTTATCTGTATTCTATGCACTTCTCTTCTAGCACAGCAGTAGTATTAACTCTTCTTCCAAGTAATGACCGCACTGATTATTTAAAAGCTAGGAACTGTGTCATATTTTGTCAAACGGAAAATACTTCTTCTTTTGCAGATGTAAATTGATGATTACAATTATTTATTGCCTGGGGTTTTGGACAATTGATGTCTGCAGCGCCCGCGATTCACTGTCAAACAATTATATATGTAAAGAGATTCATATATAATTGGTGTAATTGTACAACCTCAACGAGTTCTTTATCAAATATTGATTCCCCGATTTATATAGTTGTAATGTCTACGATTCACCTTGCCTTGTTGTGCAATTGTGATCGAATTAATAACGCAATAAACTATTATACCCACCATAAGATATAATTCCGAATTGTACGTAAAATCAAACATGAAACATTGATAAATTTCGTCAGTTTATTTGTGCAATTGAATGGAAAAGTATTGTAACGTGCAAAACGAGGCATTTATTGTGATACGATACGATATGCATTCTTCTCAACGAAATTTCGACTAGTTTTTGGATAATACCCATTAGTTCCTGAGTTACGTGATATCTTCTAATTGGAGAGATAAGTTAAAAGGGAGTGCAGATCAAGCCAACGCGTTCCACCTATTTTCGGACAAGCCAGATTCAGGCAAACAGACACACGACGTGGCTTTGGATTACGATTTGCTTAAATTTTGTATTGCTCATCTTTATGCTGTTGTAAAAATTTAGATAATTGTGTTCCAATCGACCTCACACTATAATCTCTGCCTTGAATCAGGCTTTTTCTCTCAAAACTAAATGAATTAATTAAGCTACATATGTCGTCGAGGGATTCAAATGAAGGGTTTTTGTGTGTCTTTGTAAGAAACTTCATTAATTGTCCGTCGTGTTATACTTCTGTTATGAATGTGACTCTTGAATACGTTTTATAATCAATTTTGTGATATATTTGGTCATGGCGGAAAATCTAATCTAATCCAATTTATATCTCATAAACAATTCAGTTTCACAACTAGATTAAGGGAGAACACACAATAAGAACGGGATGACTACATTTTTTTGAGGTCGTTTTCTAAAAGACAATATTTCCAGTTATAGTGGAGCATAGGGGATGGCGCCTGAATCTAGCAACATGTATATATACACATGTGGTATGCTAATGTACCAGATACATGCGTTAAGAATTTCCTCAGTAAATTAAACCCTGGTCGTTAATCGCATTGCTGTGCATTAAGCGTATGGTTTGATGTTTTGCAACCATCTGATACAGCCTGGTACCACAAGTGTGTGCACAGACGACCTTACAGCAAGAATAATGTGATATAATGTGGCTATAGTCTAAATGTGGGCAGCGTTGGAAAATAATTTATTTTACACTTACAAGTAAACAGATGTAATTGAAGCAGTGGAAAGTGCAAACGCTTGCTAGTGTGGTCAAAGACGCTCAACTAGGGGTAATTTGAGCATTTACTAAGGGGTAATTTGAGCACACAGTTGGCAATAACATGACAAACATGATGAAAATAAAGAGAAATGATCAAATATCACAAATAAGAATGTTTACTAAATGTCATTTTAGATCGAATCGTCGAAATATAATAAATCAACACATAATACGTGCCAAACACTTGCATTTCCTTTGTTTACACAAAACGCATCAAGATGATGAAAGGCGTAGGGAGCTTCGAAATGAATAAACCTAAATACCATGTCCCACTTAAGCTGATATAACTGGAGGTTAATGTATCAGACTCATAATGGTGTCGTCATTGCAGTAATCATAGCTATGCAAGATTTCTTAGCTCTCGTCAAGCCCTGCGCCGTCAGTCCCATCAGTCCAATTACATGGTGAATGTGAGCGGCTTTATTTCATGCCTTCAAATAACACCTCTCTCTCCAATCGTATTAGTATTGGCAATTGTCAATTTGCGTTCCGGAGATTGGTTATTTACTGTAGTGAAATAGCCTTGTGTTCTGATTCGCATCCCGATGTTGGTCTATGAATAAATTATGAAATTGTCATTGAAATTAGTCACAGCATTTGTGATGCCCGTTCTACATATAGATAGATTGCTTTAAAGTTCGTGTAAGGGGTCGTGGGAGGCTGTGTATGAAGGTCTTCTATCGTCAATATGATGTTATTTACTGGCTGATGTCCAAACCCCACCCAAATCTCTGTCGACATGTGTTTAGATTTTCGTGCCGCTACCTTTCGTTGAGATAAGTTTATGTAAAAACTATCACATATTTAGAACTACATGTAATACGTTATTTGTTTAGAACAGAATGGGCAGCACTCGATAGAAAGCGTTACTACGACACGACCATTATCGACGAGAAATGGCGCGATAACTTCCGGTTACACTTCCCCTGTAAATTTAATACGGACCCGAAGTGCGGGAGTAGTCATCCATACAATTTTAGGACTCGTTCGACGCTGTCCATGAAAAAAAATTTGACCCAATATGTTCGTTGTATTGGTAAATTCAATAGTAAATCCTGGGGACGTTTGCATCTGGAATCAGTCGCACGCACTAAGGATATGCAATCCCTCTGGGAAACATAATGAAACAAGGCATTTCACATTTTAATAAAATTTGCCAAATAATCTACACGCCATACGCATGATGGATGCTTTTTAACGCAGTGCCCGGTGTGGCATAAATCAGACCAACATTGAAATTACTTTCTGTGTCCTGTTCCACATCAGCGGTCCCTTTGTCCGGATTGTAATCATGTGCAATTGGCTTTGTCAGAAGTGATGAATAGTCTGATCCTAGTGATGTGCTTCTTACGCACAATGCCTGTTAGATGAATTAATGGACTACTAGGACATCATACAATAAATCAAAGACATATGAAGATCAAAATCACAAGAAGTAAATATTTCATTAATCAACCTGATCATTCTCTACAGGGTGTCATGTCCAAACAAATACGTGAGCTACATCGATTATCAGTTTCAAGAAAAAACACTACCCTATATATCAGTGAAATGTGCGACACTGTCATGTTAGTAACAGCAGAGCTGCATTAAACAATTCATGATGGGATTGCTTTTGGTTCTGCGAGATCGTTTGCTTTTATTATATACCATTTGATTCCACTACGTAGAACCCTTCTGCAGCCACCGCTAAGCCAGCGGCTTGTGGGAATGGAGGCTATATGGGCTCTAAAGGAAATCAATTGTGGATTGATGTGGTCTGTAACTCTCGTTCCGCGGGAGCAGATGTGTCCTTGCGGACACATGAAGAAACCACTTCAATGGACTCCATGCTAACACTCCCGAAAAGTTTAATGTCTCAGTATCAAGAATGTAAGGATATTCAGGAATCCGTTTTGCGAGGGATACCCTTCGTGCATAATGCCAAGGGTGAGCTAGAAGGAACATAAAATGGGACGGATGTATCTGAGGAAGGACACGTAGCAAGTATTATCGTTCTAAATAGATTAATAGTGCAAATGCACAACACTTTGTGTAGATACATTTGTAAATTTTATAATATGTTAGAAAGCTTACAGTCATATTGAATGTGTACAAAACCATCGTCGTTATGTTTCTTAAAAATTCGATACTAGGATCGAGTCATTTTTTAATCATTAACCTTGATGCCTCATCATCGTTATACGAATGTTGACGTATCATCAATTATGACAAAAAAGGAAGCATTTCGTGAATATGTCTCTTCTAGAAAACAATACCATACCTATGCTGCAACTTTATAATCATAATGCTAAATCACGTGGCTAACTATCATCATGCCAATTATTGATATGAGAGCGTTTCTTATCGAGGTCCTCATTAACGAATACTACGACTAAGCAAATTAAATGGGATACTAAAGAGGTTCTTGTTAGGTAAGGTACGTACAGTGGTTAACGGCACACCGACACAAATGTGTTATATGGTGCCGGTACAGGATATATTTACAGAGGTAAGTATGACCCGATTGAGCAGCCACCTTGTAGCGTAAATGGTGATAAATGCGGGAAATCCACGTCGATGAAAACACGGAGGTGGAAAGAACCAAAAAAACTAACTTAACCTGAGGCATGCCACGACCAGACGATAGATGGGACTAGCCCATTCCAGCATCCCGTCTGGTGAAATTCGGGTCAAAGTTTTGTGTTGTAGATATGGTCCTTGCAAAAACCGCTCCTCACAACCACTGACACGAATCGCTACCCACAGTAAAACCTGTTGCCCCAAATCAGTCGTCTTTTGCAACATTTAGGAGGGAAAAGTAGGCTTATTCTGTCCCCGGACTCACAAGGTACTTCTCGTGCTGGCGAAAATTCTGTATTTTATGCAATGACTCACCATGCCTACTTCAAAAGACTTAACAAGATTTGAACAGTTAAGGTGTACACATTATACTAGGTCTGACAGCATATTAAAATGTATCAACGCCAAGCAATAGTTATATAAAAGTAACAGGTTATACTCATGCGTATTCAAAAACGACTTTAAGGTGTGGATATTGTAATATAAACTCAAATATACGAAAGGGCGCCTGTGAGCATACATTTGCTCTCAGCAACCCAAGCGGATTTTCAAAGCTTCTAAGTTTTAACCGGTAGTGCTGTACATTTACAGATCGAGGACAATGATATGAAATGCTCATAATCCATCTTTATTCTAAATATGACATCCTATTCTCCTAGATATAATCAATCCACTATGATAAGTAAAGTAGGCTTTTGTTATATTGCTTCACACGCTTTTACTTTACAAGGCTTTATAAAGCATAGAAACACGCCGATCAAATAAAGCGTTTTATGTCGCATTTATCAGTAATAGGTGTTTGAATAGAGGATAAAGCGTACAAAGCTTAAAATATGATGCTCTAATCGGTTTCAACTCCTCTGGTGACAGAAGTACAAGACGATACCTTTGAGCCATGGGAGTAGAGCCCATAATTAGTAGACAAAAAGGAACATCGTGCATGCATAATCTTACTGAAAATAGTCAAAGGGTTCAATGATGAAATGCCTAACAAGTCTAGTTCTCATATTTGCCGCCCAGTTAATTTATTTTGATCATAACCACATCTCTTTTATGTCATTGTGACATGAATATGATTCAACCAACATTTGTTGTGTCACATTGTCCAGAGGGTGGACTTCCCGTCCCAATAAGTGAGTGCTTCAACTTTAGCACCTGGTGGAATCCTGGCAACGTGCACAAATGTTCATCATCATGTATATGATTTCTCTTTCTATAGGTCACGTTTGGGTGTGTGTGTGCGGGGGGGGGGGGGGTCATAATCTATTTACTTAATGTCATGTTGATCCTATCAATTGGTGCTGTATCATAGTGCTGTTCAGATTACAACTTTACCGGCAGGTAGTAACAAAAAGTGCTCGCTAAACCAATGAATATCTCAAGGAAAAAGAAGCTGATGCAACACCCCCTCCCTTACCCTTCAAAAAAGAGAGACCGCTAAATATATCGGACTGTAATTTAAAAGGCAATCCAATGTTGAAAAGATCCTAGTCAAGCTCATATTCCACTGCAAAATCTCGTCATCAAATATTAAAAAGCCAAGACAGAAGTCAGCCACCACAACGGCTAATACAGCGAGCATATATGTTCGTGACGAAACCAAACCGAAACAAAGTGAAACAGGTTTGACAACGTGCGACCCATAAGGAGAAGCGCTGACAACGTTCGAAAATGACGCCTGGAGCCACTGAAATGACCGCAGCAGTACGCAAAGCTCAAATGGCATACAGGAGGCAGAATGCGACATATAGAAAACTGAAATGGATAAAAAAATGAGAAAGCAAAAACAAAATGACATCGAAACGGTTTGTTCATGACAGGCTGAAAGGGTCAGGTTTCTTTATCGACTACGATGTGACCAAGGCAAGAACTAGCCTGTCGGTGTCTATTGTCGAGAGATATAAAGGGCATTCTGACGGGAAGGGTTTACGTATTTATTACGCTCCTGATGTTAACAATAGTTCGGTGAAAGAGTATGATAATGATGTTTTTGTAATAGAAGCAGACTTTCCAGGTGTTGAAGTCTGCCAAGAAGTATTTTTATCAAAATAACTGTAAGGGCACACAAAGCTTATATTGTGGGTACATTTATCGTGCCCAAATTTAAGCATTAATTGCTTCACTGACATCATGCATGTTTGTATTCAAATTGTAAATGTGATGTTATGCATAAATGCAGTTTTTTTAATATGTTGCATAACGATGACAATAATGATAGCAATTTAGTATTGATCACATGTACAATGTTGGTTGGTGCTCTTTGATAAATAATATATCAATAATGCTTCAACACCACTGGGAACGGCCCACACTTTTCATCGTTAAGCTTGAATATGATAATTCATTTGATTAATAAAATGCATTTCCTTGGTCAGTCATTTTATAACATATTATTACAGTTACTTTTTGTTATGTGCAAATGAATCATGTTTACTTTGATAATAATGCTTCACAATTATTTTGTGCATGTTTTATGTGCTTTACTACTCCTGTTTTAACCGTTCAGAACAATGGGGAATAAACTCCGATCCTATACTGCTTAATGCAGATTAAATGCTTGCAATGAAATATATTCATATTCCCAAACCGCTTTTATAATCTTCTGAAGCTACCATGCCATTCATACATTTGTTTGAAGTGTGATTGGATTGCAAAAGCATAATAATACAGCAAACATTACAATGTATATGTAAATCATTAATGTGGTCCTTTGTTCGGTTGATAACGCATAGTACGTGCGAAGGATTGAGATCACTTAACAGCATCATGACGTCAGTGAGTTCATTGTGTTGTCCAGTAAAGTCTTATTAACCAAATGGTAGACAATATCTACTATCAATAACCATGGCAACGTAAGTGCTATTTAACTCATAGTCTGGGCTCTTCTTTACGCCATTGCCTACGTTGATTGCATAGTATGAATGCATGAACTTGTTGAAATATCGAGACGAAGCTGCAATGTTCATATTCATACAAGGCAGGATATAGACTTACCATTTTCTGAAGATTAATAGCCAACACACCCTCTGGTAGTGGAATCAGTAAATCAAGTATGCATAAAGTACTCCATAAGTTTTTCAATCAATCGAGGTACTAGAATGTTAACGTTGTCGTAACAAGCGGCGATGTTTAATCATGTCCATGCATATATTACTCAATTGAATATATATGACCGCGTAACAGCTCGTGGGTTACCACATCATTTGGTTATAGACTTAATCAACATTCTGTTTGATCGTATTAATTTCCTGCTCAATACCGATAGTATATATACCAGGTTTACGAAGCCTTTTCTTTCATCGCAATGCATTAAGCCAAATATTTCTTTCGTTCCGCTAAAATTATGAGGAATCGAAAACACCATATCATCATTTTTTCATACGTGTGCTGCGCTACCCGGGTACAAAACAACATTTGCACATGAGAAAGTGGGTAGCATGTGAGAATAAGGATGAGTCGGCATATCATGTCTTTTGTTGACATTAGTTGTGACTTGCTTGACCGTTGTGCACTTGTACGACCTATATTCACGAAAACTGCCTCGAATAAACCTGCTATATATACTCGCATGATATACCATATTCGCTCGTTTTTTGTCAATAACTGATTATAACCCTTCAACATACGTTATTGACTGGTTTCAAGGCGATAGTATATATATCCTCTAACATGGATAAATGTAGGCGGTTCAACTACAAGTGATAGTTATTGATCAAAAGAATATTCATTGCACATGCGCATTTCCTTTTTTCAGTAACTTGTTCCCATATTACTGACGCCGCATGACGCATCAGCATCCTAACTCCAAGCAGTGCAAACACTGCCATGATAGCAACCTTTATATGAGTATTTGAATCAACTTTCACACATCAGTGGCTAGCGTGAGGTGTTTTCATAGGATATTGCTGAGGGCTACACTCACAAAAACATGCATTTATTCTGTTTTCCATGTAGCTGTAGCTGAAGGGTTGAACGATATTAAATCGTACAGGTCACGCCTCTTTGCATCAAACAATCACCCGACGGAATGGAAAGATTTGTCAGACCTCCAGAGACTGTTATTGATATGTTGGGGATACGGTGACCACATTGCTCACGTAGGCTCCGTATCGAGATGAAGAAAGGTACATAGCAGTGCAATCTGTTCCAGAATATTGCCATTCATTCTAGTCCTGCAAACACACAGCCTTTTTCTCAAATGTTTTTGCAACTGGCTGTAATTGTTAGAAGAAGGCAAACCGACAAGACATTTAAACATTAAACGCCCATTGAATTTCCGTTGCTTAAAAAGTCACATCGACCAGGAAAACGATTCATGACATGCATGTTATATAGTGCGAGATACTCGTTTGGTACCTCTCTGGGGAATATATATTTGAATAAAATATTTTAAGAATATTTAAATAGATCTATATCATATGATTAACCGCTACAATATAAGTACACACACTGCAGGCAGCATAGAAACATCAGGTTGGCGCAACGCAATAATTGTTTATAAGCGGGGCTGTCAACATATATATGATTGTTTCAGCCTGAACAGCCACATATTTATATGTTGTTTGATGTTGTATCTTATTGTACATACTTGAAGCGGAGCAGATTAGGTTAATGGCGTCCACCATTTCACACTTGGTGTCTGTTGAATTGATTAGAGTCGAGAATTATCGAGAAACGCTTTTCATATGTTAGGTTAATCGAAAGCCTGATTAGCTAACAGTAATTAGCCTCATGAAGTGGTCTTCTCGGAAGTCATTGTCAAAAAACAGTAGGGCAGCCGATTTATAGCAGCTATAAATATTACAACTATAAAAATATTTTTTTATGGAGCAAATATTGCTTCACTTTTACTGATTATAAATACGAATAAGTTGTCACCGTGCTATTATCAGATGTGGAGAATAAGAGAAATAGCCTAGCATCTACACATTTGAAAATATAAATCCATTGACCAGGATGATGAGCAAAAAAGAGTGTCTTATGTTTCACCACATTATAGTACAGTCATTATTAACATTTGTTGTGAAATATCTAAGAAAGAGCGCTGTTGTTAGAATGTGCAACTTAAAGGGGGGAATGAATATTCAAGTCTTCATTGAGCTGAGTAACACTTTGAATCATGGTAAATGTCCTCAATCGCAGTACGTTCATTGAAACGAGCGGTGTTAACAGATGTTTTGTGTAGATTACAGTCAATGAATTCTAAACTATAGGTCTTGTCAATCTGTCACGGACAGACAGCGGTGCGCGGCTATTTGGAAATAAATTGATTCATCTATGGTATAAGCAATGGTCGCGCAGTTGATATGAAGCTACAACAATTAATTTTGCTAGATGGAATCAACGTTATCGATGTACATGGATAACGTCATTTCATCGCAATCAGAGATGCAGGTACAATTATTTTCATATGTCTCTCAGGTGCATGTATATTATGCAAGGCAAATACGTGACAAGTCAGCATGCGATATTACATATTTACAAAATATCTGATTTATCAGCAGCAAATCGTTAAAGCAAAGACACGATGCAGAAAAAATCGCATGCATGTAGTGTATATACATTTGCTGTTACAGGAAAATATCATACAAACCTCATTCAACGGATAAAACAAGACAGGATGACGAGGAAAATTCTGATGAACGAAATATTGAGTATGTCATTTCAAAGGTATGGTATTGCATACCACTAATGATTCGTCCCAGTTACACTCAACATCAATGATATGTTCTATATCACAAAAAGTCATAATACCACCCGTACTTTATTTCTAATATTGCATCTCTGATTGTTGAGACATACACCAAGCATATAAAAAAACACAATTTGCTTTTGTATTTAAAAGTACAGTTTCTAATTCAATTTGTATAAGCAATGTGTACAGAAATGCAATAATCATCGCATGTAGTGTGGACTAAAGCTAACTAATAGATTTGTCGCAAGTTGAAAAGAAGAAAATGATCTTCACAGATCATTGAATAATATAAAGCTCATTGATTGGCTCAATAATCCTGATTACATAATAATCTGCTTGAGCGACTGGATTCTAAAGATATCATATGCCGCAACAGTAGATTTTCAGGGTCTGTGTTCTGGCATGATGTGTCAGTCAGGACTGTAAGAAGGAGATGAGAAATAATGCACATGTTTCATGACAATAAGTCATTGTTGCTGTAGCAGATAGGCAGACTGGGTAAGTAACATAAGCTCCCTTGCAGTGATAAAACTTTCAGTAGAGGATGGGACGTTGATTATCGGAAGTACAAGGGAAGTACAGGAATATAAAACCATTATTGTAGAATGCTACCTGCTTCTACTATAAAGCATTGCCATATTTAGTAGCCGGAACCCACGGAATCGACTGCACGTTTTGCCTGTACAGTGATATACGTCGGTTGGTGTAATTAAATCACCCGTCCACAATACTCTGGGTCATTATGATCAAGAGATGTGACAACCACGGTGCCCAATCTAGGCCCAAGGGCCTGATAAATACATGATTATGGCCACGCTTGCTGTTCGCCATCGTTGCCAGAATGTGGCATAGAGTTGTTGTAAGCAATGGATCGACAGCTATATTTTATGCTCAAACCATGGGTGTAAACACAATTTCCACAATATCCGTAAATCGCTACTAAAAAATAAAGACAAGTCTAACAATGTGAATCGCCTAGCTTAACACGGATAGGAAACTATTGATGAAGCAGCGACGTATTTCATATCAATTTATATTATCCTCAAATTATCCTCGAAAATATATGCATGTTAACAACATCAAACTCATAGAACATTGTGAAACACTTACACTTTGGATAAATAATCCGTGCGATATTTTCACTTCAGCAGGGTTTAAAACACCAATCAACCTGGCGAGCGTCGAGACTACAAGACCTTGAGGTTTAAAACCCCACGATTGAACCTATACAACCCAACTGCGACATCCACCTTCCAGGCGCACTATCTCCTTTCCGCAACCTTAGCCTATATCCTGACAATAAGTTTGATTTTACTACAATGTCACAGCTTTGTGGCTATGTGTGGGATAACAATTTGGCTATCTCGTCAATAGTATATATGGCGACACACTGCACACTTTCGTACAAAACATTGGTTAATTTATAGCTCCTATGGTTTGTGGCATGAAAGCAACACAATCAAAAGAAGGTGCTTTTTACGCCACGGTAGTGTGTCAATAAATAAGTGGCTGAAAAAGGGAAACAGCGTTCAATTACAAGCAATAGTAATAAAAGACGGGAATCGTGGCACGCTTAAGTTAATCGACATACCTTATCACGATGAAAAACATTTCTTAAGACAAAACACCAAGCAACAGGTTGCTTTGGAAGATTTTGTATTCATACAGGGATGTGCAATATTTGTAACACTGTCATCCATATTATTGCGCTTCAGCAGCGGATGCTCTTGAATAGAAGAGCAAGCCTGGGGAAAAGGACATAGTACAAAAACGAAGAGGCTAGCACTCAAAACAGTGCTGCGTTACGTATAACACCATCTCGTTTTGTCTCGCTTACATTGACACCAGACATCAACCAGATAATGTTGATACCTTTACGCACATAGACACGCATAATACATCACACGATGAAAATGATTTTTTTCGAATCCTTTTGATGTTTGCAAAGGAATGCTGAAATGAATTAATGATGTGTGCACGATGAACAGAATATAAATAACATTCACGCGAGTATCATTATCTCATCCGCTTTGCAGGCGCTCAGCGTTTTGTTTGTTTCTGATAATAATCGTGGACATCATATGCCAAACCAACTTATTGTTGATATTGCTTGATCACAATGTCCAAACCGATGATAAACGCAACTTTATCTCAGCCGGTAATACTGCATTTACACAGTCCGTTGCACTATCCAAACTCACCTGCGCTTTTTGTAGGAACACCGGAAAGATATATATGGTGTTTATAACAAGCAACACTATCATTCATTTGGCACAAGGTTATGCTGAACACATATGACAGTTAAGCAGTGGGAAACATTGTGCCTATTTTTTAGCGATTTCGCGCCGCTCGCTTTCGAGTGCTTCACGTGGATATCTTATTGTAATATACCTACGACCTTTCCTTCAAATATGGTTAAGTTTGATTATGATTGGATGTTAATATCTTAAGGCATGGTAAGACGGAAAGGTCATAGAGTACTTTATATTATGGCGGGGTAGGCACATGTGCAATAAACACTAAATGCTGCTTGCACAAGAAAATTGGGGTGGATTCCTTGTATTGAAGGTACTCGTCAAAGATACCAACATCGTACATATAATATGTATACCAAATGGTGAGTGTTTTGTAATGCGGGGCGGGGTAGAGAGAATGTAAATGTGCATTGTTAATCAAAGAAAACCAACCCAAAAGTGCTGTGCCAATGCAAAACGGTTACAACAGATAATCCTTATCCTTACAATGAAATACTTTGCTTATATTCCCAACTGTATTGTGGTAAGAGCTATTTCAATTACTTACAAGTACTTCAGCCAACAGTTACCCTGTAAATATGGTTGTATTGGCTGT
This sequence comes from Urechis unicinctus, assembly GCA_034190875.2. Lineage (NCBI taxonomy): Eukaryota > Metazoa > Annelida > Polychaeta > Xenopneusta > Urechidae > Urechis > Urechis unicinctus. The sequence continues at coordinate 72,443,791 of CM067353.1, read as the reverse complement.
TTACTAATTGTGAAGACCTATATGACGGTCAGCTTAGACATCAAATTCATATTCATGTTGACGCTTGGCAGCTAAACGCTAAGTTTGTTTGTGTAACAAATGGATGTTATTTTGAATGTCAACGTTTACAACCGCTTGTATAATATTGACACAAACGATCGAAGCATTTGTCGGCCAGCTTAAAATATTGGACCATTTCCTAAGCCCTCCATTGCCTCCTATTCCTTTGTGTCATGGGCAAGTCCAATATCTTATTAATATCTTATGCTCAACCGCATCTACATAGTGAGTTTCCATTAGAAGGATGCGAGTAACTATCTAACTAAGATGAAGCTGCATGCATAGAAGAATGTGAATGTGAATTTACAGATAGAATTGAATATTCTATATATGATGCATGGTATTCAACAATCACATGTAAAAGGCAAATTATCAATTGAATTTGGTATCATAAAAACCTGTCGAAGATCATGAATTTCTGTGGGATTTAACATACATTTATGTGATGTGATAACCAGTTTGAGTATAAGACTCTACCAGTACCTATGAGTATGAGAAACTGGTCACGAATTCCGACTTTGGTATCGAGTTGCGAAGCAGGACAACATCATACCTAGAACGACTGTGTCCGTAAATGGTAAAATCTGTGAATTAATACAGATTCAACAAAAGAACACACACATTCCATCCAAAATAAAATCGTCTCCGTGCTATCAGTGCAAACGGTCGGTGGCACATTCTGCTTGATAAACATAGCATTGTGTAGCTCTGATTAGCAACAACGAAAACCCTTAGCCCGAAAATATTCGTTCTCTAAGTGTGAATAACTTTGGTCGAAGATTGTAATAAATATTGGCAGATCTGCCGCAATTGTATGCCGCAAGTCTATTTATTTCTAGCGTGGCTGAAACATGATAGTGGTTATATCGATAAAATCATAGCTAATTCTTAGATATGCCATTGATGATTCCTAACAAGTGACCTTTTAAAAGCAATTGTAAGAATAAAACAATGATTAGATAAGTGTCTTTTGTGTTATTGTTCTTTGCTAACATTGCACATATGTGCTTTACAAGTGTGATCATCCTAGCGGGCGTGCGCCTCTTGCGACTTGTGATAGGGTAGGGCTATCTTCAATGTGCAATAAAGCATCGATCATTTAATTATATCGGCTTCAATGAATTCTTATGATAACGTATTAATATTTTTGCCTAGGTTTTGTTATGAATAATATAATCACAGTGTAGTCTCTACAGCGAAGTTGATTTATTGAGTATTGGGAATATTAAGTATCATATCTGCTCGTTTAACAAAGAAAAATTACTTCACACTGAAGAATTCACAAGCGCCCGAAACAAGACTTTTATCGCTTGATTAATACCATATTCCATAGAAAACAAAAGCCACACAACATGAGTAACTTACCAAAAGGTCACCGAAACGGAATAATGTTTGTACTAGTAGTTTGTGTATAAACTTTACACTTCACATGGCCTCGCATGGTGTGCATATCATCTTACATTTCAGGAAGGATCATAATCGAATGCATACATTAGAATTTGCAATCTCAGGTATAACCATGACCGTCGATAGTATTTTTTTTAACCTGCATTACCAAAAACAATAGTGGTCAAATATATCCATCATTTCCTTGTGTTAATATCTTCGATGTATTCATATACATTGATATGTTCCAAATGCAACTGTAGCTGTGTTTGCAACTAAAAAACGCGCGTTCGTCCTAATACATATCGCAGAGTTTCATACAACCTGAAATGAGAAATACCAATTGTCGTTTTTGCTATGAACTTACAGTACTGATATCAAGCACGTGTCATGGATATTAATCAATTGATGTACACTATGTGCAACGTCGGTAATTGCTACAATGATTAATCTCGGCAGTCTTTTCTGTCAATATAAATTGATCAATCAATACATCTCAAACTATACTTCCATGATCCAGCATTGATTAAATTGCCGTGATAGTTACTGAAAATTTGGATCAAATAACAGTGTTAAACCGATATATTGCATGCATTCGGTTGTCAATAAAACTGAGATAAGGACGATTGAGATAAATTATGCCGAGCCGTAATGAGTTACCAGTCCATTGAATTAGAGTGAGCTCATCACAACAGGTCGCAAATGATCATGTGCTTCCAGGTCCGTTAATATCAGTTAATCAGTCCGACATTGACCGACTGGTGCAATGTAGCTTTACTTTCAAGATTGACGCAGTTACGGCCTAATCCACCAGTTACAAACGCGCATGTAGTAGATAACAAATCAAACAACCCCATGAATAAAAGCTGAGACACATGCACAGAAATTATTCATTCATGAAATCAAATATATTCCGCCGAGTAAGCCTCACCAAAGCAGGTTAAGATCACTTGCAGATTGGATAGCATCACATATGGAAATGCTGAGGGATTTTAGAGGTCATGCTTGTAAAGCGAGTATGTAAAAGAACACGATCAGTAATTCTCTGATTTACACGCTCACAATATCGTCGATTGAAGTGGCCTTGTTAAGCAATCGTGGTTGTAATAATAATGCGATGAATTAATGAATATATATATATATATATATATATATATATATATATATATATATATATATATATATATATATATATATATATATATATATATATATATATATATATATAACATTGATTAAATTGTTCATTTAACAACAACGCATCAAAAGTTATCTTTCTTCAAAAAGGCTACATTGCCTAGTCAGTGTAATGGTCATTATTGCTAGTCTGAATAATCAACACACGATGGTTGGCAGGGAAGCATCAAGTGATGGATGCCAAAACCTAATAATAGCCTACAAGTTTTATGAAGTAGATTTACATGCTCTTATCTATGGACTATTATCGTTTTCCTGTTGATGCGTGCACATTGCATTAACAATAATCAACCCAAGCCTTTCAATTTACATGAAGTATTTTGGGGCTTTTTTCGCCACCGGCATCTGTTACATAATTAATCTCACGACTTACTTGCATGGCAACGCCATGGTAGATTTAAGTATATATATATATGTTTATATATATATACATATATATATATATATATATATATATATATATATATATATATATATATATCAGATGTATAGAGTCAACCAATCTAATACTCTTTGTTTATATGTAGGAGGTACCTGCATTGTACTAACATATAAAATGTCATCAACAAAGCTGTTATTGTGATTGAGTCATACTATCATTATGTATTATGTCATTCTTCACCCAAGCATTCACAGGCTGGGAAACTTGCCGCATAAGTGACATAGCAAATGGCGTGGCTTTCGTATTAATCAGTTGACTTTCGTACGAGATAAATAGAATAAACAAAAAACCACTTAATTAAGTATATCATGGTGCTTTAAACGCTTTTAGAGCGCATGGAGGATGATAACAATTTCGGCTTATAAAAAAATAAGATATGTTTAATCACATAATCCCAACCTGTTGTATCTCAAAACCTAATTGAAGCGACAATATATGCATGACATTATTGCCTTATCAAGTGTGCAATTACTCGAAGCGTTTGTTTGTCAAACATAGGGCTCCATATTAGCATGTTTATTTATATACCTATTTAAGATCCTCGTGTGCCGCCACAAAGTAATTCCAATCGACTTGTTTTATGTCGCCACACAGTTGTTAATGCTATTATAATAATCATTTCTGGTCTAATCATTTCTTATTCTTATTGATTGTGGGTAAAACAGATTACACCCACTGGATTTATGATCACATCTGAGATAAAGCTATCTTCTTCGATGCGTGTTATTGCAATAACAAAGCAGTAATAGGACTAAATTAATGTATTCAAATCACCTGACAACATTCATATTCTCTGCAGTTTAGAAGTTTAAATCGTTCATTCTGGTTAAATTTCCCAAATGGAAATCAATCTAAAGCAGTACACTATGCATCAATCAAAACGGAAATGCTACATACTGCTCTATTTGCTATCAACATCAATAATGACTGCAAAACACTTCAAAAGACGCTTGGGCTTTTGAATGCAAATAACTAGATGTATGCTGCCTTTATATGGCTGTCCGTAATTACAGTCTCATGGGAATCATTTTGACTACGTGCCAAATGATTATATGAGAATGAAACTTGACGCACCTGGACATTAACATTAAATGCCAATACAATACCAGCTATTGGATCCAGAATAATCGCGTTTTCTTAAATGTAATCTGGAAGGATTGATTAGGTCCCGTGGGATAAGGGATTATGATATTTTCTGATCATATAATGCTGTCGAAAATGGGCCAATAAGAACAGGCTTAACTTGGCAACGCCTTTCTTGTCAACACGCATGTTCTTAAGCAAACAGGAAACACGCGACGTCATTAACCCCAAGTCTGAATTATGAATTATCAGTAGTGAACAACTATATGCGTTTGTGTGTATTAACAAGACAATATTGTTTTTTTTTAGTGAACAACTATCATTATAACCATTTTTATCATTGCTCAGTGAGGGGTGGGGGAGGAATGATATTCACAGCAGAATACTGTAAATCGTAAGTTGGTGAGGATTGTGTTGAACAGAGCAAAGTGGCACCCTGGCGAATAGGCATTAACTACTGAGACTACACCTGGTCGCCAGCTGGGCCCGTCGTAACATCAAACATCGACCTAGATTTTCTACTGGTCTGTCGGACCACTGATCCTGACACTTTACTGACAGAAAAGCTATTAATCACTGTCCGTCGAAACTGCGTTAATTTTAAACCCTGTCTGAAGGCCCTTTTAGCTTGTCAAAGCAATCCTCAGTTTTGCACTAACACTATTTTCCTTATAGACACACTGTTCAATATTATTTAAAAAAAACAACTGAAGTGATGTAGATGTTATGGCGATCACTTGACCTATCGTATAGTCGTGGGCATTATGTAGGGGTTCTTCTATTGGACTGTTGTTGTTGATTAAACAGTGTAGTTGCTTTTCGAAACATTGTCGTCAAAATAAATTCGATTAAGTTCTTCAACCGATTTAATACCGCAGTAAAGCGACACTGACAAATTTACCTGGCAATATGTGGCTTTTTCACAAGATATTAGCTAACATTGGAAACGGATGCAGATCACGAGCTTG
>CM067353.1:72426647-72438555 GCA_034190875.2 Urechis unicinctus | reverse complement strand
ATTATCACAAATGTATATGGAACCCAGGGACTACAAAAATATATATCTATTTAGGCTATAATTGCGTATTGTAAGTTGACTTTACTCTTGGCCGTCATCGCACCACCAAAACAACGCATGTCAACAAATTACTGCTTGTATCATGCGCATTTTAGGTAGCCTGTCTGCAAATTACATGGCTGGTTTGTGAGTCTTGATGGTGCAGGCGGAAAGAATGCGAGCCTCAAGTAGTGTCTGATTGCGTGGTGAGTGTAATCTGCCGCAGGAATAGTTGCAAGTCGTGTCATAATCGGGTGAGGTGTTAGATGGCCAACAGTGTGTTGATACTGCAAGCCGGTAAACTGTTTTAGCGTATAGCCGATGATGTTGATAGTTTGAGTATCGTAGGAGACAATTGAATCGACTTCTATGACAATCTGATGCCGATTCTTAGATTTGATCAATGTTTACAATACCGATTTTAATCCATCTCAAAGTCCGTGATAACTGATCTAGGATTGTGCCCATCTTCCAATGTACTTAGACTGTCGAATAATTAAGCAAACATAATCAATCTCTGTTCACAATGATATCATATCCGGATATTAAAAGACCATGTCTGTTTATGAGTGAACACGCATATACTACCGAATCGATAGTAACAGCAAAGTATTAATAAATGTAATAACCTCAGTTTTCAACAACATTTGGCCGGAAAACATTTGGCCAAATTGTAAATGCCTTTGTTGATATCGGCCATATATATTGCCATATGAAAATAGCTTATGCTTATAAAACCAAATGAACTGTTTTGTGTGGATAGTTAGTTAGCCAGTATCACCTGAGCGCATTACTTTTAAAAGTGCAACAGCTAAGTGTTAAGCTCGCTTATTAAATGTGGATCTGCATTGCATTTTGTCTTAAAGAAGGTGATAAAGCAATGTTGCAATTCAAAACTGGCTTCATGTGATAGTGTGTGTTCTTCTGAGAGACGATTCGAGCAGCTTTATTGTCAATATGCTTTCCATACCTTATTTAGATAGTATGGAGGCATGGACACACCAGCGACGGCTTGTGCTGTCTGATCGTCCAGATATTACGAAGTAGTTGATCACCGCAAATTCTGGTCATTGTCTCCAATCGTGCCTCCATTGACAAGCTGGTTTGCTGATATCCACTATTAAGATTTAATACTTGTTGATCTTTAACATTCTGGACCATTTACCTGAAATGATCAGCAAATAGTAACAGATGTCATTATTTTGACATGTGATGACCAATTTAAATAAATGACTATGATCAAAAGTCGATTCCAAGGTATGCCGTATTTGATCCGAATAGTTTAGCAGCTGTTTGAAATTATCATTGGCATTTTAATAGATGCTGTCCCAATAAAAATGACCAATCTTCATATCATTGTTCCGTTTCTCCCTTTCATTAAGAGTAGCCGGTAAACAACAGCATGGTTAATAAGGCTGTTCTAATCAGCATTAATTTTCTATGTCAAGCACAGGTGAGGCTGTTAAATCGAGTGCATTTACAAGAGAAAGGGATGCGTTAAAAGCAGTTGCTGGTATAAAAGTTACAATTGCACCTAACGAATCCATTGAGGGGAAACATACATCCAGTGACCACGGTAATGAGCAGATTGTAATTTCTTACAACATGCTACATCATCCTTATTAACATACGTTTAATTTGAGTGTACATATGATCAAATATGTTCGTTGATCCATCAATTCATGGTTTTGCTATGATATCAGACAATACTATCGATATCCAGCATCTCCAAATATAGTTACGGTGATGTTACCGTCGTATCGCACACCCTATGTACAACTTTGCCTTGGGTCTCGTTTGTCATCTGCGGCCGTCATAAGACCTAGTAGACGCCCAATGAATATTGCTATCTATCAATAAAAAAAACAATCTAATTCTGTCATTGCCGTGTACTGCATATCCTATAGATTACTTCCAAAAATATCAATTCCAAGTCGGATAAGAAGAATCTGCAGAACATTCTGTGGTATTATATGTCGATTCTATTTTGTATCGACCTCATATTTCCTGCCCAAATCCTTGACGATAAAACATTCATGTATTATGAGTCAGATGAACGAATTAAGCTCCTGGATTTTCGTTAGAGTGCAATTGTACATGGGGCTAAGTATGTCTTTGATCTAAATAGTGCCAGCTCTACCTGGATTATATGAGGGTCAAGGTCAATATATAACTCACGAGGCACTTAGCTTCTGCTGCCACAAAGATAAATTTATTGAAATAGGGAAATCTATTTATGACCTCATAAATCAGTTATGTCATTATCATTTGCAAATTCCAAATGAAACATGTTGTCTTGGCCTGATAGTCGATCAGTTCAGTACATCCAGTTTCGTTGCTATCGTTATCAAAATCATGCTTATCAGACAGGAAACCTTCCGTAACACGTTGCCTTTCCTTTTGCGCACAATGCCCGAGATAGAGCACAATGTCAGCTGGTCTGATTACATCCGAAAATGGAGCTTTCAATCATGCAGCTCTCCTCTCTGGGAGTTCTCTCATCAGACCAAGAAGCTCTTGGGCTCTTCGAGGTTTCAGTATATAATTGGTGCCTCCATAATCGATTGAAATATATCGATTTTATTTGTCACATTTAGTTGTGCCAGTCAGCTTAATTGATCAACAGCCATTTGCCGACCATGGTTTCCATATAATGCTATACTCTGCATGTGTGCTTTCAAAACAGAATCATCATCTAATTTCGTATGATTTTTGCCATTACCCGTGCAACAACCTGACCAACAAAGGGCTGAAACAAATCATTGAACTAATCATTCACAATCATCAATATTAATGTCGTCATATTTATGCGACATGTTGTTAAAAGATGCATGCGTTTGCGTAATACAAAACGATAGCATAGAATAATTTATTGTTTTCTTTCTGCGTTAAAAAGACTGAAAGGTGTAATTGTCATGGTTACACAGGTTATTCATTTACTTTGGTTTGTTAATGCCAATCTAAGTTTGCAAACTGTTGCTGTATTTTTTAACATAATTAATTGTCATATGAACTAAAACACCTCGATGCACCTACCGGAAGGGTGATAGATCCAATTTCGAGGCAATTTGCAAATGTTACAGCCAGCCCCTTAACCCCTTCAATCGCAATTCATCATGCTGCTCTTGTAGCTCAATTATAGAAGATAGAGGCTTGAACCGCAACCTTTAAACCAAACTTCTTTCATCATCCTCAAATTACTATATTACAGTCAGTTGACATCATCATATTACAAAGTGAAACACAAAATACTACTGAAACCTGAAGCATATATAGTTTAAAAATATGGCCTCAAGAATTTCTCGGATGAAATTTAGAATAAAGGGGTGATCAATCTTACAGTTTCAACTAAAACACTGCAACAAGGCCATGAAGTAATAACACTTATATTAATATCTCAAAATAGTCGTAGATTCTCTTATCACAAGCTAACCAATGCAACACAACCTAGTACCCAATGCCTCACTTGACGTTTCTCAATAGTGAGTCCATAATTCTTCTTACGGCTATAAGAAGACTAGACATGCGTGATTGAGGTGCGTGAGTGTGGTGCCGTAAGCTTTCTGAAAACTATATCTTCCTCTGGAAAACATCATATAGTTTACTATCATTATTTAGATAGAATGTGTTACATTTGACTATTTTTTACAAACGAGGAACTTTTGAAACAAAGATTGTATATGTTTACTGATATATAAATATACATGACGGCAGTCTTAGACATAAGAGCGTGACTAGCATTTCCATATTTAATCGGTTAGGCGCAAACGCAGACAGAAACATCCTGTAAAATGAAATACTTGGGAATTTTCCCTTCAAATTTAAAATAAAAATGGATTAGTCAAAAGAGGCATATCAGAGGGCCGGGCTTTGTCCTAACAGATGTGATTTTCTACAGCAGATTCTGCGGCAGCGAATCTAAAGAAATGTTGTTTTTTTTACTTCAGAAGGGATAATTGACTTCCAAACCGACCAATCAGGATATAATGCAATATATATCGATAATGATATAGTAATAACTGTAATGTTGGTAGGATAAGCAAAATTACAAGCGCCATATCTTAAATAGAAAACCTTTGTCAATTTTTTAATCAAAGCAGTATGTCCATGATAAGATAATAAAAAGTAGATGAACACATTCACATGTGATTAGAAAGTCGGCATCTGCCATTACTCACAGTGCTGTAGGGAGTAACTCCGGCAATTAGCACAGCAATATATTGCTTATTTTATGCGACTGGTATAACAGGTGAACGACAGCAAAACCATTGAAGTGTGACTTTTATTTAAACCATCAACACCTGCTCCTTTCATGAGATAAGGTTGAGCTGGTCAAGCATCCCATCAGAATTGAACTACTCCTTCGACTCCTCCCAGTAGCTACTCAAATCAACCCTACAGGAACTCATCCGAACCCAATAATATACCTAGATAAAAAATTCTCAATGTTTACCCATCGCTGTATCTAATTGAAAAGGGAAGATTCCACAGTTATCCATTTCAGTGGAATTGGTCTATTTATGCGGGAAATAGTCATAGCAAACTGAGGAAATAGTAAGCGTGCTTTCTTATTTCGCAATAACACAAAATTATACATGATATGCTGTTATATGAGCCACTGCTTAGATATTAACCCTCTGAGGTGAGTTTGAGGAATAAAACTGAAGACTGTCAACCATAATAAGTAGTGACATCTTCAGGAGTGGCGAGTCCATCATCATATGGGGCTGACAATAAAGGCCATCCACTCCCTAGCAATCCAGGACTGTGTCATATCATTCCATTTTAAATGTTAATGTCCCGCTGACTTTTAAGAGAACCGACAATTAACTTTTACCAGCATATCGTATCGCATAACGTTGCAAGTGACAACCTTGCTTGGTAATAATGCAGAAATAAGCTTGTTTTTCAAAAATACATGAACGCTTATTTGACATAGCTGCTCTCGCCTACAATAGCAGTTAGTTCTTTAGTGACGGACTATACGATGTAGCAAAGCACGTAAGTACATTTACCTATTCCCCGTCAGGCCAATCAAAGATGCAAAGTTGTGCTATATGTAGAGGCAATAATTGCTGCCAACTTCTCATTAATACCTTGATCATCGCTGAATAATATATTGATATCATTGGGCTCAGCCAATAGATCAGATTCAATTTTTAAATTGTCTGAATGTCATCACCCAATGGAGATGTCATAAAGCTTTACCTCAGTTTGGTATGTCTATTGTCAGCATTGAAACTCACGACGTGGTTTTAAATTCGGTAAGCATGCCCTGATATGAGTCTCTCTGGGATTTTTTTATGACATACTCACCACTTCTTCAAAACGGCGCTTTCAACTGTGCCACTGGGCTATGTTCTTCAGAATATACTCCCATGATCAAGTAGTGCTCTGTTGTCATTTGTATAACAGCGCGATATCATCGTTGTGATCCAGTAAACAGCATATATTTCTTGGTACGTTTTAATCTACCAAATTGAACCTGCCATCGTTCACGTCGAATGGAAGTTTTACATTTACTAAATCACCTTACCACAACAGCATGGTAGGCAACGCTACTTCATATTAATTCTTCATTTGTTTATATATGTTCATATTACTTGCACAACGGTTTTTCTTAAAAGAGCTGATAGTGATATGACAACACTTCCATGATCGCATCTGAAAGCATAAACCAAGAAACCCTTCATGATAGGCTATATTTTAGATGTTAACAATAAGGGGAATAATACTGTGAAAACTGATGAAGTGCTGCTGGTCTGTTGTACGTCATACACTTCAGGATGATGGATGTCAGAATGATCGTTGATCATTATTTCAGGCAAGGGTATCCGAGGAGCTGTATGGATCGCAACTGTGCTTCAGTTCGAAAAAAAATCTTTGCTGGCAGAGGTTGGGAAGACAGGTATTCTGACAGCGCTATCTTCGAGGCATAGTTTGCAATTAGTAATTAAGATTGAGCAGAACCGAAACTACCCTTTTACAATGTTGTACTAGGCAATGAATTCTATGTTTTCTCATTTCAAGGAACCCAAAGGTTAAGAAGGAAAGGCAACGGAAAACATTCCGTAATTCCTGTTATCATCAAAAACATTAAAAAGGATGATTCTGTATTAGCATGTATTAATGTGAAATTATTTCGCATGACAGCTCTTTTAATCTTTTACACTCGCTCCTCGTTCACAAGGTTGTCCATTGCAGAGCAATGAGGATCAAACCTTACCAAATGTTCGTACGAAACATAACGAAATACACACTTAGATTTAACACTTAAAAAGTGCAGATTTGCTTAAAGGTTATTTTGCATCAGTATTCACCGAGGAGAAAGCAGGACTTCCGAAGCCAATTAAATCATTCAATGGTGGTGATGAGGAACAACTAGACATAATACCTTTAAGTCAGGACGAAGTGCTAAACTTGTTAACTTCACCATTCCTTCAACGTAACATGGATATCCTGGAAAGTAAGCTACATGCTAAGGGCTTTTACACCCCACGCTTTCCTGGAGCTATCTATAGTTGCAATACATTCCCAGAACTGAACGTGCATGATCAAACACAAACAATACGACCACCAACAATTACACTTCTAATTAAACCATATAATCATTGTAATGCTGCTGTACTTAACGGTTTCGTAAGCGCAATAGTTAAATAATTGGCTCGACTTATGCAATATTAACTCATTAACGGTGAAGTGCCCCGTATAGAACCATTAGCATTTCAGCGTGAATGAAGCTTGCTGTTGAGTTTTTGATTGCATAAGCAGCCTGAATATGCTCTGGGCGACATGTTTCAATCAAGACCATATGCCATAGATTCTAGTTGGTGGGAGTTTTGGTTTTCAAAATGGTTGAAGTACTTCAAACGATACCTAGATTGCATTCAATGAGCTGTTGAAGAGCAGAACATTTAGAAGCCGTGTATTTCTACTCAATTCAGCTCTGACAAGACACACCAGCTGAACAAAAAGGGCCTTATTGCAATATGCAATATTGGTAGCGAGTCATCATCAACTGAACCAAAGTTACAGCAATAGATATTCAGCGTCCTGTGCATTTGTTTGGCATTGATATCATTCCAGTATTTTCGGGTTCACAAGTGCTGTATAATTTCAAATAGATTTTGTTTGAAGAAATCTTCCGTCGTAAGGAAGGTTTAGCGAAAAATACCCTGATTATCATATTTAGCGACAAAAACCCTTGCTACAGACAAAGAAACACTCATATAGAACTTCGAACACCAGATAATCACTTTTATGACGGCCCAAGCCAGCTGTACGTTGCTTAATTAACATGAAACAACAAGTTTTCGACGATAACTGCATTTGTTCTTAGGACGCTTTAAGTGACCATAGTCGGCGCGTTAACCCCCGACGTTGAGACTTATAGGTGTGTCTTTTAATCAATTTACTGGATAACCCGTATGATTAACACTTCGCGTCTTTATTGGCATCAAATATTTACCTGTATCAAAGATCTTGTTATAATAAGATACCCGACTCGGCAGCTCGCCCGACAAAATCCGTGACACCGCGTTGGCAACGCCCCCTACTTTTGTGGAAGCTACTCGGCGCGCAGCAGCCAACCAACTTCGTTATGACTTGCGAGTATGTCTGACTAGAAGTCAAACACAAATGGGCATTTCTGCGCTGCAATTAACTGTTTGAATTGACAAAGGCCTTTCCACCCAGGAAGGGAATGTTCTAGCATATGTCTTCGGCTATATTGCACGGATATTAAGTTGTGTGCAATATGCAGAAACAAAAATATGTAGTCAATGATATACATGACCAGAAGAAGTACAAAGGAAGGGCTCGTTGTCCCAAGCAAATCGTTAGTAGATGCATTATGCAGGCTTAAAGGACATTGCCGCAGATTCTTGACACAGTATTACACAGTAAGCAAGTGAAAGCTAGGGTTGTAAGCATTCTAGCTAAAGAGGTCTCATTAGAGAAACTCCAATGTGAATCATGCAGGTGTCATGTTTCTGTAATATGTATTATGGTGAACATCAGGTTGCATCATTCCCTGAGAGAGGCTAACTGTAAGCTAAGGAACCATAAGGAGAGAACAAATCGTAAGTCATTGACATTTTCCCACACATGCTCTTATTTGTTTGAAGTGCTGTTGTATGTGTAGATTTCCGAAAAATCAAAATTATATATATGTTTACTTAATTCCTTGAAAGCCCTCTATGGCAGATGTACAAGGACTATTCTATCATAAATCCACACCAGTATATAGGACTACTGCATCTTAGATTGTAGGGGTGGGGGGAGCTTGTCGAACAAAGGTGTCCCTGGTTTTAAATAATTGTTGTGTTCAGTGTAGTTTTAGTGTGCTTGTTGTTAATCGTCTAATGTATGCTGATGATTTCATTTCATTTGTGGTTGTTATGAGTAAGACTGAGAGTTTTAGTTGTAATGACCTTGATAAATAAATATAAATATATATATATATATATATATATATATATATATATATATATATATATATATATATATATATATATATATATATATATATATATATATATATATACATGTATATATATAGAGAGAGAGACACACACACACAGAGTGAGAGAGAGACACAGAGTGAGAGAGGGACACAGAGTGAGAGAGAGACACAGAGTGAGACAGAGAGAGACAGAGAGAAAGACAGAAATACAGAGATAGAGAAAGAGAGATAGATAGCGAGAGTTAATGATGATTGAATTCATGCTGCATAAATGTTTTTAGTATATGCTATGACCTGAAATAATTCACTATTATATTGTTATTCAAAATAAGCAAGTATACATGTTACAGTACTACATAATAAAATCATACGTCTGCACAGGGCACCCCATCAACCGACAATGCAGCTTGTTGATTCGATGAAGGTTCGGGTAACAAATCAAATATCATTCAATCGGGAAATCATGAGCATGTATTTAAATCAACTTCTTATATTCCGCCGCAAATATGTCCACACTAATGACAAAACCAATATGAATCAGATTAATCTTTTAACATCAAATAAGGGTAGACTAGACGTCCGACTGTGTCTTAAAAAGGGGTAAGACGTCTGAGTAAGAATGTATTTTACCGTCCGATCGGGGCTAGGCCTGGGGTAGATACTGATATATGCGACTTCGTTCAAACGATCATAAAAAAATATTGTGTAGTTAAAAATCGTCACACCAATTGATAAAAAGGTGTCAATAGTAATTGGCTTTGTTTTTATGTATTGGCTCTATCAAAAAGTCGTTAAATTGTAGAAATACAGCGGTATTTTTGAGTACATGCCATCGCCGATCTATCTTTTACCATTGAGCCAAGCGCTTTTGTTCACATTTTAGCTTCCACGAAACCAGGTGGCGCGCTGGTCTCGAGCTTCACAACGCAAACGTCCGAGTCGGGTATCTTATTATAACAAGATATTTGCCTGTATTGCTTCAGATCAGCTCCACCAGCCGCTCAATGCATATATTTGAATTGATTGGCTGTCCGTCTCGGGTCGTTTTGTAATTATTGCGTCAGTTAACGTCTCCTGCTATTACTTTCCCTATGCACTTTCACAGCTTTGTTTTGATCATCATCAGGGGCAGTTCTCTTGTAACATTGTTTGGTGACCTTTAGACCATGCATTACATTGATGTCTGTCTATTGTGCCTGCATGATCACAGGAAAGCGTTTAAATCAAAACTACAGCCATATGTGCGTTAAAGTACTGCAGCTAACTTAAAGGCCAATCCTTACATTGAAAGGAGGTACACATATATGAAATATCATTCAGCAATGTCTCTAACGTTTCCATTCTGGACTGATTTTTTAACTAGAGGGTAAGTTGATAATCTGCAACAAAATCTACAAATTATTATCTCCGTCCGCAGGCATCCGTTTGTGCACCGACCATAACCCGAAATGAATGAGTCGTTGTGCCAACATTTCATTTCCTGCCACTGCACAATGATTGCTACCTCAAAGCTCATAAGTGGTATGACACGTGGTAATTATGACGGCAGTCGGCGTTGAAGGCTGTAGAGTTAATGGTGCAGTAAATTTGTCTGGGATGTGCAACTTCGCCCAATGAAAATGGGTACTTTGTCTTGTCCGTCACAGTTTCTATTTGCTGATATGAAATTGATGCTATATGAATGCTTGACATGCATATATTATCTATATCTATCAACAAACCCGTGTAACAGGATTAGGATTGCAGGAATTTTTGTAAAAGTGCTACATTGATATTGTAAAACAGTCAAATAACGAAGTGTGTTATCTGTATTATGCGGAGGAGATACTATTCATCAGCCAGCTCAATGCAATATATTTATATAAGATAGGGCCATGTTAACGATCGGGTCCGAAACGAGGAGCCGGAGATCATCCCTTATTGATGTCTCCTGCTCTTGTACGGTGTCCGTAGACCACATGCGCGAGATTCTTAGTAATAAGCACGTGTGCGATGATCGAAGAAGCAGAGCTCGTGTAAACAGACAAGCCCGGGACTGTGATGATTCGATGTAGCTACATTGCGGAGGGCGGTACTGTGAGCCCACAGACAGACGGCGGACCCTCAGAGAGACGTCAAATAACGCGTGAGAGGGCCTTTGTGCGTCGTAAAAGGATATGATTTAGACGCCTAATGAGAAAGAGACGATGATACTCCTTAGAGGAATGGAGGATTCTTACGAGAAATATCATTCTATGATTGTCTCCAACGTTTCGATTCTGGACTGATGTTCACCAAAGACCTGGGACCTAAGACTCGAAGGTCTGACTACTTTTGAGGATGCTACAACGCGCATTAGCATCGACTTGGAACCATAAGGAGAGAACAATCGTAAGTCATTGACATTTTCCCACACATGCTCTTATTTGTTTGAAGTGCTGTTGTATGTGTAGATTTCCGAAAAATCAAAATTATATATATGTTTACTTAATTCCTTGAAAGCCCTCTATGGCAGATGTACAAGGACTATTCTATCATAAATCCACACCAGTATATAGGACTACTGCATCTTAGATTGTAGGGGTGGGGGGAGCTTGTCGAACAAAGGTGTCCCTGGTTTTAAATAATTGTTGTGTTCAGTGTAGTTTTAGTGTGCTTGTTGTTAATCGTCTAATGTATGCTGATGATTTCATTTCATTTGTGGTTGTTATGAGTAAGACTGAGAGTTTTAGTTGTAATGACCTTGATAAATAAATATAAATATATATATATATATATATATATATATATATATATATATATATATATATATATATATATATATATATATATATATATATATATATATATATATATATATAGAGAGAGAGACACACACACAGAGAGTGAGAGAGAGACACAGAGTGAGAGAGGGACACAGAGTGAGAGAGAGACACAGAGTGAGACAGAGAGAGACAGAGAGAAAGACAGAAATACAGAGATAGAGAAAGAGAGATAGATAGCGAGAGTTAATGATGATTGAATTCATGCTGCATAAATGTTTTTAGTATATGCTATGACCTGAAATAATTCACTATTATATTGTTATTCAAAATAAGCAAGTATACATGTTACAGTACTACATAATAAAATCATACGTCTGCACAGGGCACCCCATCAACCGACAATGCAGCTTGTTGATTCGATGAAGGTTCGGGTAACAAATCAAATATCATTCAATCGGGAAATCATGAGCATGTATTTAAATCAACTTCTTATATTCCGCCGCAAATATGTCCACACTAATGACAAAACCAATATGAATCAGATTAATCTTTTAACATCAAATAAGGGTAGACTAGACGTCCGACTGTGTCTTAAAAAGGGGTAAGACGTCTGAGTAAGAATGTATTTTACCGTCCGATCGGGGCTAGGCCTGGGGTAGAT
>CM067353.1:72259147-72421647 GCA_034190875.2 Urechis unicinctus | reverse complement strand
TAAACGCAGATGATTCCACATCGTGCTTTGTATTAAAGTGATATTATCATATCGACATTCTGGGTGTATTCAAAGCCACAGAAAACAATCGTTCGTTGAAATGAAAGTATTCTTTTGCCGGACAAAGACCTGTCTATTGTGAGGTGTCGATAAAATCAGTTGTGACAAAACCATGCTTTCAGCGTAATAAAAGGCACGAGATCAGCTCTATTCCACATACACACACATACACACACACATACATATACATACATACAAAGATACACAACTCAGCACATGTTGGTAGGAGTCCTACGTACTAGGATTGTAGTTAATTTTGTGCCTTAAGATATATATTCGGCGTAAGTAAATGCTAAATAATTCTAGGATTATTTGATTACACATCAACCCACTGCATCTTGTTCCTATCATCATACAACACTGGTCGGTGTGTGATCAATAGAAGGATAAGGAAGTCAATGGTAATATTGTGCAACAACGAGGAGATATCTTGGCTCTGATGGATGAGGATGAATGTGATGATTTCACGGCTCCTCTTAAGTGCCAGCGTCCACTTTCTTAATTGCGCACACATGAAAGGGATTTGAATCAGGTTTTAGCTGTGATGTATACGTATGTCAAATTCATTGAGGCAATGCGGCTATAGGTCATGTGTTTTGTAAACCAAGTAAAATGCATGGAGAGTAAAAGAAAAGCTAAAGAATTGTGACTAATGCGTTACATGCTAGCTCGATGCAGCAGGCGCCCTTCTACAAGCACGACACATACATACCTCAAGTGACTGGCTCAACAACTCTAATGTATGGCGTTAGCGAGTAAACAGCACTTTCTCTTGTGACCAATAGTCGGTCCCGCGTTGATATCTTTGGAGCAGTATGACGCTGATACTAGATATCGTATATTCCTGGCTGCTAGATTCGATGTGTTCCCTGTATCATCGACCGGACATGAAAAATATAAAGATTGTAAGTTGACGGTTTGTATCATCGAGTATGTGGTTTTAAAGCGCATTTGTCATCATCAATAATCTCATCCTGCAGCAAGTTCTTTACCAATAGAGATAAATGCGAACAGCCTACATTATGTGTATCTCATAGTGGCTGTAACGCTCAGTTTGGTCTGTTGCGGTAACACATTTTGACGAGTGCAGAAGGCAATATGTTTATTATTAAACGCATTTTTTAGTAAATATGTCTTCATTTGACTTGATATTGCTTGTCATCTTGGTATGGGAATGTTAGACAAAATGGCAATTACTTTCTCAGAAAGTAATCATCCTCAGACGTCAGTCAGAAATATCCGCCAATAACACGGTAGAGTGTGACAGATCATATCTGCAAGAATATTAAGCTGCTTCAGCGGGATGTAGAACTAGACATAGATATAGAGCCTAATATATGCAATGTCGTGCAATAATATTGTAACACTTCCTGGATCACATCTAAAAACCAAGTTACGCATCATTGAGCCTTCGGGATTGGCTGTATAACAGACGTAATGTGTTTTCCGATGTGTTTGGGGGGAATCAAATTTCCACTTGTGCAAGTTAATGTAGAATTGTTGGGCTAATTTAGGTCGTGCAATTAGCAATGCCAGGATCGTAGTTGAATTAACAACAGTGAAAACGGCAAAAACATTATCAAGGCCAACACGACATACTATTTTCAAACGATAGAACTTTTGCTGACATTAGCAAATCTAACAGGTAGATATATGTGGTATTGTCAGCAGTTATCATTAGCAATGGGTATGTTCTCGATTCAGACTGTAGCGAAGCTGTCCTTATGAAATAATATGCAAGAGGATCTGTCGTGCCTGATCTCATGGAACCGCATGATTAAAGTGAATAGCTGACCCACCAAACGATACTGTGGGGTGTAAGATATGGTTCTCCGCATAGAAGCCAGTTATCGTAAGATATTGCGAACAATTACCACATGACAGTATATTTTTAAAGTAAACAGACATTTTGCTCTAGAAACAAGGTTCATCACCACACATCAATATAGATTAGATATTTCACAGCTGACTTTCAAAACGCCCGTATAGGACGACCCAGAATAGGATGCATGCAAAAATATTTCCGCTCCTCCATCCTAATGAGTGTAAACATACCTTATAAGTTAGCTAAGATGTTGCAATGTAACGTAGCCCGCGGCATGGATATATTAAATCACCACAGCTCACTAAAACGTTTGTATTGAAGATGCTTATTGCAACCTCGGACTATCAGCCATAACAAGAAGAGCCTTTCTTGGAAATTGCGAGTTGATTATTTTAATGTGTTTATGCATGCTGATATGTCTAGCATTACTTTTCAATGGGATGTATATCGATTCAAACAGCCTAAATGGCTTAGAAAATAGGACTGTCCACTCGGCAATGCATTCGTTATGTCAGTGACCATATAACATACCATTGCGTATTATAAACCTAATGAGTGAAACATTATATCTGAGGCATTGCAGGTGTATATACACACAGAAACACGCACTCTACCGGCAGTCCCCGATCGCTGATCACGGCTATAAGCAGGTTTTAATTTCTAACACCATGCACATTAAAAAATAAGTTTTGCAAAGCCATCTTGTAATTTGAGAATAATTTAAGCATGGAGTCAAAAAGCATCTATGTTCCACCAATTCATGGTCTTGATATGACATCAGACAAAGTCATTGGCGAGTGCTTAGTGAACAGCAGTTATTTTGCCTGATCGTTTCAAGGCATGTCAGAATTGAGTGGCCAATCAAAATCCCCGTGTGTGGAGCGGTGAATTGTCTTGGGGAGAGCCGTCGGCATGGAGATTTGAAATGCGCAGGAAAACGCGAAACACGCCCATTACTAATTCAACTAACATGGTGTTACAAGCACATCCGGTTCCAACAAACCGATGCATGGTTTCATCAATACACAAATTGTATGTCGATTCTGAAAACACAATAGTGGGAATTATTTGTATTTGCAAGGGCCTCATTTGAAGCATACTGTATACTGCCTAATTCCCTGGCAAAACAACAGCATATGTTATTTAGCTGATGAACGCGCATGTAAGAAACTATCAAATTTAGTAAATAACCATCTGATCGGACGGCCGACATATGATCCACTTCGTGTAGTCGATGTGGCCACAGAGCCTCATCAATATTTATGGGCATATGGGAATCTATTTGTGACCTCATCAATCTATAGCGGGATAAATCATACCACGTATGAGTGGTCCTATGAAAACTGTCATTAATGTATAGCTAGACAAACATCCGATGCTATAGAACCAAATACATCGATGTAGGACCTATATTTTCTTAGTTTGCATTCAAGTGTTAATTCAATGCCTTGTTATCAGCTACATTTTAGTACACGAAAATGTATTGAATGTGCTAACGCTTTTGCTTCTAAATCACGTATCAGGAGTTAACATTTATAAGCAAGCCATGTGTGCAAGTAATATGATCAAATGGAGACAAAACCATGAAGATGGTTTGTCAGATATGAACAAATGTAGAACAAATATGGCCATGTGTGCAAGTAATATGATCAAATGGAGACAAAACCATGAAGATGGTTGACGAGGATGATTGCGATGCCTTCACGTCTCCCCTTAAGTGCCAGCGTCCACTTTCTTAATTGCGCACACATGAAAGGGAATTGGATCAGGTTTTAGCTGTGATGTTTACAGATGTCAAAGTCATTGAAGCAATGCGGCTATAGGTCGTGTGTTTTGTTAAGCAAGTAAAATGGATCGAGAGCGAAAGAGAAAAGCTAAAGAATTGTGGTGTGCTTAATTATATAGTGACCAATGCGAACCTGTGGTGTGCTTAATCGTATAGATTCCACAGACATGACACATACATACATAATGTAACTGCCTCAACGACCCTAATGCCTGGCGTTAGCGAGTACACGGCAACATAAACAGCACTTTCTCATATGACCAATTAATCCATGAAACTGTTTATTTCTTGCGTGATAAATCAGTAGCTGCTAGATTTCATGTGCCCCTTGTATCGACTTGATATCCTAATGAGAAATATAACGATTGTAAGATGACTTATTACAGCGCATTTGTCATCATCAATAATCTCGTACTGCAGCAAGTTGTTTACCAATAGCGATAAATGTGAAGAGGTTGCATTAAATGTGCATCTCACGTAGCCCATGTCTTGTACCTCATATTGGCTGTAACGCTCAGTATGGTCTGTTGCGGTAGCCCATGTTGACAGGTACAGTAGGCAATATGTGAAACTATGTCTATGATTAAACGCGTCTTTATTTAACTTGGTATTGCTTGTCATCTTGGTATGGGAAGATTAGACAAAATGGCAATTACTTTGGTAAAGGGTAATGCACGATCAATATGGCAATACCATTCCACGCACAGCATGTATGAATTACGGCCTCAGAAAGTAATCATCCTCAGACGTCAGTCAATAATGTCCGCCAATGACACGGGGGAGTGTGACAGATTGTATCTGCAAGAATATTAAGCTGCTTCAGCGGAAAGTAAAAGGGAATGCAAGAGGATCTGTGATGCCGGATTTCAAGGAACCCCATAGTTTTAAGGGAGACTAGGGTTATTTGACATCATGCTAATTGGTGAATCAGACACCTTTCTTTTTTGTACTACCAAGGAAAACGAAGCCTTTAGCTGGAAGACGACAGTGACAATGACAATAATCATACGAATGTAAGGACAATCTGCTGCAGTTCGCTTAAGCCTCTCTTTTAAAGAGACATTTATTTTTTGCAGAAAACAATCATATGCATCCGAGAAATCTCAGAAACTGATCAGTAAACTGTAAGAAAGCATGGATGCTTTTAAATATTTTTTCTATGCGTAGTGCATGAGAGATTTATGAATTAAATACAATTGCATTAAAAGGGGAGTAGTCAAGAGGCATAAAACGTACCATTTCGTATTAAATACCTACTGAGTGCAATCTTCATATGTGAGGTATTGCAGGTGTATTTACACACAGAAACACGCACACTATCGGCAGTCCCAATCACTGCTATGAGCAGGTTTTAATTTCTATCACTATGCACGTTACCGCACTAACGTATGACGGTTTCGCCAAGCCGAATCCGATTTTTCGCCGGATTAACCGTCCTGTGACTTGAGAATAATTCGAGCATGGTGTCAAATAGCATCGATGTCCCATCAATTCATGGTATTGATATGACATCAGTCAATAACATCGATATCTAGCAATTCCAAATAAAGTGACAGTGATTTCACTGTAGTATCGTTAGTCCTGTCTAGAACATTGCCTATAAGATGCATTAGCCTCGTGTCTGCGTCCTTCTGTCTCGTCTCCATATCGGCCACCAACAGCCTTCATCATTCCCGGTAGGCGTCCCTTAAATATTGATTTCTATTAATAGATACTAAGGTTTCGCATTATTGCCAACCATGGCAATCCTAGAGATTACTGGTTAAAAGATTCATTCGATGAATTAAACATTTTGATTATACCTATTGCACAATCAAGCAAGTTGATAACACAAATGACAGCTTAGTAATAATTTTAATAAGACACTGCATACAATCTTACACATCTTTCGAAATGGTTTAGTTTTGCCAAGTTTAGTGAATAAAGTGCACATCCATAAAACTCTACACAGAAGAACTTTGTAATGGGCAAGACCGTTATAACCGTGAATAGACGAATACAACTTTCAATAAATATCGATTGTTAGGCACACAGGTTGGTGTTTTATTTGACTCCTGTCACATCTATCTGCCATAAGCTTGAATGAATAGGAACAATAGTGGGTGAATATTTGTTCGAATAATGGAAACAATTATGTATGTTACTTTTTACGGGCATCACATAACTGCTTGAAACAAGTGCATTTTAGTAACTTGTCGGCAAGCTTTTTGGCCAGATTAGGCGAGGAGTTCCGGGTGGTATGCTGGCGTCGAGTGTGCCTGTCACAGGTCGCGTCAGATTGCGTGGCGAGTGTTTAGTGAGCAGCAGTTATTGCTTGATCGTTTCAAGGCATGTCAGAATTCAGTGGCCTATTATGATACCATTCCGTGGAGCGGTAAATTGACTTGGGCAGAGCCGTCGGCGTGAACACTTGGAACGCACAAGAAAACGCGAAACACGCCCATTATAAATGCAACTGAAATGGTGTTACAAGCACATCTGGTTCCAAAAAGACGATGCATGGTTTCATCAATACACAACTTATATGTCGATTCAGAGAGCACCACATTGGGAAATATTTGTATTTTAAATGGCCTCATCAGACGCAAACAGCATATATTATTATGCTGATGAACGCACCTATAAGAAATTATCAACTGAAGTTTATTTCCCTCTGATCGGACGGGCGACACATGCTCTACTTCTTGTAGTCGATGTAGCCACAGAGCTTCATTAATGCACATATGGGAATCTATTTGTGACCTCATCAATCTGTTATGTGAGTTTGATAGATCATTCCACATAAGAATAGTCTCATGAAAACTATTGTGAATCTAGTTGTTAGACGAACATCCAATGCTATATAACAAATGCATCCATTTAGGGCATATATTTTCTTAGTTTGTTGGAATAATTTGAATGCCTGAAGTCCTGGCCAATTGTTAATATCTGAAACGTTTTGTTAACTCATTTCTGCTCCATTAGATGCGCGTTGGCTAATATTAAATGAACCTAATAAGAAACTGATTTTCTTTAATCCTCATGACTTAGGCATGAGAGATAAATGGACCAGGGTTTAAGCTGTATTGCATATGCATTAACAGCAAGGCGGATACAATGCGGGTGCTTTGTAAGGCAAGTTAACGGTGATGAGTAGCTAAAGTATTGAGGAAATGGATATTTCGTGATATAGCCGGTACATAGCATGGGTATCGTTGGAAGCCAAGTAAGTGGCTCACGCTTTGTAGTTATACTGGTACATTGCAAACAAACATATAAACCTGAGGTGACTACCTTAAATCACCTCAAACTCGCGACCAAGAATGTAAAGAGGGGCTGTTTACGAGCTGTTACATCCGTTTTGGAATTAACTGCCGTGCGGTTGCCATTGTCAATGCCCCATATAGCACAGCAGGATGGTTGCCACAAGTGATAGATTGCAAACGCTTACGATTAAATTGGCGTCTCAGGTAGTCCATGTCTTCCACATCACTCGTGGCCGTAAAACAGTTTGGAGAAAAACTTAATTGTAATCTGGATCAAGCTTAATGTCAAATACTTAAAGATGTGAACTTGACATAAGGCGATGTTTCTAATAAGGATGGTAATTAAGAGCGAATTGGCAATTTCAAGGAGTGAGCTGAAGTGTAAAGGGAAAGCATAGATATTTTCTGTTGGAAACCCACTTATAGTATATGTCGCTTCAGGCTTCAGAAAGCTACCACCAGCAGCAGCAATCAAAGGAATTAGATAACCAGCTGAAAATGTGTACATAGGCAAAACTATGACAAAGCCTCAACAATGTAGCCAGCCCGCTGATCTGATAACTCGAGGCTCTTTGATGACACTAAGACAGCGTTTCACCAATCGAAACATTGACATTTTTTATCTGTTATAGATTCTATCATACCCCATACAAATTAGAACATTCCGTCTGGGGATGGGGTGAACACGGATTAGATTATATAGGGTACGTCGTATTAGAGATTTAGTATTTTTCGTCCATGCCGGAATATATTTGCCAGTAAAACCCGTATTTTAAAACAAGTTTCTTTCTGTGAAATTGGTGACATAAGATGGAGTTAGTTTACACAAGCTTCTGAAATTACATTATTGAGTAAAATACTGTAATAATCGTATCATTCATAACAAATGCCGTGCTAAAATAAGTCATCTGTCAGAAATTAGGAGTTTTACGAGACCAGACTCTGGTTAAAGTCTGCATATTCAAATACCTTGGGCTGAAACACCTTTAAAAGATTTGAGTCAAGTCAAAATTGGGTAAAGTCCAATTTGAGTGAAGTCCAATTCGAGTCCGTATTACCGAGTCATTCTTGCACTGCTATTCCACATTCTTTGTTAATTGTAATCGAGATGACAGAAATAAACCCAGTCTTACTCAAGAAATTATCAATCACTGCCTCCCATTTCTTTATAGCTGAGGATAGCCTATTTCTGAGCTTGTTAGACTTATCTTCTTTTTAAGGGTGCGTTAATGCAATAATATGCTTCCAACGTTAACTTGTCCTGTTACAAAAGGACCGGATATGACGCTCGTCTTTGCTTGTTGTCGGGCTAACACGGCGTCTGTAGTTAACAAAACTGTCATTTCATGAGGTCACATTGTCTTGTTGACAAATTCTGTGCTGTGAGATGGGGTGTTCCTAACCTATGCATGAACTGAGACAAAAATATGACAGAGCGTGATTCTTTTGCCTTTTACTCCTCTTTCAACGCATGGCCTTATGGTAATACAATGTAAATATACAGACTGACGCCCTTGTTTGAGTGTCCATCTGATTGACTGTATATGATGAAAGTATACCATTCTCATTAATGTACTGTAATTGCGCTATTTCAATATAGACACTTGGTATACTCCCGTCAACATTATTAACATGGAACGGAAAGATATTGGTGATGTTTAGGGTAAGACTGGGTTTACGTAGTAATCGTGATTGAGTGATAATCCATCCATCATTCGTCGTTTTTCCTTTACTGAATTCTTGGCTGGTAAATGTACTTAAGTGTTTGGGCAGCATTGATAAATTGCATGAATGAATATTGGATTTCCAATGCGTTATCAGTAAACTGCCTTGGATAACATTAAATGATAATTCATTGTGTAAGAATCGGTTTACTTGCAAGCCAAACGTAATGCAGATATTTATTGAGTCAGGGTCGGCGGTGTCGCACGCAAATGATATATTAATTGCTGCTGTACGAGCAGAGGGCAGACACATTTCTTTGTAGGTAGACGACACAGCATCTGACCGTGATCGACGAAGGAATTGCGATAATACAGATGATCTGCAATTGTCTTACTGCACTCTTATTGCGTATTCACAGGTAAATGGCACAGTTGATTGAATTAAGCAGGTCAACGGCATGGCAAATGTACAGGTGAGTGTTTGAGGGATGGTAATGTTACATAGCAGCTAAATCATAAAGTTGTTGTATTGCCGGTCGTCGCCCCAGTGTTTTAGAAGAGCATCATTACAGGCGATCTGAAATTGTATGTGGTACCACGCTTGAGCAGGTAAATGGAACAGAAATATCAGGTATGTACCTGAGCCGAGAGACAACATAAGTACATCAGATATTAACTGAACGTTCAGTAGAGTGATATCCCTATACTATACACGTATAGTTCTTACAAATATTGCCTTTAATTGCTATCACTGAAGCATCAATCCTCTATTATCAGTATTGTGCATGATCATGTATACTACCAATACAAGTTTAACCCATATGCATTCTTCAATTAATTGTCTCGCCCATGTTCATGTCCCATCGTCTTTCTCACCCTTGAACATTTTAATGCATTTCTACAAGAACTGTCTTGGCAAATTGCTGCACTTGTCTTCGTATTGTACCCCTTACTACATCAACAAAATTTATCCGTTTCAGTCTACCGGACATTGCAATCTGTCGACTGAAACGTATAGCTCTCTTACAATTTCTTATTGCACTCTTGGAATGCATAACATTTGTTGATAGTGCCATGTGGAACACTCTGTTAAAACGATTTGCAATGTTTGCTTAACCACATTCATTAATTTATTCGCTATCGTAAGGAAATATACATTGATCATGTTTTGGGACAATGAGGTTACACAATAGTCATATATCCTCCTCACTTAGGCTAACCAAAGCAAGACGGCCCACTGCCCAATGCAGGTCTTACGGTCATTATCGATAAATCTAACTGTATGTTTGTCTGTATCTCTCTATCTTTCACTCTCACTCTCACTCTCTCTCTCTCTCTTTCATCTCTCTCACACACACACACATATCCAAATGTGGGAGTGCATGCAACATGAAAATGACCTAGTAGAACAATGATAATGGCAACGTTTTGTCCAGCACAGAGCAAGATAGCAAGCAAAATAATGAATTTTAAGCAGAAACCCTAAATATAGCAGCTGTTCGCCTGTTGGGTATGTTTTGTTGTCTGGTTGAATTTTTTCTTGATCTCTTGCATAGATATACTATGCAGCATGTCATGGGTTTTAGGATAATATCGATGCAATTAGGTAAGGGGAACACAACCTCCTTTTCTCTGTATCTTGGTCAACGTCTGCTGCGTAGTACATATCATATAAACCGTCCCTTCATTCAGAAAACATCACAGTTTGCAATCACTCTTTAAACGCATCATGGTAAAAGATAACAAAGGGTTATTTATTTAATGGTACATTACAATGCCCCTCGGTGGCTTATCTGTGGTCAATTGCAATAATTTAAGTGTATATATTGGCCAGTGTGACATGTGATGCATCGGGTAAGTGCAGAGTAAACATAAGACGGCAGTGCTCTCCTCATGGGCGTGACCAGACCATGTATATTTAAACGCTCACAGTGGGAACGTTTGAATTGAGCAGACAGCGATCGCAGAATACATAAATAATAAACGCCCGATGTGAATATTAGGAATGTTTCAAAGTGGCATAGGTGTGGGCCGGAAGGGCGACTGGGGCGTACTTCACTGGCAACGACACCAAGGGGGTATTTCAAATCGGACGGAATAATTGACCCATAGAGCCTAATTTCACGAGTGGAGCAGGTGCCTATTGTTTTAAATCAAGCCCACGATTTGATGGCTTTTCTGTTGCATGGCGATTACAAATATGATACTTGAATGATTGCATTCGTACACAACCAGTCAACTCCGAACACCAATTAATCAGGGGGCGATGTGATGTGTTATTTACTAATCTGGACACAACAGACACTTAAGATGTGCCCTAGAAGCCAGTGTTTAGCCTGTTTTGTGTAATATGATCTGGTTTGTATTGCAGTGAGGATTAAAAGTAATACAGACAGATACTACCTTTAAATGAGGCCCCAAACGTAACAAAACACGAGCCAGCAACCGTAGATTGCTTCCAACGAACTGATTGACCGCCAAAAAGACAAAAGCACTAATATTTCTTGAATATCCTTATCTCTGCTGCTGTTGTCGTTCAGTTTATCCAAAAGGAAACCGAAAAACCCACTGGAGTACAAGCATATTACATTACGTTTTACCGAAATGGATCTTGAGCCAATGTTTCAGCCCTGACCTGCTGACACATCCCATGAATCCTAATGGCATACAACAATATGCTGATGCTCAGCGAACCCAATGAAGCACACGGCGGCATAATGGTCTATTCACTTTCAAACTGTGTATGAAATATTTCCTTGTCTTTGGTACCAGCAGACGGTATACCGAAACAACTTGACATACACATATTCAACTGAAACCAGCTTATCATGGATTCCAATGAGGTGGCAGTGTCATTTTGAAAACTCATCCACGCTTCTGGCCCTTGTTGGGTATGCGAAACAACTGATAACGGATTAAATGTCAGTTTAAATGCTATCGATGTACCCATCAGTCAGTGCAAAACCACATTTCTTGCCAAAGCCATTATACCCTGTTCATGACCAACTTGAGTTTCTTTTTACCCCACAGCTACATTCTTGCAATCATCAAGAAGGTGGATGTTTTATAAATGTAATTGCAGATAAAAAGCATTTGCTTTTAGATTGCAATCAAACGGCCTTGGGAGTTTCATTTGTGCTAGGAAGCCAGTATGCATCGTTATTGTTACCCACTGTTGCCATAGCAGTCTGGACTTCATTTGTGTCATGTCCGCTTTAATTACTAGTCTGTACAAATCAGGCTTCTTCCCTACAATGATTGCTCTTTCATTTCATTTATTTGATATCGATGCATTTTCCTCGGTAGATTCCCTGCACACTGATTGGTCAATTCGTCTCTAAATCCCCGCACTCGGGGCAAGACACTGTAACCATGTATTAAAGAGTCTTTTTTGAAACATTTAAAAAAAAACTCGCCGCAATAAATGACTTTTATATGATTAAGAGTACAAGACATTTAGTCGATTACCTCAGTGAGTATATTTAAGGGTATAGGCAATGTTCGGGTTTTTATAAAAAAAAAGAGATGCATTGCAGGTAACTACAGGCTGTATCAGTTCATGTACACAGCCCTCTCTCAATGATCGCGCCGATGAGCAGCTTGTTATATCTACCACCATGTTCATTATGCAAACAAAACACAATTTTGCCAAAGTTAATCCAATTTCGGGCCTGATATCATACAATCATATTCGCATGTGTTTAGCCGTCCATAATATGAGAGTAATTCAAGCGTTAAGCAAAATATTTTCGTTGATACATCAATTCAAAGTATCAGTACGTCTTCATACATTACTATTGATATCCAGCATTTCCAAATAATGTAACAATGATTTCACTATCTTATCGTCAGCCCTGTATAGAGCATTGAATATTTGCCTTCACAAGCCTGGTATCTGCGTTAGACCTGAGAATACCTCTTCTCCATATCGGTCACCAGCATCGATATCGGCAGCCTTCATCAGTCCTAGTACACGTTCCCTGAATATCGCTTTCTATTAATAGAAACTGATTGAATTTTCTTATGTTTCTCACCATTGCCGTGAATTGCATCGGAATCCTAAACAAAAGTGGCTAAAACATTCATTCAGAATCTGGATGTAAAACATTTTATTCGAATTGTTGTGTTTGATAAGACCTATAAGCATGATCATGCACGTTCATGTTGAAAATAGGTATATCATCTAAATATCCGCTGACGTCAACGTTTTATTATGACACAACATAATGCTAACAGGCTTTCAAAAGGCTTAATCACACCAAGTTCATTGGATAAAGTACTCACCCTTGAGGCTCAACACAGATGCGCTTTGCAATGAACGAAACTTATCATTTATGCTTACATATACGTAAAGAATAATGCAACCTTCAACAAATATCGGCTAATATTCAATATACAGTGACGGACATTAGGTATTCAGGTCGATGTTTTATTCGTTCACCCATAAATGTGAATTAATAGGAATCATGGTATATAACGCCTACATACAATATAATATTACTGCTTATTGTATGTGTATTTTGTGTAGCATGTGATAGTGAGATGGCGTGGGGGTCGTGGGTGGTAAGCTGACATTGAGTGTGCCAGATTGCGTGCTAGATTGCTGAGGGTTACGGGTATTTCCGATCGACACAACCGGACTGTGAGGCTTTACATGAGCCAGCAATGGAGGAGCAGCTGTATATTATTTCCAACTATATGAGTTCACAGAAACAATATTTTATTCTGCAGGTATTATTTATCAGGACAGAGTCTTTTCACAGATGTCGACGAAAGAGCAGACTTGGTTGAGATCATGCCTACATTGTAACAAAATGCATCAGATTTTCTCTCTTCCACATAAACATATTGACACACACACACGAACACACATACACACACACACACTGCAGTGTACAACTCTGGGTTTGGCGGTGGGAAGTCATTGCGATTATGGACGGGTGTTATCGACGTGAGGCAAATGGAAAGGCTCACGTCGTGCAGTTCGACTGGTAAATTGCACAGAAAATTATTACGCCTCAAATGATTGCTTAAACTCCCCATATGCCTGTTACCAGCCCGTACAATCCACACATTGGTGATGCGGGGATATCTTTGCAGTATTTCGATTTCGAAATTAAGCCTGAGACGAACAGTTTGCAGCCGATAGTTTTGACATAGTGGCCGATATGTTCGATTTCACATTCTAATGAAGAATGTACACAAAGCCTCTTCGGCGCCATGTTTTTGGACTTAAACGTCTTACAGCCATTGTTTACTACTGTCAACAAGTCCATGTACTGGGACTCTTTCAGTCTGCTATGCTTGACTGTTCTAGTTCCCACCATATTGTTCACTGCTGGTTTGAACATATTAGGACTACAATTGATATTTCTAAGCAAATGTGACGTCTCATCGAAATCATGAATATCTTTATTAGATAAATGGCTTCGATCTACTGCATAATATGGCCAAGTACAAGATGCGTTAATTCTCGGTTGTTTGTGTTTATTGCAGTTATTTTTAAAATGTTGCGAACATATACCCTACGACAGCTGATTTGCAAGGTTCACTATCACACAGCAATGAGGGTCAAACTGTTTCCAAGTGATGATTGGAAGGTCATTTAAGGTTCACCCATATTAGGATGCGTGACGCACTCTTCCACCAGTCAGTCATAGTTTTGTCAATTATACCTAATGAAAATAAAAATATGTTCGTCGTTATTGCTATGGGTGTGGAACAGGTGTGTGCAATAACAACTGAGTTCGTTCAATGTCAACCTATCATCCAGTGAGTCAATGCACTGCGACAGCATTCCACTTCAAGGGAGAGTTCGCTGTTGAATGGATCCTTCTAAACAGCAACGTAATAAGAAATTACTCACTCATCCCATAATGCTGACATTACACAACGAAGCTTCTGGTTACCAAGCACATATTGGACAGGTGAATACTATATACTAATGCCTTCAAATATTGGAATGAACAATTGTTATTCCGGTGGATTAAAGCACACTGTACAACAATGCTACCGGATACGCCGACATCAATTAATGCTTTAATTAAACCGTGAGTACACGCACTGAATCCTAAACAACAACACCTAATCGATACGGGCGCTGGGCCAATCTTTCACACGCTCATATAAAGAGAACTCATTGCTGCTCACTGCGAAGTCAAACAGGAGCGTCTCCTTTTAATCATAGATTCACATGCACGGTATGCAAGTGTTCAGCTACAATGTAATGGGTTTGTGTGTGTGTGTGTGTGTGTGTGTGTGTGTGTGTGTGTGTGTGTGTGTGTGTGTGTGTGTGTGTGTGTGTGTGTGTGTGTGTGTGTGTGTGTGTGTGTGTGTGTGTGTGTGTGTGTGTGTGTGTGTGTGTGTGTGTGTGTGTGTGTGTGTGTGTGTGTGTGTGTGTGTGTGTGTGTGTGTGTGAAGCTTGAATGAGGGGCCAAATAATCGCCCAGCACTAGTGTGTTTATTACCTACAACTGCCACGTGGGTAATGCATACGCATATAAATCCTATGAACCCTCGTGTATTCCCACCAAATCAGACGGCGTATTCTTTATTAACAATTCATAAATGCAGATGATTCCATCTTGTCTGATACTGACGCCATAGCACAATATTGGCATCCTGATATCATTCAAAAGCCACAGAAAGTATCCTTACGGATATCAAATCACCTTTATCAAATATAAGTTAATGTAATAAATACATTTAGCTTGACGAACTGCTCTGCGAGGCAATGATTAGCCGATTGTAAGGCATCGTTAAACGGTTTGAGTATGGCCACAGGCTTAGTTCTCTCTCCCACACACATATACACACAACTACTGCGCGTATTGATTCCAATCAACTATTCAGAGGGTTTAATCTTTTATATTTAACGGATATTTAACACTTCTTTCAAGTTAAAATATCCACATCATAAACCTGAAAACTGCACGTAATTCCGTGCATGATAATCTGGAATTAAATGGTTTCACAAGTAGCTATGACAGTTGTAGGGTTATAGACTAGTTAGGGTTATATGTCGTAAAAACGAGCCCAACTAATGTACACTGCCGACTGCATCCACATTACACAATATTGTTAGATAACAAGATCATAATTAAGTGAGCTAACATCGACATTGTCGTTGATTATCCTAGTACACAGGCCAGGATCGCAGTAAATATCTAGAGTTATGAATATTTGATAATGGGATAGCAATTGTGTTTCTAACACAGGCGCGTCAATGCTGTTGCGAGCAACAATTGTTATACAACGGAGAAAATGATGGACGGGTGATTATTAAGTGTGTTTTGTGGGGCGACAAGATCGTCCTGCAATCATTTAGACTCTCCACGGGCTCCAACATCTGCTACGGAATTTACTGTTGCCATCGACAGCACCCCTTGTTCAACAACAAGATAGTTTACAAATGTGATATATTGGGAACAAACCAGATAAAATGTTCAGCGCATGTTGTTAATTTCTGCCACCCTGCATTATCTGTTTGGCGAGATTACCAGTTTTGATAATACATCATAAAAGTATTGAAATTTGAATTTGGATTTCAGCAAAATATCAGCTTCATAAGTGTAGTCACTTAGGTCGACTTGACTTAATACATATAACGATCCCCAGGTGTTTTATCCCAAAGCACTACCGTGTCTCACCTGTCTAAATATTGACCGCTTGTTCGGGGAGACGCCATATAAGATCATGGGAACACGGATTGCACCTCGACCACAGTGCTGCTATCAATTCTTATGTAGCTCATCGTTAACACTCTCCTGCTTTTTCTATGAATCCACCATTCAACGTAGTACATTTGTCTGACGTTGATAAATGCAAATTTTGCTTTTTCATTGTTTTCATTCAACATGTTATTTACAGAATGCAATTGTTTATGCCACAATTGTTGCATCCGGTGGGAAAAGCTCCGGATCTGACAGCATCAATCAATCTTCATTGGCGGTTGCTATGAGGGGCTGAGGAGGATGGGAACGGCGGTGTTACAGGTCGCTTGTAATTAACAAATCTGTCACCTCTGGTTGCCGTGCTGGCATCAGATTGTCTGGTTGACTTATTGTGCCTCGTAAGATTGAGTGTTCCTGAATTATGAATGAACCACGACGAAAGAAAACTAATGGACAAAACTTGATTCTCAACTGGCCGCGAACGACGAAGGAATTACGATATCTCAATAATCTGCGCTAGCACAATACTTAATTGGGTCAGGGATCGTGGTTACTAATGTTACAGCGTGCAGATTTATTGTACTGTCAGTCAGTGCCTCAGTAAAGGTGGATGGCATTTTGTCAGGTGATCGGTGAAAGTGCCGTTAATTATTTACACAGGTGCAAGATACAGGTGCTGTTGTTGAGCAGGTAAATGGAACAGGAATAAGAGGTAGTTACCTCATCTGAATGACACTGCACGATTCTGATCGCAGACTTAACAAAGGTTTAAAAGGGTGGCATGTCCACACGTATAACAACCCTCTCCTTGTTACGCGAATATTCGCTCATTAGCATCTCGCGAGCATATTTGGTGCTTAAATACGGGAATGTCTTTTATGCATTGCTTCATTTCAAATATGTTGGTCGACGGACCATTATCTGATAGTAGTCATCTTTCTTCATTTAGCAATGTCAGGAGGCAATAGCTGTAACATATGTCGAATTTAACCGCGGTCCTTTTGTTCATTTGTTTTACAGCCACGCCTTTCGACAAGCATGCAGTCGAGTCATGTGGAATTAGGACGCTATAACTTTGCAACGTCTGGAAGTCTGACAAATGCACAAGGCAAATTGCACAAAAAAGCTTTTTAAAACAAAAACAAATATACATCATTACAAGGCTAACACCTTAATAGCAAATCATGTAATCGATTATGATGTGATATGATTATATGGCCTGATTTGGAGACACTGACCCTAAGTGAGCGTACAGCTATCGTGATCAGAGGGGATGACCATTTGAAAGCGCACTGTATGATAGGCATGCGACAAGAGACGATGGGAAAACACAGACGTCATCAATGCGGAGAGCGTCAGGTTAAGAATAGCGTTTACGGTAGCCAACGGCAGGAACGACGGTAAATCTAACTCCCACAGTCTCCGTACATCATTGAGGAAATCCCCAGTTTGTCTCGAGCTCTCCAGTAATCAGTTTCAATATAATCAGCTTCATTGTCATTTCGTCTCTAGATTTAATTTTCTTCATCAAAGTTTCTAAACAAAGACCCTTCTTGACTCCCATCCCTTACATATGCAGTGGCATGAGAATAATACGATTTTCAATGGTATCAAAGAGATTGGATAAGGCTTCTCCCCAACGTACCTGTCGTTAAATATAATTCAAATAGGACATCTTAAGAAGATCATCGATCATTCCCCATTTCTGATCTTCACCAGCAAATCTTACGTTCCATTTCTTCTCGCGATCTTCGTCAATTTCAGTTCAGTTTCTCCAGCATGGCTACAGCCCAGTTTCTCGTGACTCTTCTTGGACGGTTCTGCTGTTAATTTCAGTTCAGTTTTTCAGAAGTTGCCTCTGCTCGTTTCTCGTGACTTCTATCTTATGTCTTCTGCCGTTGCTTACAACAATTCCAGAGTCGCATCGTAGTTCCAGGCGTCAAGAGTACTTAACAATCAATAATTTTACCGGTGTATTCATGACAATAGACTTCTTCACATAGTTCCGATCACGAGTATATCAAACATCCTGTCATAGACTGGCTCGTGGTTTAGGGAATAGACAGGTATTGGATCCCTTGAAGTGGTATCTATACCGTGCTCAAGGAGCAACGTAACCTTTATTGGTGTGGGGAACATGTGACTATGTCATGGCAGGCATCGTGGCAGGCAGGACGGCAAAACCTACCATTCTGGACACACAGCTTTGGCTGCATTTTCTTGGTAATAGTTGACATCTCGGGTTAACTTTTATACGCTATATTTCTTGGGCAGCTAATGCTTTTTTTTGGGCAGGAGCTCTGCTTCAGCGGAAGCCAACTGGTTGACTTCATAAAACATCGTTATACGAGGATGGACGGCAAACCTGTCGTATCGCAGTAGGCAGTGTTATACGCTATTTTCTTGGGCAGCTAATGCTTTTTTTCAGCGGGATGAGAGGAGCAAAATCCTTCTTGTGCCAACCTAATGTAATGAGGTCACGTTGGTGCTTACAAATTACACCTAGATAAGATCGCACTGTGTACGTCCGTGCATTCCGCAAAATGCCACATCAAGAACCAATTGCAATGAAGTCGAGGTGAGTCCAGGCGTGATGAGTTAAGCTTACTATACCGCATTTTACTATCGAACTGCTGTAATGTCGTGTCACGTGGTGTCCGGGCCAGAGATCAGCACCATGCAACATTGATGAGAACCGAATGTGCTGACGCCAACTGCACGAAGATTGATTGAGATTTGTGTATCATAATGACGAGAAACACTTCAAACCCGAACTTGATGATTTAAGCATACAACGCAATTTTACTATCGATGGCTGCTTATACTGTGTCTGCGTCACTACTGATCTTAATTTCTCCTATCGTGTCTCCTTCACAACTCTCATCAGAATGAAAAGAGGTTGATAACTATTTCGCCTTGCCCAACATTCGGTATGAAGAAAATAATGATGGATGATTATAGCTGCAGTTACAACATACATGATATGGAAACTGACATAA
Source organism: Urechis unicinctus (assembly GCA_034190875.2). Lineage (NCBI taxonomy): Eukaryota > Metazoa > Annelida > Polychaeta > Xenopneusta > Urechidae > Urechis > Urechis unicinctus. The sequence continues at coordinate 72,402,395 of CM067353.1, read as the reverse complement.
TCTGTGGTGGGCTAGGAACAGGATCACACGACAAGTTTTCAATCCACCCTCCCGTTAGTTGTATAAGAAGTCGTTCAAACCCGAACTTGATTGTGTTAGTGATCAGCACGTCGTCTACCGTCATGGCTGCTGTCACCGTGTCTGCGTCACTACTCCACACTCCACCCTCTTTATACGTGTGTCATAATTTCTCCTTCACAACCTCATCAGAATGAAAAGATTCATACAATAAATACATAACAAGTGCGTAGGTCGCCTTGCCCAACATTCTGCTATGAAGTGAAAGCATAATTACTCTACTGATTTTTATAGTGGCAGTTACAACATACATGACATGAAAACTGGCATTATCTGTGGTGGGCTAGGAACAGGATCACACGACAAGCAAATCCCATCCTCAGATCAAACAGCACAGCAAAGATTAGAGATAAAGCATAATTCATAAAAGAATTAATACTATTTGCGCAATTTTATACAAGGCTAAATTTATGTATCCTTTCTGTCGTAATGAACGTTGCGAGTGCGAAATTGAACTGAACAATCCAAAACAAATTACATCCTGTTGTTTCGTCGACTCCTCTGTGTTTGGGCTTCTCATGAACTGGACGGTTATGGTATATTCATATCTATATATGACATAACACGTGCGTTAACATAGTGAATCATCGTAACAGACTGTCATATGTGTGCGTGGGAATGTGCGTCTGTGTGCGTGTGTGCGTGTGAGTGTGTGTGTGTGTGCGTGTGTGTGGGTGTGTGTGTGTGTGTGTGTGTGTGTGTGTGTGTGTGTGTGTGTGTACGAGGGGCCGAATAATTACTCAGCGACAACATGTTGATCACCAGCATCTGCCCCATCGGTAATGGATATATATCCCATGTACCCTCGTGTATTCCCACCAAATCGAGCAGTCATTTCATAATTGTAAATTCATCAAAACCAAATGATTTTTATGAAGCCACATCACCATATTGATATTCTGATACCATTCAAAAGCCGGAGTAGTTCATGGAGTGAATAAGTCTAGCTTCACAAACTGTTCTGCGAATCAATGACCTGCCGATTCAGAGGCTCTCACTAACACATTAAACAAAATATGATGTGAATCAAAAATTAAGAGCATTGCATTTTCGATAATAAAAGAATATTTAACGCTACTTTCAAGAACTCTCAACCATAATCTTGGAAAAGTGGGCATTATTCCTAATATAATTAACTGGAGTTAATTGCTTTCACAAGTATCCATAATATCTTGTTGCCATGATCAATATGACTGGTGAGGGTGCGACCTCTGAGAGCAGCTAGTTGATGATGACGATGTGCCTAATGACATGACTAGTTTGGGTTAAATGTATCGAGACGAATCGTTATAATTAACCCAGTTGATGTACGTTGCTCATTTTATCCACATTCCGCAATATTGTTAGCAATAGACCTCAAAATTTATGATTTAATGAGCACAACAATATTTTTGTCGATGATTATCATATTACAAAGGCCAAGTTTTGCAGTGAATCTCTGGTGTTGTTATAATATTTGAGATAGGGATAACAGTAGTGTTTCTAACGCGGGCGACGCGGGCGTTTCTATCCTGTTATACTCATTAAACGTTGCACAAAGGTAACAAATCGGATGACGAATCATTACTTATTGTAAGTGTTTTGTGGATCGACCAGATGCTCTTCGAGGTCATTGTGATCGTGCACGGCCTGAACCATCAGGGAGGCAATCTACAGCGGGGCATTCGCCATCGTCAAACCGCACTCTCCACAGCAAGTTGTCGGCGAAATGTGATATATTGAAAACAAGCACGATTAAATTTGCAGCGCACGTTGTTCATGTTGCTCTCGGTTTGTTATTCGGGATGATCAGGGGAGGTAATACATCTTGATAATATAGAAATAGGATTTCAGCAAAATGTCAGATGTTTACAAGTTTTATCACTACGGTCTATTTAACTTAATACGACGTTCCGAATAACTATGAACATTGTGCGTTAATAAACACCGTCGAATAGTGCGTCTGGTGGTTAGGGAGAAGCATGTACTTATGCTGTTAAACACCCACTGATAGCATGTACAGCTTCAGGCATCAGAATGCAAACATCATTAGCAGCAACACGAAATGACACATATAAGTTAGGAAAATTTAGAAGATTTGAACAGCATGATAATTTCGCTGATCCCGCATGGTGGGAAAATGAGACGGCTGTGGATTAGACTTCAATGGACAAGTCATGCATACCTGATAACAGCGTGTAATTACATTATGATATATCCATTCATGCATTGATGCTTTATAGAGGGAATAACATTACCTAAATAAATCCCAATATCGGGGGAGCCATAGGAATTGTTCAATATGGCCGGAACCTCGCTGCTCATGGTTTTAAATTCTAGTTGGTGGGGGGCATAGTTAACTGCTCTGACAGATCCATCTCTGTGATATGGTGTTTGTAATTAGCATGAGGCATGTATTTGATAAAGGGAAAACAGAAGCTGTCCTTTCAAAACCCGATATCACTGCACAAGGTCAAATGTTGTCTGATTTCAATGACTACCATAGGTCAATTTCCATAATGGTATTTTCATTTCCTATCATGGAAAAAGAAGCTTTGAGAGGGACAGCATTTTATATTCCGAACACCAAACCCCACGTTTGCTCCCGTTGGTTGACAATGATGGGAAATGAAATATGTATTTCCATGTCTTGTATCCCAAATACCGCCACTCTACAGTTCACCATTCTCCCCATCCTCATTATCTCAATTCTTATTCCCATCAAAAACATGCGTTTAAACATGTTGCAGACATTTCATTATACCAAATCCGCCGTGTTAAATTACTAAGCAAGTGTGTCTCTCAATGATGTTGCCCGGAGGATGGAATGTGAATGGGAAGGAGGGGGGGGGGGGGGGGGGGGGGGTTGTGGTGGGGTGTGGGATGGGGGGGGGGGATAAAATATTTTAATTCAAGGTCTTCTGAACTGACATTGCATACCATAAAAAACATCGTGAAAACTAGTCGTAAGAATTTCAAAAAAATTATAGGATGTTTTATTTGAGTTCCACTTTAGCAAGGTTTTCTATTGGAATCAGCATGGCTAAAATGTTTCTAAACGGTTATTGGTGGGAGGAATGTATGCAATCAAGACACAGTAGTGGCCGGTAATACATAGCTAAAAGACGACATTCTATACACTCAGGACACTATACAAATATTAGAGAATACTAATTCTTTATCCTCCAAAATATTTAACACAACCATTTTTATGCTGCTGTTTTAACGCTTGTTGGCAAACCGTGTTGGAGGCAGCAGTATTATAGTTTCAGTCATTTTATAAATAATCTTATGAAATCATTTCTATCAAACAATGAGGGAAGGAAAACGGGCGGAGAGATAAATGAGGTGAATGCTCACGTAAAAGGACTTTCGGAAAGAGTTAAGTTGAACGAAACTTGAAGATTATGCAACAAGCCGCTTGAAGCAAAAATTGTCCAATAAGTGTTCAAGTGTTCACACCAAATGGAATAGAAAATAGAGGAGTGAGATAACCAGTTAAAATGTGTATGTTGTGTAGAACCATGAGTGAGCCACAAGAACTCAGACGACCTTGAAACACCTAATGATTTAATTACCCGTGGCGCTGCCAAGACTTTGCATGTAATGCACAAAGACGGTCCCCAAGTGTTTCATCCCAAAGCTAAACAGTGGCTCACCAATATAGACATTGACAGTTGGCTCGGGGAGACGCCATGTAAGATCAGAAAAACCCGCGCATAGCACCTTTACCACAGGCGGTCACAAATGCTTATTAGTGTTTAAGGTAGACAAATGTCAGATTTGCTCTATCTTCGTTCCCACTGAACATGTTATTTGTATAAAGCGATTGTATTCGCCATAATTGTTGCATCCTGTGCGAAGAGGGCCTGATATGACAACATCAATCAATGCGCTTTTTCACTGAGGTCGGCTATAAGCTGTTATGCTGGCGTCAGACTGCCCGGTTGACTTACTGCAAGTGGTGAGATTGAGTCTTAATTATAAATGAACCACAACAGAAAGAAAACCAATAAACAGAGCCTGATTCTTATATAGCCGGGAACGTCGAATGCAGTATGATATCGTATATATTAAGCGCTCGTTTGACATTACAATTGGAACAATGCCTTGACAGGCCAATGCCCTATGCGTGGTTGTTTAGCAGGTCAATGACACATTGACTAAATGGGCCAGAGTTTGTGGCTACAAATGTTACAACGCAACGATTAATAGTACTGCCAGTCAATATTGCAGGTAATCAGCGATATAAATATGATATGACAGGTGCAACTATTGGTGTTAACCGGCACAAGTTACAGGTATTGCGAATGAGCAGGTTAATGGAACAGGAATAAAAGGTATTTACCTGAGCTGTGTGAAAGCGTACGTGATTCTGATTTTATACTTAACCCAGATTTAAAGGAGTGACATGCCCACACTTATGACTCTCGTTGTAACGTGAATAGTCGTTCACTTATTGTATCTGGCGCATAACCAATGCATAAAAGCGCGAACGTTCTTATGCATTATCTTCACTTCATACATACAGCTAGACTTTACTTACTTATGTCAGGAGGCAATATCTTTAACATGTGGCTATATCAACCAGTCTTTGTCAAGGCTGAATGTCATGAGGCCAAGTGCGTATTGTCCTTAGTATTTCAGCCAATCTTGCAGATGCCACATATCTTGGTGAGCAAGCAGAGTGGTCATGTGTCATTATTAATAGATCACTTTGCAACGTCCTAAAGTAATGAATGAAAAGCTCTGCTCTTGAACTTGTGTCCTTCTGAATGCAATGGAGAAAGTGTAATATTGATTTTCTGGACACAGCCCTGGCTCGGTATTAGTTGACATATGGGGTGTAACTGCTATCCGATATGCCAACTGCTTGTAAAACATAGTTAGACAAGGATGGACGGCAAAATGTACTATGCGGACCAGATATTCTCATGCAGTTCACCTGCTGTCGTGTCGCTGTAGGCAGTGTTATACGCTATATTTCTTGGGCAGCTTATGTTTTTTTTGTCAGCGGGTTCAGAGGAAGCAAAACCTTCTTACTGCCAACATGTGGCTGAGGCTGATGTTGGTGCTTACAAATTACACCTAGATAAGATCGCGCTGTGTACGTCCGTGCATTCCGCAAAATGTCACATCAAGAACCAATTGTAATGAAGTCGAGGTGCGTCCAGGCGTGATGAGTGGAGCACTATACCGCATTTGTACGAACCTGCTGTAATGAGGTCACGTTGTGTCCAGGCCAGAGATCAGCACCATGCAACATTGATGAGAACCGAATGTTATGTCGCGAAGTGCACGGGGATTGATTTGAGCTTGTGTATCATAATGACGAGAAACACTTGTAATGATTTAAGCATACAAACGCAATTTTACTATCGAACTGATGTTATACTGTCGTGATGGTTTAATGTATCGTGGCGGAGCTGGTTGATATTTCGAGCGGTACCAGAAGTGATGGATGATGCTGATGACTCTTACGACACCTGACTCGTTTTCAATGTCCCGATTAGTAGTATAAGATGTCGTTCAAACCCGATTGTGTTAGTGATCAGCACGTCGTCTACCGTCATGGCTGCTGTCACCGTGTCTGCGTCACTACTCCACACTCCACCCTCTTTACACGTGTGTCATAATTTCTCCTTCACAACCTCATCAGAATGAAAAGAGGAACAATAAATAACTAGGTCGCCTTGCCCAACATTCTGCTATGAAGAAAATAATTACGATAATGATTATTATAGCTGCAGTTACAACATACATGATATGGAAACTGACATAATCTGTGGTGGGCTAGGAACAGGATCACACGACAAGTAAATCCACCCTCAGTTCAAACAGCACAGCGAAGATTAGATCTAAAATAATGCATAAAGAATTAATAATACTTGTGCAATTTTATACAAGGCTAAATTTATGTATCCTTTCCCGCGAAATTGAATAGAACAATCCCGAACAAATAACATCCCGCTTCGTCGACTCCGCTGTGTTTGGGATTCTCAGAACTGGTCGGTAATGGTATATTCATATCTATATATGACATAACACGTGCGTTTAAGATAACCATGTGAGACTATTGACTGGGCCGGAGTGAAAGCATACTCTTTCTCCACAGAAGCTTTTGCCTTATCGGGAGATTGTATCTACAGAAATGAACAGCATGTTGTATAGTATGGTTATTACGGACTATCTACTTGTGATCTACGATCTGCAGAACGATACGAGCGAATAATAAGCAAACACAGTCAACAACATTAACATAGTGAATCATCGTAACAGACTGTCATATGTGTGTGTGGGAATGTGCGTATGCGTGCGTCTGTGTGTGTGTGTGCGTGTGTGCGTGTGCGTGCATGTGTGTGTGTGTGTGTGTGTGTGTGTGTGTGTGTGTGTGTGTGTGTGTGTGTGTGTGTGTGCGTGTGTGCGTGTGCGTGTGCGTGCATGTGTGTGTGTGTGTGTGTGTGTGTGTGTGGGAATGTGCGTCTGTGTGCGTGTGTGTGCGTGTGTGCGTGTGCGTGTGCGTGTGTGTATGTGTGTGTGTGTGTGTGTGTGTGTGTGTGTGTGTGTGTGTGTGTGTGTGTGTGTGTGTGTGTGTGTGTGTGTGTGTGTGTGTGTGTGTGTGTGTGTGTGTGTGTGTGTGTGTGTGTGTGTGTGTGTGTGTGTGTGTGTACGAGGGGCCGAATAATTACTCAGCGACAACATGTTGATCACCAGCATCTGCCCCTTCGGTAATGGATATATATCCCATGCACCCTCGTGTATTCCCACCAAATCGAGCAGTCATTTCATAATTGTAATTTCATCAAAACTGATGATTTTAATTTGCTATGTAATGAAGCCACATCACCTTATTGATATTCTGATACCATTCAAGAGCCGGAGTAATTCATGGAGTGAATAAGTCTAGCTTCACAAACTGTTCTGCGAATCAATGACCTGCCGATTCAGAGGCTTGTAGCATTGACATCACACTAGCTATCTCTCACTAACACATTAAACACAAATGTGGATGTGAATCGTGGAATCTTGGAAAAGTGGGCATTATTCCTAATATAATTAACTGGAATTAATTGCTTTCACAAGTATCCATAATATCTTGTCGCCATGATCAATATGACTGGTGAGGGTGCGACCTCTGAGAGCAGCTAGTTGATGATGACGATGTGCCTAATGATATGACTAGTTTGGGTTAAATGTATCGAGGCGAATCGTTATAATTAACCCAGTTGATATACGATGCTCATTTTATCCGCTTTACGCAATATTGTTAGCAATAGATTTATGATTTAATGAGCACAACAATATTTTTGTCGATGATTATCATATTACAAAGGCCAAGTTTCGCAGTGAATCTCTTGAGTTATGAATATTTCAGATAGGGATAACAGTAGTGTTTCTAAGGCGGGTTCTTCTAAGCTGTTTCACGCATAAAACGTTGCACAAAGGTAAAAAATCGGTGGATGAACCATTATTTATCGTAAGTGTTTTGTGCATCGACCAAATGCTCTTCAAGGTCATTATGATCGTGAAATTAACTGTGGGGCATTCGCCATCGTCAAAACCGCACTCTCCACAGCAAGTTGTCGGCGAAATGTGATATATTGAGAAGAAGCACGATTAAATTTGCAGCGCATGTTGTTCATGTTGCTCCCGGTTTGTTTTGCGAGATGATCAGGGGAGGTAATACATCTTGATAATATAGAAATAGGATTTCAGCAAAATGTCAGCTGTTTACAAGTATTAGCACTACGGTCTATTTAACTTAATACAACGTTCCGAATAACTATGAACATTGTGTGTTAATCAACACCGTCGAATAGTGCGTATGGTGGTTAGGGAAAAGCATGGTAATTATGCTGTTTAACACCAACATAGTATTCACAACTTCAGGCATCAGAATGCAAACATCATTAGCAGCAATACGAAATGACACCTTTAAGATGGGAAAATTTAGAAGATTTCAACAGCATGATATATTCGCTGATCCCACATGGTGGAAAAATGAGACATGTGGATTAGACTTCAACGGACAAGACATGCACACCTGATAACTGCGTGTAATTACATGATGATATCTCCATTCACGTATCGATGCTTTATAGAGGGAATAACATTACCGCCCCTGCGAGTTAATGCAGTGTAGCATACGTGGCATAGAGGCATAAGAAGAACAGTGGTAAGATCGTAATGGAATTGTAATAAACCCCAGTATCGGGGTAGCCATAGGAATTGTTCAATATGGCCGGAAAGTCGCTGCTCAGGGTTTTAAATTCTAGTTGGAGGGGGGGGGGCATAGCTAACTGATCTGACAGATCCATCTCTGTGATATGGTGTTTGTAATTAGCATGAGGCATGTATTTGATAAAGGGAAAACAGAAGTTGTCCTTTCAAAACCCGATATCACTGCACAAGGTCAAATTTGTCTGATTTCAAGGACTACCATAGGTCGATTACCATACTGGTATTTTAGGGCACCTAGATTCATTTCACGTACTATCATGGAAAAAGAAACTTTGAGAGAGACAGCATTTTATATTCCGAACACCAAACCACACGTTTGCTCCCGTCTGTTGTCAATGATGGTAAATGAAATATGTATTTCCATGTCTTGTATCCCAAATACCGCCGCTCTACAGTTCACCATTCTCCCCATCCTCATCAAATCAACTGTTATTCCCTTCAAAAACATGGGTTGAAACATTTTGAAGACATTTCAAGATATCAAATCTGCCGTGTTAAATTACTAAGCAAGTGTGACTCTCATATGATCATATTCACGATATTAGAATCAAACAAATGACATTCCCGCCCAATGATGTTGCCCGGAGGATGGAATGGGATCGGGATATGAGTGGGAGTGGGGGGGGGGGGAGGTGTATTGCATACTATAAAACATTGTGAAAACTAGTCGTAAGAATAAAAGAAAAATAATATATATGATGTTTTATTCGTGTTCCACTTTAGCAAGGTTTGTTACTGCACATCAGCGTGGCTCAAATGCTTCTAAGCGGTTATTGGTGGGAGGAATGTATGCAACCAGGCTACAGTAGTGGCCGGTAATGCACAGTCAGAAGGTAACATTCTATACACTCAGGACACTACACAAATACTAGCGAATACTACTTCTTTATCCTCAAAAATATTTAACACAACCATTTTTATACTGCTGTTTAATCGCTCGTTGGCAAACCATGTTGAAGGCAGCAGTATTGTAGTTTAAGCCATTTTATCAATAATCTGATGAAATCATATCTATCGAACAATGAGGGCAGGAAAACGGGCGGAGAGATGAATGAGGTAAATGCTCACAAAAAAGCCGAGGACTTTAGAAAAGAGTTAAGTTGAACGTAACTTGAAGATCATGCAATAAGCCGCTTGAAGCAACTTCACTCAGAATGGAATAGAAATAAAATATAGATATTGCCAGTTGGCTCGGGGAGAATCCATACAATACACAAAGACGGTCCCCAAGTGTTTCATACCAAAGCACTTCAGAGGCTCACCAATATAGATATTGCCAGTTGGCTCGGGGAGACGCCATGTAAGATCAGGAAAACACGCATAGCACCTTTACCACAGTGCGGTCACAAATGCTTACGCTGCTAATCGCCAGCCGTCTTCCGCTTTTTCTCTAAATCCGCTTCACTAAGTATTGCATTAGTGTTTAAGGTAGACAAAAGTCAGATTTGCTCTATCTTTGTTCCCACTCAACATGTTATTTGTATAAAGCGATTGTATTCGCCAGGATTGTTGCATCCTGTGCGAAGAGGTCGGCAATAAGCAGTTATGCTGTCGTCAGACTGCCCGGTTGACTTCAAGATTCTGATCCTATACTTAACCCAGATTTGAAGGAGCGACATGCCCACACTTATGACTCTCGTTGTAACTTGAATAGTCGTTCACTTATTGTATCTGGCGCATAACCAGTGCATAAAAGCGCGAAAGTTCTTATGCATTATCTTCATTTCATACATACAGCTAGACTTTACTTACTTATGTCAGGAGGCAATATCTTTAACATGTGGCTATATCAACCAGTTTTTGTCAAGGCTGAATGTCATGAGGCCAAGTGCGTATTGTCCTTAGTATTTCAGCCAATCTTGCAGATGCCACATATCTTGGTGAGCAAGCAGAGTGGTCATGTGTCATTATTAACAGATCACTTTGCAACGTCCTAAAGTAATGAATGAAAAGCTCTGCTCTTGAACTTGTGTCCTTCTGAATGCAATGGAGAAAGTGTAATATTGATTTTCTGGACACAGCCCTGGCTCGGTATTAGTTGACATATGGGGTGTAACTGCAATCCGATATGCCAACTGCTTGTAAAATATCGTTATACGAGGATGCACGGCAAAATGTACCATGCGGACCAGATATCATCAAGCAGTCCACCTGCTGTCGTGTCGCTGTAGGCAGTGTTATACGTTATTTTTCAGGGGCAGCTAATGCTTATTACCAACATTTGGCTGAGGCTGATATTGGTGCTTACAAATTACACCTAGATAAGGTATTGCTGTGTACGTCCGTCGCATCAAGAACCAATTGTAATGAAGTCGAGGTGTGTTCAGGCGTGATGAGTTGAGCACGATAACGCATTTGTGCGAACCTGCTGTAATGAGGTCACGTTGTGTCCGGGCCAGAGATCAGCACAATGCAACATTGATGAGAACCGAATGTTATGACGCCAACTGCACGGGATTGATTTGAGCTTGTGTATCATAATGACGAGAAACACTTGTAATGATTTAAGCTTACATATGCAATTTTACGATCGAACTGATGTTATACTGTCATGATGATTGAATGTATCGTGGCGGAGCTGAATGATATTTCGAGCGGTACCAGAAGTGATGGATGATGCTGATGACTCTTACGACACCTGACTCGCTTTCAATGTCCCGATTAGTTGCATAAGACGTCGTTCAAACCCGAACTTGATTGTGTTAGTGATCAGCACGTCGTCTACCGTCATGGCTGCGGTCACCGTGTCTGCGTCACTACTCCACACTTCGCCCTCTCCGTGTGTCACAATTTCTCTTTCACAACCTCATCAGAATGAAAAGAGGTACAATAAATATCTAGGTCGCATTGCCCAACATTCTGCTACGAAGAGAAATAATTACTATACTGATTATTATAGCTGCAGTTACATCATACATGACAAGGAAACTGGCATTATCTGTGGTGGGCTAGGAACAGGATCACACGACAAGTAAATCCTACCCACAGTTCAAACAGCACAGCAACTTAATACAAGACTGAATTTATTTACTCTTTCCCGAGATATTACATTGAAAAATCCCGAACAAATTACAGCCATGTTGTTCGTGTATCCAAGCTGCCTGTATCCCGCTCGGCCATCCAGTCCATGTACAAAACCAACGTATAAATCCAAATATTTTTACCAACACAATATCTACAGGAAATAAACAGGAATGATTAGCTGCATCAAATTCGATCAGTTCGCGAAATAAAATAAGCTTTTCACCCAAATTATCGGACAGAAATTGTCTCCAGACTGAATGGCATTTATCCCAGAACCTAAATGTTAAAACATGTCCCAACTCATCCAGAAAGCACAACAATTAACATGATTGAAGTAAAAGCCAAGACAAACACATGAACATCTTCTTAGTAAATAACGGCTAACGAATGAACACGCGAGCAGCGGGAACTGGGCACACTTGACTGATATGAAATGCATAGCTGCGCCAGCGTAGTCCGAGCTTTGTCGACCACGCCCACCGGGCATCCTGCTGCGTCCACTCATCTGTGTTTGGACTTCTTAGAACTGGACGCTAGTCAAGGACGATCAATGATATATCCATAACTTTTTATGACATAGCAAGTGGGTTTAGGATAACAGGGTCGGATAATCTAGAGGGCTTGGTGAAAGGATACTCTTTCTTTACAACAGCTCTTTCCTTATCGGGGGATTGTATTGCCTGAAACCAGCATAGTATGGTTATTAAGCACACTTTACTAGAGATCCACGCTCTACAGAAAATACAGAATGCATGCGTGTGATAACCAACAACCACATTTATATAGAAAACCATCGAAGCAGACTGTCATAAAGTCAATATCTGTTTTTGTTGGATGTTGGTACCTTTCGAGATGACTTCTTGCCCCCACTGGACGTGGAGCCGGGAGACAGGTCCTGTCGGAGTGCTACCTCACCACCTTCACGCCGGTTCTTCTCCCGGTCGACCGAGCGTGATTTGCGTGACACATACGGGTCCTTGTGATCTTTGGAGGATGTTTTGCCATCAGCAGAGCTGCCATTCAGCTTACTACGACCTGCTCAACGCATCAGCAACACAAACATACAATCATGTATAGGGAAGAGTCGGTAAGATGATAAACCAATGATAATTTGCTAAGACCCTGGGGTGCCATCGAAGTGCGCCCACGGAGGCCACAGTCAGCATTGTATGAACGGCATAAATAACACATGAACTGCGTCATGAACGTAACACATGCACCACCTGATTCCCTGTCCCCTTTGTGACGCTTGATGTCAACGATATCGCGGTCTTCCATGGAACGGTCCTGGACGAGATCCAACAACAACACAAACATTAGATTCTGTCATTGATACTCAACAATCAAGCGGATATTTGTATGGACGGTGCTCAAGGAATCACTGAGATTACCGCTGCACCACTGGTACGTTTGCGGTCCTTCTTTTCATGCCGGTCTTCGCGGTCTAACGATGCTCCTCTGTCGTAATCACCTGATCGTGGGCTCTGCACGTCCATAGAACTAACTATCAAATACCTACATTATATCACCAACATTAAAGACGAGTTTTCTGGGTTCGTCCAAAGGATGGAGTGATTTCGTTGTTTGTGCCCTATCAGTAGGATGGAGTAGCCGAGTTAGAGCTAGGTGGGAAGCAGCTTTGAGCACTCACCTTGTGGTGTTTGGGCTCATAGCGTGCGAACTCCACATGGTAGGAGGAAACACTACTGCTGTAACTAGTCTCCTAGAATCACACCACAACCATCCCACACCACCCAATGTCAGTTGCACACACCCTCTGTTTGAAGGCATGGCAAGGCTATCAGGTACACTTAGTGTTAACCACTGCTCAGTCAGACGGTCTACGATCTCAACAATAACAAGCCAAATTCTTTATGCTAAAAGGATATTTAACTGAAATCAAGTTTCTGACAGATAAACTCAAAATACACTGGGTTTCTAAACAAAATATTCTTTATGCTTCAATACTGCTAAATTCTGACAAATGCACAAAGCAAAATGCACAAAATAGCTTTCTAAAACCTAAACAAAAATACATCATTACAAGGCTATCACTTAATAGCAAATGATGTAATTGATAATGACGTGCTATGATTCTATGGCCTGATTTGGAGACACTGACCCTAAGTGAGCGTACAGCTATCGCGGTCAGAGGGGATGACCATTGGAAACCGCACAGTATGGTGGACATGCGACAAGAAACGTTGAGAGACACGGCCGTCAACATCGCGGAGATCGGATAGGTTCAGCATAGCGGTACTGGGTAGCCAACGGCAGGTACGACGGTAATTCTAACTCCCAGTCTCCGTACACCATACTCGCTTGAATGTACCACTTTCTTCATATAGCGTGAGTGTCGACGGTTTTGGCCTTCATTTTCATTTGGATTTCATCGGAAATTTCCTCCATCTTTATGTGAAATTTTTGGCATGGACATTTTTCTCGCGTTGTATCGCTTGTTCCAATTGCTTTAGCTGCCCTAGGGAATATTCGTATTCATTTTGTGACCGGGGGCAGTCGATCTTCTCTGTATTTTTGTGACAGGTTCCAAGATACATGAATGTTGCGCAAGGTCTAATTTGGTCTCGAGGTCTCAGTAGTCGATTTCAATATAATCCGCTTCATTTTCATTTTATTTTCTTCATCTAAGTTTCCAAACAAAGACACTTTTTGATTCCCATCCCTAACGTATTCAATATGATCAGTTTAATGCGATTTGCAATGCTTTACATGTATCCAGGAGATTGGATACATCCGAGGCTTCTCCCCAACTTTCCTATCGTTAGATAATAATTCAAATCTATTTTGTTCTTCGGTTGTGCCCTGGCACGGGTACTGCTTGTATCACTGCGGCCGTGTCTTCTGGTGTTGGTTGGATAGACCCGGTTCAGTTTATCTTTTTCTTCAAGTGCTTCTTCAATTTTCTTGTGTGTTGATGGCGCTATGCAACCTTTTCATTTTTCTTAGCTTCCCTGTATGGTTTGCTGTGGGTGTTCATCTGTCCATCCCTTTTTTCATTCGTCAATAGTTTCATTTCCCATTTCTGATATTCTCCACATCTTTAGTTCCATTAGGCGCGATCTTCGTCGTTTATATATCTTCACCAGCATGGCTACAGCCCAGTTCTTCTCTTGGACGGTTCTACTGTCAATTTCTGTTCAGTTCTTCAGAAGTTTGCCTCTGCTCGTGTCTCGTGACTTCTATCTTATGTCTTCTGCCATAGCTTACAATAATTCCAGTTGCCTCGTAGTTCCAGCCGCCAAGACTACTTTACTGTCAAAACATTTACCGATGCGTTTATGATCATAGACTTCTTCACATCGTTCCCATCGCGATATATATTTTCTTTCTATCTTTCCATCATATGTTATCCCTTCTCCATGATGTCAAGGAATATATAAAACACCCTGTCATAGACTGGCTCGTGGTTTAGGGAATAGACAGGTATTGGATCCCTTAGAGTGGTATCTATACCGTCCTCAAGGAGCAACCTAACGTTTATTGGAGTGGGGAACATGTGCTTATGTCTCCTGCCATCTCTCAGTGACCTTCTAATTGGTGCTTCCAGGGCGGATGTTGATCTAATTACTATGCGGGACACGAATGACGGGATATCTTTATAATTGGTCTTCATCAATTGCTGCTACTTTGCTTTTCCTGTTCTTGCCATGGCTTCAGGTGAATTTAAAACACACACTGAACAGCTCAAATATTGTCCTCGTCTTGGCATGTCCCAACATCATCAATGCGACTGAATGCGTTTGTAGTAGGCTGTTTGTAGAGGCGAGTTTTAACCTCAACGAGTCGTGTTTTGACAGATTCAGTTCGGGAAATAATCGATTGTTACCAGGGTTTATGATAGTTGGCAGGTTTCTCTGGTTCCAATTCTTTCTCGGATGCATTCTACTCGTTTCTTCTTACGTTAATTTTCGTTGCTTGTTTCTTCGACAGCATGTCACATATTTGCAGTGGTTATAATATATTTTTGTGTAATTGCTTCGGTAAATCATCTTCTTGTCAAGACAAATGAGACAGATTCGTGATGGGTCAGCTGGGATCGGTGTATTTCTTCCTCTTCCCTTCATAACTGGGTTCCATGCGCCAGCCATTTCTTAATCTGCCGCTGCTAGCTTTGTTATGTGTACCAGACATCCCTCCGATTCCCCTAGCTGGGTCAGAGATGTCTATCTCCGCCCTTCTACGCAAGGTTCATTGCTCGAGACGTTTCTTCCTACGACATGCCTAGCTAGCTTAGCAAATTCTTCGTTTCCTTCCCTGCTGGGTTGAGTGTGCGAGACATTTCTTCTTCTCCCTTCAAGAGCTGGGTTCAGTGTATCAAAAATTACGTTTTCTTTCTAGCTGGGTTTAGAGCACCATAAAAATCTTCCTCTCCATTCAAAGCTGGGATTATTGTTTCAGACATTCCTACCTAACTCTTTCCAGCTGGGTTCAGAACACCAAATATTGCTTCCTCTCCCTTCAGAGCTGTGTTCAGTGTGCCGGCCATTTCTTCCTCTCCCTTTTTCCTCACCCTTCCCAAGCCTTGCTCGGCACATCACCTTAATCTTCATTCACCAACCTCCGTTCACGACCAGCCAGCCCCAACTTGCTTGCATCAGTTGTTAGTTCCAGCGTGTGCTTGTGGTCGCCCACTATCCCCAGCAGAGCTCTACATCCCAGCCATGTCCACCATGTCGTGCATATCCCATCCCACAGGAGCAGTACCACGTCTTTGTCAAGTTGTAGTCTTAGGTAGAGCTCTGAATACTAACCTTTGCGCTGGAGTTGTTATCCATCTTCCTTCTTTTCACATCTGTGAACACATCAAACAACCGCACTGCACACACACACGGGAAGCAATGGCAACAGCTTTTTGGAACACACATACTGGATAAATCTCCTAACGCCGAACAAGAGAAATGGCTCAGATCGTCACGACATCTTACATGTATAACAACACACGACAGTATTTGTTTTACCTCAGGCGACATAAAACACACGTTTTTGCCAATTTCCTTGTTGTCAATGACTCACAGCTGTAACATGCACTCACTTTGCATGACCATTTTTTTGTATATACGTCATAGTTATGACAGTTATAAATTAATTAATAACTCGTTTTGTTCTTGGGAGCGCAGATTGCCGGAATCATTAACTGTTGACGGAATATAACGCGTCATAGATAACATATTAACTTCGACGCATCGCGCATGTGGTAGAGCATTTGATTCGTATATATATATATATATATATATATATATATATATATATATATATATATATATATATATATATATATATATATATATATATATATATATTCATTGCTGTTGTATCTTAACACCACAATACCTCAAACACGAATTTAAAACGATATAATCAATTCTCTATTCACAAATCATCACACTGATCAGCAGTGTGAATCGACATGGCGATCAACGACGTACATCACGACCATGGATCGCCATAAATTCGACAAACATTACAGCGACACGCGAGATATTTACTCAGTACATACAGACGGTTTCGCAGCAGAGAACAGGAACGATATCGTACATAACATCAGGATCCACACGAGTAATAAGGCGTGTTACTAATCACTCACCGCGGTCGTCGGCATGCCTCGGGGACGGCTCAGCGCTGTGGCGATGTGAAGACGCTCCAGATCCACGATCCACTGACAAGCCGTCATCATCCATCATCACTTTACCCCGATCCCACTCCCGCATTGGTCCTTCCCTGTCCCTCATGGCTTCTCGCTCTTTCCGTCTCTCCTTCTCTCGGACCTCCTTCTCCGCTTCCCCCCACTCCACGCGGTGCCCTCGCCCCTCCCTCCGCTCAGCATCCCGGTACTTCTCCTTCTCCCACTCATCCACGCGTTCCCGTTTTATATCCTTTACCTCCCACTCTTCCGCCCGTTCTCGCTTCACCTCCTTGGAATCCCAGTCTTCTCTCTTCATCTCTTTCATCAACTTATCTTCTCGCCCTTCATCTTTCTTGCGTTCTTTTACTCTCTCTTCTTTGGCTCCTTTCTCGTGTTTCTCCTTGTCCTTACTGCTCTGTCTCTTCTCCTTCGGCCCTTCCTTCTCGCTGTGAGCTCTGACCTTGTCATCAGTTTCCTTGAGTTTGCTTGAGCTTCGCTTCTCATCGTGAGCTATCTTTCCATCTTTGTCCTTACTGCGTTTCATCTTCAACTCACGACTCTCACTGGAATCACACAAGCATAACCGAAATACGCTGGATGCTTTCACATAAACCTATACAGAAGACCACCAGACAAATATTGTTCGAGTAACTCACTCCTTCTTTGTCTTGGTCTTCTCTTCCTTCTCGCTGTTCTTGCTTCTTTTCTCAGTCGTCGTAGATTCGACCTTGACATTGTTTTGAGAACTCGTTTTGACGCCCTCCTTTGTCACCTCCTTATCTCGCGTCTTCCGCTCGATAGTCTCATTCGCCCTTGTTCCCGTCTCTGATTTAGTACATAACATTATGAATGATCCTCATTTCTCACTTGTATCGCTGTATAAACGACTCTATTGCAATAACGACCCATATGATGAATGTAATGATCGTCTACAGCATAATCCACCTGATGAAGCGTCCTTGTCCGACGCGGTGACGTCAGACGCGTCTTTGGACGAAGCAGGTCGAGTGGTGGATTCGTTGCTGCGTTTCTCAGTCGAGCTGGTCTGCTGGGTGCTGCCAGCTGCCTTGGCTGAACCAGCACTCTTGGAAGCCTGTAAAAACATCGCCATCAGTTATATATACGCTCCCTCAAAAATTCCCGTCGAAGCTAATAGTAGTTCTACTTACAGGCTCTGCTGTTTTCTTGTGGAAGTCTTGATCACTGATCCACGTCTTTCTCTTGCCTTTCAATTGCCCAGAATAGCTGCATGAAACATAAGGATACATGGAGATAGAACAGGGTTTGTCACACTGGATGACGGGGAATGAATGGACGTAGGAGAGAACGGAGAACGTACCCCAGAGCGAGGGCGTAGATGTCCGGTCGCTTCTCCTTCTCATCTTGACACACCCGGTCAACACGACGCTCCAGCGCCTGGCCTAACTTGATGACGCGCGGATAGTGAGGCAGGATCTGATACGGACAAGGGGACTACTTCATTTAATGACATCATCGTGAATAATATGACAGTTGCCGAGATGCATGACCATCAAAGATGCCATTGTTTGTGAATGCGAACCTTGATAAGAATGATCAACGCGTTTCTGATGCGAATGAAGTCACTGGATTCTAAACACGCGACAGCCACCTTCAAACAATGCACATGCGGCCATTAGTAAGCAAACATACATTTTCGATAGTAACAACTATATTTTGTCAAACCTAAAATATATATATGGCTCAAGACATATATAGTTATCTAAAAAACGAACTCTGGTAATGCTGTAGTGCCATTTGTGGCAGACGTGGCGGAAGTTCTCATAATCCAAATGGTCGGCCACACGATTGTCCACATTCTTGACTTTACGGAACACGGTGAGAAATCCAGGGAAGTTGTTGCACTCTTTCTCAAAAATGCTCTTCTCGCCATGCCAACGCATGAGGTCATCGAGTACAGCGCAGAGGAAGCGTCCGTAGCGATGAGCCTCGCTCTCGGTACAGCTGCTTAGCGCCCACGTGATGTCAGCAAAGATCTGATGCGAAAGGGGAGTGAACAGATGCAACGAGGTATCAACCAGGTTATGAAGTCTCTCGGCACAATAATAGAGTGAATATACATAGCAAGCAGGCCGCAATGCGTGCTAATGGTAAGAATGGCACTGACCCTGTCATAGCAGATGAGAGAAGAGAAGTTGGGCGTCTTGAGACTGTGCATGGTGTACAGGAAGCGCGCGCAGTACATGGCGTCTGACGCCGTGAAACAACAGCGCGGGAAGAGACAGTGCTGTAGCAGCGAGGTGATCGTGGCATGCTTGGCCGACTCTACACCCACCAACCACACAGCACATGAATAACAACACCAGTCAAAGGAAACATACACTGGTAGGAGGGCTAACTAGCGCGGACAGGAGAGGGCACTCACTCGACTGAAACCATTGATCCTTCTCGATCTTGAGGCGGTTCATGACCATCTTGACGTGTTCCTGCTGTCTCTTCTCCTCGTCCTTAATCTTATCCATCATAGAGCTGCACCGCTCCTTCTCTTTCTTCTTCTTGCTCGCAGTCTGCCCAAGTTCAAGGTCATGAAACGTCAGTATACAGGTCAAGTGATAAGATTTTAAGACAATTAGAACATGTACAGATAAGGAACACATGTAATCGCCCGGTCAAAAGCTAATCAGCAATGATCGTTTATGAAGTAGGCAACAAACCAGGTCCTTGTTATCCTCAATGGCGGCAAGCTGCGTGTTGAGTTGGGACAACTGGCGCTCATAAGCTGCCTCTGGTACCTGAAGGTCATACATGGTCAGTGTCCAAAAGGTCACATAAAACTGTAGCCTGAAAAAAAACCAGAAACCACATGGATGATCAAAGGCAACGAAGCCACAGGTGAGTGGAGTGTGGCACGGACAATTAGTATGCGGGGGGTTATATAGACATACCCGATTTCATCCCATACTTTAGGAGGTCCTATACACTGCACAAGAGGAGCAACCGGCTTCAGAACGTGATCTGATGCTTCGACATAACGCTGCAGCTGGAACCAGCAACATACATGTACACTCCAAAAAAAAAAGCACACTTGTTATGAGCAGGGATCGAACGAAACGAGGGCCATAGGCCCCTAGTAGTAGCCCCGGTGCCCTAAATGTTCTGACTTATGGGCCCGGGTTTTTGGCTCATTGATGATACATCCATATGGCGACTGGATTTAAAACTTAAAGATTAGCCAACTACACCCTAGAGCCTCCACGCCAAGGAGGTGCGCCGCTACCACGTTACGCTTGATTTGTTACTCGACGCCTTCTTCGGCCATGGGTTCAGGCGCGCATCTTTGCGTGTATATTAATAAAGATAAGTAGTGTGCTTACGAGTGCGGACCATTAGCTAACAGCTAGCGGTCACCACCGCTTTGTACTCGTCTTATACCCTACAAGCGACTCGTTCGAAATAAGAAAAGGGTTTTCCCTCGGTACGGATTTATCTGGCTTCTGTAGTAAAGGTGTGAAGCAGACGACCCAGTTACAAATAATCACAGGCACTCAGTTCCCGACTATACTTACATACACATACACACACACACACACACACACACACAGATATATATATATATATATATATATATATATATATATATATATATATATATATATATATATATATATATATATATATATATATATATATATATATATATATATATATATAACCAGTTACGCTTGATTTGTTACTCGACGCCTTCTTCGGCCATGGGTTCAGGCGCGCATCTTAATATATAACCAGTTATTGATTATCTTTACCCTCAGAAATGAGGAAGACAAAATATACATCAATAGAATGACCGTATTTCATGGCACACAGAACATGCAATTAAAAATTCAAAAAGCTTTTAAAAGGGAAGGAGCAATTATTTTCCTCTCATAAGTAAAAATCAGTAAAACTATGCCTGAGAGAGTCGACTAGAACATCATTTGGTTACGGCGCCGTTGACACATCGATCTGCCGGCAAATGCTAATGCCTATGTGTTCATTAATCATAAATTTGGATGTAAAGCTAATGCACCACCTGGTCACTGCCAGTGATTAACCTTTTGTATAATGACACTCAGACCAAGGGTCGTCAGATACAATCAATACATTAATATGCATGCAATAATGAGCGTTTGCGTGGTTTGGGTCTTCAGGCATGTAGGTGGAGGCAGAGGGGTGATTAAAGGCCTTGGCTAATGAAATTGGTCCTTGGTCAGTAAAAAATCACAGCGTGACAAAAAAGTTGGGACAGATAACCCAAGCTATGAGTAGTGTCAGCCACATACAAGTAAGGCACAGGTACTGATCAATATATCCACAGATATGATCTGCAAACATTGATGGTGTGCTAACACCCCTTCCCATCATCATAACAAATATCTCTCTTTTTTGTACCACTATAAATGAATTATAGGAAAAAACAATGGCCCCTAACTTAAGCCAGACTGGCCCCTTGATCAAGAGAGCTCATTTCCATCCCTAATGAGCCAACAGTGTGTGAAGGGACAGGTATGGTGTTAGGTGTGTTATCAATTGTAATCGCATTGATATCCTACCTTAGTATTCTGTGAGCCGGATGCCTGTTTGTCTTTTTTGTCCACTTTTCGCAGTTCATCATACTTGGCCTGAATGTTTAACAACAGCTCTGATTCATCACATAGTCATTTGCAATGAGCTGGGAAAAAGGAATTGCCTTAATTGACAAGGGAAAAGTACATACACAAATCATTCGTGACTACTCTGAAATGCATTCCCTACACGTTTGGTAGCTTCATAGAGATATTCAAGTGTATCTATAAGGAATTGACATATTAGCACCAAGCAACATCAGTCGATGTTATTTCCCCATGAAATACCCTACATTGATGGCGTTGTTGAAGATGGGTCTCCACAAGGCAAAGACAACATCTGGGGAGAGGTAGTATTCTGTGAGCAGTGACTCTATAGTGGGCAGTGACGAGCGAATCTCATCTCCACTCAGCTGCAGAGCCAGGAAACCTAAGAACTGTACTAGCGTGTCTTGACACTGAAACGAGACACAAGGCATAGGTCAAGGACAGGGACACCACAGGTGTAAGATTCGCCACCCATATCGCGGTAGAGACTCATTCTGTTAATAATGAAAGTGCATTACCTGATCATAGAGTTTGCCGATGAGTTTGATGTGTCTCTTGTCGGCGTCATGCTGTGTGTAGGGGTTGGTGTCAGTGGGAGGCGGCGCCGGTGGGAACACAGTAGCCACACGCTGCTGTGCCATCAACAAACACATGGGAATCGCCAGGTTCTGCTCGAGAAGCGCCTCCTTCAGGCGACTCGTGGACTTCTTTGTATTACGCACCTGAGAGAAATATCCTCCCTGACAACGAACAAAGCCCACGTTAAGTACACAAGCAATGCTAGGTGTGTCAGATGGTGTCCTGGCGCGGTAGAGTTACTAATGGTTACCTCCTGTCGCAGCAGCTCGCCTCCATTCATGGCTTGCAGCTGGTCAGAGGTCACCTCCTCGGACACCTCTATACCCGCCATCTTGGTGACTACCTCCCGCAGAATCAACAGATCATAGCTTCACACACACACACATCCCCTCCTCACATCAGTACAAGCTTGTCGGTAACTGAATCAACATATAACACAACTCTCTCTTCAATAAGCAATACTAGTTTGACAAGTGGGCAGATAAATACACAGAATTGAAGAAGTAGATTACCTTATAAGAATAATAACATTCCTTTGGGGGGGGGCGGGATTTATAATCACAAAACATATCTCCTCCAATGAAAGAAGTCAATGGTTATTGTAATGTTTATAGCTACTATCAGGCTGTCAATACTACCTCTTATTGGCTTTCATCTGGTTCGCTACATACTGAAGGAGACCAGCTAGTTCAATCTGATACTTCTTCAATACAGCACCGCAGAAGTTGGCCAAACCTGCGACGGTTTTATATAGACATACTGTAGCAGAATATGTGATGCAATATTTATGGAAATCGACACTATTGTGAAACTGTGTATTGTAGACGAATGAACGAATATCCCCCATAATGCAACCACGTGGGCTCATTGGCTTGATAAATGTCAGGGTGTAATTAGAACACATACACTGAGCCAAGCGTATTGATCGGATGTAATGAAAGCTACATCTATACAGGGGTTTTCATGGTGATTTGTAGGATAATGAAGACAGTCCATTAAGCTTCACGGACTGCCTATGCGGCATCAGTCATGGGCACAATGATTAAGCGAGCCAAGTGAAGCCTTACTCTGAAGCCACAAGGATATGTTCGTATCATCGTGCTTGAGGCGTTCTTTCTCTGGGTTGGCCAAGGCTTCAATTATACAGTCTGCCGACTTCAATTAAGGAAAATCCATTAAGATACATTACACAAGTGAGGAATTAGGGCGCGCCATCTAGAGGGCATCAATATTTTTATGAGGACAGGTGCACTGTTCAGTGAGAATTAGCAGCGCAGCACGTTATCAACACGCAGAAGAGGATACAGGCCAGGACATCGTAGGAGAGAGACGTGAGGAACTTCAGGGAATCCACCACAGGCCCGATGAAATTATCATAGCGCTGGATCTGTGACAGGATCTGAAAGTAAACACATTCTGCAGCATACAGAGTTAGGTTTACCCACACATTGGCTGTAATCGATTGATTAATATAAGAACAGAGATGGATTAACGTAGGCGAAACAGGACCAATCACTCACATGGTCAAACACATGGCCGGGGCTGGAATGGCTCAGCTTCCCAATTTGTCTCCCCAGCGGTTTCACGTTTTCTTTAGCAAGACGCCTGTAAATCACCAGACGCATATGCTCTTATCATGATGGAAAAGTCAAACAGTTCACTTGATACCAATCCCCTTCCATGAAACAGCCGGGTTTGAATCTGGCATAATAAAAACAAGCAAACAAAAATCATGACGTCAACACCCAAAGCCATGGCCTAGTCTAGTCCATTAGGCTTTCGACTGTGAACGTCGAGTCCAAGAAAAAAAAACCGGGCAAGCGGTCAACACACGCCACTAATGGGCTGCGACGCGGAACAAGATTAAAGCGATTTAGAAGGACAAGCAACGAAATGTCAGTTCTAACGCAAGCGTACGTGCCAGAGGGAAAGAGAAGGAGAGAGACAGAGCTGCACTCGTTGACCTGCCTCTAAATAGCGGATCTACACATCCAGTCCAAATCCCCTCTAGTATTTAATGAATAAAAAACACGACCTAACCGCTGAATAACATCGACTTCGGGTTTAATTGCACACGATCGACAGCGGAGTAAAGAAAATAAATACACATTGATGGTTGAGAGAAAAACGTCGATCGATCGCGCGGTAACATGACCATGGAATAACCCCGACGAATCCAATACTCAACAAATTCACAGTGGTCGACATAGAATCTGAGCTAAGAGCGAACGAGGCCCGTGGTTAGTGAGGAAGCTAGTGCCCTGATAAGACAGCATCGCGGAGTAGCTTCCTCACGTCCCTCCCACCCAAGGCTAGCAGTTATGAGGTATCCTTGACGCAGTGCAATTACAACTGTCTGTAATTGCGGCAAACCGGCTGCTAATTTGCAAGAGCGCCGAAAATAGCAGACGTGGGTTTGGAACGCCGAAAAATGACGGTTTAATTCAAGAAATTCATTTGAAGATAAGGTGTAAGGACACATTGTGTACAATTAAAAGTACTGATATTATGATGATGAGTACTTAATTAATGAAGATAATCAGTACTAACTTCATTACGAGTGAGTACGGACTTCATGATGACGAGAATGATTGAGTACTGACTTCAATGATGAGTACTGACTTGATGGTGAAGTGTATGAGTGAGTACTGATTTGATGGTGATGTGTTTGAGCGAGTACTGACTTGATGGTGATGTGTATGAGTGAGTACTGACTTGATGGTGAAGTGTATGAGTGAGTACTGACTTGATGGTGAAGTGTATGAGTGAGTACTGACTTGATGGTGATGTGTATGAGTGAGTACTGACTTGATGGTGAAGTGTATGAGTGAGTACTGACTTGATGGTGATAAGTATGAGTGAGTACTGACTTCATGATGTACTTGGCCCGGTCTATGGAGTCTGCTCTGGCCGTGATGAGGCGGGCGTGCGCTTGGTGACTATCATTCTTCCACTGACCATACAGACGGTACCTGTACACAGTTCACGGGGCAATATACCTACTTGGTTCATAAACATTATTCAGCATTCACAATCATAACGACGGCAAAAACGTCGAAAACACATGACGATGACTGAACGCTGCCTTCAACCAACCCTTCACGCCCACTAAACACTTTTCCTCTCTTAAAACTGCGCTTGCCATTGATTTAATTGAAACTACATGGTGTGTCTAGCCAAAGAGAAAATTCCACTTAATGAACTCATTCTCATAAGTGCGCTTTCCTTGTCCCGTGGAGCGGATTAAACTAAACAGGGAAGTTATTAAGATAGAACCGACTACGGACCACACGACATTTACGCCCCGCCTAATGCGAAAGCATTCCTTCTTATTTACACTGTTCCAATACAACAGGGAAATTCCTCATCGGCTATCTGAACAGCCACTCCCTTTGACAGGGTGGCGGAGCAAGTGTTGTGGGTGTTTGACAAAAACGGATAAAATACGAACATCAAGAGTTAACCGTAATGCGAGTCAATGTATTCATGGCACATCAAGTAATGGTTTCCTTGCTAATATGTACGATTCAGAAAGTTAATTGTCAAATATGAGGTCATTACCACCAGACATATTCGTTCATATATCAACGATAAGGTACGGGGTGGTATATTAATCTGCATAGAGGGTATATGTGCCGTCATACACGCAGATTTGAACCCGTGACCCTACGACAGTAATCTAGTTCCGCTTGCTCGAAACCACCACAATCAATGATTCTATTTAAGGTAAGGATAAATTGAAGCTCCAATCATAATAGTAATTAAGGCGCTAATCGAAGCCCAGTAATCTCATGATCGTCCACACACCATGAGTTATGCATGGCCACTTAGATTTTAGTATAATTATTATCATTGATAATAATGTACTCTGGGCCTTGTGTCTACACACAACTTGACGGTGCTTGACCCAATATACGACATACGTCCGCTGTCAGGTCGCGTCTGAGAAATGAGATGAAACGTGAAGCTTAACGTCGCTTTCAACGCCGAGCTGATATCGCGACTGCGGTGGACAGCTGACCGTGCGAGGTATCCTCACCTGTGCTCATATGTCAGGTGCTTCAAGAAGGTCCATAGCTCCTCTGCCAGCGCACAGTTGTTAGGAAGAAGGGTCAATGAGGGCAGAAGGACCTCATCATAGAGGGTCATAAAGCCACGGAAAACATCCTCCAGTTCCTCAGTGGCCCCACCTAGCTGCGGTCTCTGTACCACATCAAGGGATCAAGATAATAAAAACAACACGAAGAAACACGCATAGGTACATCATATCAGGATATTGACTCATGCACTGAGTACCAATATGATACAGAGGCTGACCCGACTAAGATCTGGTATCTCCCACGGAGACCGTTCGTTAGTAAGATGCTTACCCTTTACACAGCTATTAAAGTTGGGGCCCCTGAGAAATACACCCACTAAATCGTACGAATAACTGACTCCAGTGTTCTCCAGTCCGAATCCAATCACCAACTCCCCGATGTTACAATGGTTCCAAAAGTCTAATGGGTTAAGGTACTGTCTCACCATACATAATATATGCCAATATGGGAGGTGCAGGCTTAATGACTTCCCAGCCATGCCGCACAACCAAGGCCATACATTATGCCATTGTGGTAAGATAGTGTGGAAGCTGTCATGGAGGCGACCTTTGTTGAAAGTGAATGAGAGGTCATGTTTAAACCCGTATTTTCTGTGGAAACATTGGCTGCTCGAAGTAACAACTATAATGGATTCATTAGCGATAACAATGCCGTCTTATTTACCTGCGCCTTTTCTTCGAAAAGCACACCGGCCTACCTTTGCAATAAATGCTCGAGCCAAACGGTTGAGTTTGATGATGAGGCGCACGTCGCAAGACAGGTGTGGTCCCAGACATCGAACAATAGGCACGACAGATGACTTGAAACCTTCAAACGTAGAGACCTGGGATAGTTGCGCCAGATTGTCCACCTGTGGTGCTGCATGTCTCTTAAGGATAGACTTGGGTAGACCTGAGTGTCTGTGGATAACAAAGAGCAAGATGAGGGTAGGAAAGACGTCGAAGGCCGTCAACACGGCTGCCATGTGAGAACCATTGAGTGTAGTAGAGCATACGTAAGATAGAGCGGTTGGATCATGTGGTGCACGATGGTACAGATGGCCTGGGCTATAGGCGGATGTGCTGAGGCGAAGAAAGGCGGCATACGCTCGATGATACGATTAGCATGCTCCCACGCTCCTACACGCACCAGCCACTCACATAAACCCAGCTTCTGGTTCGACTTTATCTGCGCAGACAACACAAACATAAGTCAGGCCACGCCCCTTAATGAATAGAGCGCACGCCCTAGGGGGGCACGTATAGGGTGGGAACGCAATATGAAATAACAGCCTAAGACTCATCTATTACTGATGATGGTAGCACCTGGTTTAAGACTCACCTGGTCGCCTTTGATGTCCTTGTCATCGGCTTCTTTGTCCTTGTCCTTTTCGCCAAGAATAACAATGCTAAGTTTTTTGGCATATTGCTTGGCGTCTTGGACATCCTTCTTGTAAGCCTCAACCATCTGAGTGTCAGCGGGCATCAACTGAAATTACAGCAGAGTTCACACGGTTCATTGTCAGTCCGGGCAGTAAGTAAGTAAGTTTAGTGTTTTACAGAACACCAACACTAGTGTGTCATATAGCGCCCACAAAGGTGAATAGATCAGTTTGACCTTGTCAAGCAGACACCTCCTGTGATAAATGGGGAAAAAGGGTAATCGATGTTGATGAAAATGAACAAGAACAAGACCGGGAAAAATATGAAAATGGACAAAATTATCCTTGGGCATGTCACCACCAGCCGATAGACTGGACCAGGCCATTCCTAGGTGAAATCCAGGCCACAGTTGAGTGTTGCAGATATGGCCTTTGCAAGGATCTATCCACTCAACCACAAGGATCCCATTGTCCAGTCGCAACCCAAGGCCAACAGGTTGCCCCCTATGAGTTGCCAATGACGACATACAGGAGGATACAGTGGGCCTATTCTACCCACAGTGGGGAGCAATCACCACAAGGTCGATGGTGCTGTTGAGATACTCTCAGTACACAGTTGAGGTCAAAGCAGTGCAGGCAGGTGTGGGTATTAAATGGAGCGCAAAACGTCTACACATTAGGGAAACAATAGCTGCGAGACTGAAAAGTTCGGCACAACACCATCATGGTATAGGTCGATAAACAGCATCAGATGAAGTACAGCGCCACCTAGGGAATGCTACGCGACTACAAGCAATAGATCACCGGAAGAGGTCTGTGAGACGCGAGCCACATCAACGGGCGCCTCGGTTAAGTCTCAGACAATAACTGTAAGATGTCACGTGATAGGACGAGCAATGTGACGGCCGTAATCTCCATCGCATTGTACAAGCACACGAGCTTACAAAAATGGGCCTTGTTGTTCCGCCGCGAAGCTACAAGGTCAAATATTGAACTGGCGGGTTCGCTATCAGTGACAGAACATACAGGCAGAGAACTGTTTTCACATACAGAGTTGTACAGACTGTGTCAACACGTACTAGTGGTGTATTTCCACAGGAAGAGACATGTGTACATAATACCGTTCAATAACACGACCCGGAAAGGGAGGACCATCAAGCACATGTCTGTATGGCATGGATTCAGATGAAATAGGACTTACATAGAAGAAAATCAACACTCACAACATTACTGCAATAAAATACACAAAATGCGTCATTGCCATCCAAAGGCCCCAACTGAGGCCTTCATCAGCGACGAATCAAATCGTTTGGAAAGTTTCAACTGCATGTGTTTGCCTGTCACGTTTCCCGCTATCGTCCTCATGTTTACGCCATGTGGCACAGGCAATATTAAGCAAAGAAATAACGGCGCAATTCTGATATGATATAGGCTGGCGTTTCGTTGAGAACGCAAAAGCTGAACTAAAGATAAATATTTCCAGGAAGGCCTTGTACGACGCAGAGCTGCATGCTTTGTTGTCATACATAAGCGGTCAACGCCATGCACCATGTTTTTTTAAATTGAATCTTCTATTTGTGATTAACGCCTACGACATTCTCAATGAATCGTGTTCAATCAGTCAATGAGTACTCATGGGCGTTTGTTATGAGATAAACCACTAGACAATAGCGAGAGACAGCCTTCATGACTGGTCCAATGACCCGCACGTGGACGCTCGTTACGGTGAGTAAATAGGCGCCCGTTGAGCCACTGTGGCTCAGACGGTGCAGCACCACAGACGCAATGTGTGCTGGCGCCCATTACAAATAATTGATGGACTGCGCCGGGCTATGATATGTGGAAAATGCTACCTTTTTATAATGTTGTGCAACGGCTCCGAGCATGATATATCAGACCCCTTTGAAGACGTGCGAAACATAAAGGCGATTGGTATCGTCCCCAACAACCGCAACACGGGCGGATGCATAGCACACACACAAACAGCAGTCATTAAGCTGATGGCGATGCGCTTGTTATTCGCATCCCAGGATTCAATCAACTTTTACAGTGGTAGCATCAATAAAACCCGCACAATCAAGACGCGTGGGCTGGACACATATTACAGACCGAGCCAGCGAAACAGACCGGAGGAAAACTAGTCACATAGAAGGTAGGCTTGCGTCCATCCATATAAATCGATTCAGCATGACATATATCGAGGCGCTCTGTTCCATTCTGCTCCCAATTTACGCGACCATGTCACATTAAATCAGTTAACGCCGACATGTATAGACCACTACCGCTGTACAACCACAAACTCACATTGCAACATTGCATACAGACTGCACACGAGAAACTCGCCGGGGCTTTGTCGCATCTTTACAATATAAACATTATTCAACGAACATTAACATCTAGCTTACTGATGAAATAATACAGACTTTCCAGGCTGCCAACGATCGGACAAAATGCCCGTGTATCCATCGTAATGCGGTCCAACCACAGTGCGCTAGTGATAATATTCTGCAGGGAACTCGGCCACACAGCTAGCACAACAAACAAACTGTGTACGTTCGTGGAGAAATGACGAGGGTTTATTTGGGTAGGGCTTGATGCATGTTAAAACATGCAACTAACTTGAGGGAGGCGTGGAACTCAAGAGAGAGTCAACCCTACGGTAGCTTCTCTTCTTAGCAGCAAGAAGAACAGCGTATATGGTGCCAGGTAACTATACTGCCCTGAACCAGAAACTGAACTCGAGTTTACAAAAAAAATGCGTTGAATGTATGGATTGTGTAGTGTGGTGCAGCTGCGAGTCTCAATAACGACCGGTGATGTACTAAACAGGATCAATAGATGCCAAGCTAAAGATGATGTGGATGCTGCATGGTATGGGCTGCCAACACCAGTGCTTATATCGCCGTCGCAACAGCAGCAGCAGCAGCAGCTGATGCTGTGGAGGTATCACTAAGGCTGGCGAGCCCGCGTGAGGCAAGGTTGCAAAGCGACAACGCTCGCTTCCATAGCATCCCCCAACAGGAGTCTGTGTAGGAGGCTGCGCGCTGCCAAATGCCAACCACACACACCATTGACGGCTAGTAAGAAGAAAAGCTTTCCTTAACTTGTCTGTGTGGCCTTACTGACATGGAAACAATGCCGTGACCACGGGCAGTGCTGGATGTACGACAAGTCAAGAGACAGCCAGTCGCCATTGGCAATTGGGATACGAGAAAGTCTTTGTTTCGTCCTGGATATGTAAAAGTAGGATACAGCAGCAATGCAAAATAGAACGATCGGGCGACCAAACACCAGCAGTACCACCACGATAATCGTCATCACCTGGAAGGTAACATCATCTTATATAACCACGTAAAAACTACAGTGAAAGCATTAAAAATCCCTTTACAATCAGTACCAATCTCATGGTGCACTTTGCACTTAGCTCGCAATCAATGAGCGCTCACCAATCAATTCCGATATCATAATTCCTTTACATTTAGCTGCCGATTAATAAGCGCTCTACAATCAATACCGATAGCAATATTCATTTTAACCTCATCTAGTAATGCAATGGATAATGCCCATAATGTTGCTAGCTCTATGGTGCGACATGAACGAACCTTACCTACAACATTCGATCGTAGACAATCATGTTAGTCTAGGAAGTGAGTGTCAATGCTTTGCAATTTTCGCTGAGCTGAGGCGTGAGGTAGATATGACTGGTAAACAGGATAAGCAGGTTTTCGCACAAAATGGGTGTGTCGCTGTCTATGTGTTTATCTATCTAATTAGATTTGTGGTGGCAGTTGGCACAAACACACAAGCTTCATAAAAAAAAGCCACAGCCGTTGCCTCGGGTATTATTATCTTTACTGGCAGCTCTCGTTTCACCAAGGCGCGCGGGAACGTGCAGTGGGTGAACATCCGCCCTCCGCCCTCTCCTGCCCTGCGCGATACATAGCGCGCCATCGTAGCGTGAATGAGGCATGACACGGTCGCCTGGG
This sequence comes from Urechis unicinctus, assembly GCA_034190875.2. Taxonomy (NCBI): domain Eukaryota; kingdom Metazoa; phylum Annelida; class Polychaeta; order Xenopneusta; family Urechidae; genus Urechis; species Urechis unicinctus. The sequence goes on along the minus strand of CM067353.1, from coordinate 72,370,776 downwards.
GACAAATGGGCTATGGGGTTTTCTATTGATCCCACAAATACAAGTCGGCAACGAAGAATGTGTACACACGTAGAAATACACACATATGCAGCGATAGGCAGGTCTCATTTTAACATTTGATCTCTGAATACTAGACCGTAGTTTTATTCATCCAACGATGTTTGTAAGTCTGATGGATAAAAACTGACCGAGCCACCAAGAGTGGACTCTCGTTAGAAGCATATGATAATTAATGTAGACGAGCATTTAATCTCTAATGGCAGAGAAATGCGACCTAACAAAAAGGGGCAGGGATGCATGATGCCAGAATAGGAGTTGGAAAAGTGTCTGAAGACCAGGACAAGACCAGGCCAAGTGTCCGAAGACAAGGATAAGTCCAGGCCAAATGTCTGAAGACCAGGGCAAGGCCAGGACAAGTGTCCGAAGACCAGAATAGCGGTTGAACAAGTGTCTGAAGACCAGAATAGCAGTTGAACAAGTGTCTGGCGACCAGGATAAGGCCAGGACAAGTGTCTGAAGACAAGGATAAGGCCAGGACAAGTGTCTGAAGACAAGGACAATACCAGGACAAGTGTCTGAAGACAAGGATAAGGCCAGGACAAGTGTCTGAAGACCAGAATAGGAACACTACAAGTGTCTGAAATCTAGAATAGGATGATAAGAATAGGGTGATAAAAACAGGGGCAGGACAAGGCTAAGGGTCCAGATTGATGGGGGCAGAAGGGTGGGACATTGTTGTCAATTCCATTTTTGAGGTCATTAATCTGTTGAAAGAAAAGGCAAATACGATGATCTCTTCACGTTCTATTCCAAAGACTAAACATCATTCTAGACACGCAGCAGGGACGGGTTGGAAGATCGTAGGTGGTGGTGGTGAATTCCACGAGACGTCATGACGAATTGGAAACATTGGATGATGTAATGAAACACAGAGAAATCAATAGTGGCCAAAGCCCTAGATTTCGTCACCGCCTCGCCGGCCTAATTTAATCCAGGGCACGAGACGCCGATGAATGCGTTGGAATACCCAAAGCAATCAAGCGCGCGATCCAAAATTTTGTCGAGCAGACGAGCAGCCATGGAAGACGGCCCCATCATTTCAACAGTTAAAAACGTCTTAATATGTTTGACAGTTGGCCTGATCATCAATCATAGCATTGCATAGGTAATTAGAGCTGGATCCCATTGTCCACCGACACGAGTCGCAACCCACGGCCAACAGGTTGTCCCATATTAGTCGCCTCTTACGACATGCAGGAGGTTACAGTGGGCCTATTTTACCCCCGGACCCACAGAGGGGGCAGAGGGAGGTGAGATATACGAGGGATAGATCTTGGCGTTTCCATATTACCTTAATGTACCCCACGTCTCGACGCAAACCTACAGGGCAAAGTAAATCTGGGCATCGAGAAAACGTGCTGGACATACAGATGAGAGGAACGTGCCGTGAGAGGGTCTGCCCTGGTTACTGTGGGCTGTAGCCTCCCTCGAAACAGTCATTGTTATAGACCGATGGCAGAGAGTCCCTAATACAAGCGTCCTAACGAGCCCAATTCTACCACGTCACCTACATTTTCACTCGTGCTTTGTGGGAGGCAGAGAAGCATTAATAAGAACGCGATAATAGGCCACGGATGGGCAGCGACATGTCATAGCCGACGACCAGATAGAAGGCAGGCTAAAGGCCACGCACACCCACAGTAGAGCAGCCAACATCCTAGCGGCCTGTGAAAAGGGCATCTCGACGAATTTCATTTAGATTGGTCGCAAGCGAGAAACAACCCAAGACCGGCTAGTAATGCGTAATTAGCGGGTAGGAGGAGATGGCGCCTCCTCACAGACCATCTTCTCCCTTACTGTCAAGGTAGAGGTGAAATGAAAATGCTGATCTTGACAAAAACGTTTCCTTGCTTCGGCACCAGTGTACCACTCGACCCGATTCGATATGGAGTCTTAGCAGCCATATTTGGCAAAATATAACGACAGCTGATACGATGTGCTAAATAGCTGATATAAACCCAATCATCAGCCATATATATATATATATATATATATATATATATATATATATATATATATATATATATATATATATATATATATATATATATATATATATATATATATATATTAGTATTGATAATCTGGTTGAGGTTGTTCTTGCATAACATTTACTACCTCAACCTGGGTTTGTATGATAAGGTCTCCCTTGTGTTGCACACAAAACGATATGGTACAGACGAATCGTTTTAAGCGTGTTGTCGAGGGTAGCACAGCTCCAGACTAGCAGGCTGTAGAGCCGGGCTATCCAGGAGCGGACATGCGTAGCGTTCATTCCAGTGATGTACGCGACAAGGGTGCTTGAAATGAGTTCCGTTCTCCCTTTTGTTGTTCGCCTTCCCCTTCAAACGCACCGACCGATCCAATAAAGAAACCACAAAACATACCAACGACGAAAAACAGAAAAACGAACCCTTAAATAGTTGAGAGTTTTCACCAGACATTATTAGAAGTCCATGCCAATGAAAGCTCTCCATCGGATTCACTGATCCGAGAGCATTTTTAATAATGTTACAAAATAGAGATGTCAGGCTTGATCTATGGACCTCGACTTGAATAATGGCCGATGACAAGAGGTGAGGCTTAAGCACGTTGCAGTTAATTAGATTTCCCGAACTCCTAATTGCCAATATCACGGAATCGTATGAGTTAGGCACGGGCATAGAAGCGAACTCCTCCCACTGGGTGTATTAATAACAGAAGATGGTCAATGATATTAGGTCCGACTCGCTTATTAAAGCAATTTGTGCGCACACGGTGACAGGGGCGGAGATTACTAGGTGACAATGCACAGCCCATCCAATACCACAGCAGGTTTCAACATGCTAGATGACAAAATGGAAACGGACCTTGTCGAGTGCCTACTTGACAAGAGCCCTTATGCCGTAGCAACGGGAACCCTCAACAGAGCGTCTGATGAGTAAATGGTTGTTAGCGTACTTCAAACCTCGTCCATATCTATTTCAGATTCGCTATACGCATGACAACCGTTTACATATGTACAGATGCTTTTATTTTTGCTTAACTGAGCTTCTACTGGCAAAATGACATCAACACGCCTACAGCTCGTTTGGCATTCGCGTAAGCAGTATTAAGTCCCCTGACACCGGCTCTTGTCACGGCAAAATCTGTGAATAACGTCTGCCTAAGCCGTCATCGCAACACCTCACAGCTGTTCTCAAGGTCGCTGCCAATGCGATATGCGAGTGTCTGGGACTATTAATGCAAAAAATGCCGTGATTGAGTAGTTTGCGGTTAATGCAATGTCGTGTAGTATGTTTCTGTTGATGCAATATGACGTGGAGTATGTTTCTGTTGATGCAATATGACGTGGAGTATGTTTCTGCTGATGCAATATGACGTGGAGTATGTTTCTGTTGATGCAATATGACGTGTTGTATGTTTCTGTTGATGCAATATGACGTGTTGTATGATTCTGCTGATGCAATATGACGTGGAGTATGTTTCTGTTGATGCAATATGACGTGTAGTATTGTTTCTGTTGATGCAATATGACGTGGAGTATGTTTCTGTTGATGCAATATGACGTGTAGTATGTTTCTGTTGATGCAATATGACGTGGAGTATTGTTTCTGTTGACGCAATATGACGTGGAGTATGTTTCTGTGATGCAATATGACGTGTAGTATGTTTCTGTTGATGCAATATGACGTGGAGTATGTTTCTGTTAATGCAATATGCCCTGGTGGAGTATGTTTCTGTTGATGCAATATGCCCTGGTGGAGTATGTTTCTGTTAATGCAATATGCCCTGGTGGAGTAGGTTTCTGTTGAAGCAATATGCCCTGGTGGAGTATGTTTCTGTTGAAGCAATATGCCCTGGTGGAGTAGGTTTCTGTTGAAGCAATATTCCCTAGTGGAGTAGGTTTCTGTAAAACAAGACGCTTGGTCGTGAGGGATTTTGTAAAATGTGAACAATGGCTTTCTATCAATGTCATGCCGAGCCTCAATATGCCATTTCTGTATTTGCTAACGCAATGTTTCTTAGTTTCTGGTAATGCAATATGCCATGTGTGCATTGGTCTCTGGCTTCACAATATGTGATGCCTCGATTAGTATCTGGGGATGCAATAAGCCACGTCTGAATATGTCTCTGGTAATGCAATATGCCACGCCTGCATATGTCTCTGGTAATGTAATATGCAACGCCTGCATGAGTCTCTGGTAATGCAATATGCCACGCCTGCATATGTCTCTGGTAATGTAATATGCAACGCCTGCATGAGTCTCTCATAATGCAATATGCCACGCCTGCATGAGTCTCTGGTAATGCAATATGCGATACAAATCCGAAGTTTAATTCATTATACATCTTTGAATATACTGAATACATGATCAGATACCAATTTCGTTAAAACACGCCATGGTGGCAAGCAATTGCCGAGTTGGCATTTAGCAGATCAAGCTTGCTGGAATTGGTTTCAGGTGACGGTCACGTGATGACTGGCGGGGGTATCTTCGTGAATGGGAGCGGCGTGGAGGAGGTTGCGGTGGCGGCTGCGGTTAGCGAGTGCGGTCCGGCTCCGTACCGCATGTGGTGGCCAGTACTCGTCTTGCTCGTCGTGCCCGGGGGAGGACTCTACGCCAACTGTGCCGTATGGCTCGGCATTTGGTACAACCGACGCCGACTCCTTCAACGAAGCCCCGTCTATTTCTATCTCCTCTCGCTGGCAGCCTCTGACATCCTCAACTGTACCCTCCTTCTACCCATGGCGGCAGTTAAGGCATTTCTAGGTACTTACATCTTCACACATTAACATTCATTGCTCTTGTGTGACGTCGAGACGCTGACTGCCCATCAAGCCCTGTGATAAACTGCTTATATATTCTCTTCTGGCGTCGTGCAATTAAAACAAGCTGGGCAGTCGTAAAAACACCATTATCGTGTGTTTTTGTATATGCCCGGTAGTTTCTAAGTAAACCCCACATCCAGTGAATAGAATAGCAAGTATAACACCTTTTCGGCTCCAAATAGAAATGTCGGGGTTGTCCAGATGGACTTGAGGCATTGTGATTCAGCGCTACCTATCAATAATCCGGTGTTTTCATTCCAGGTAAATTTCCGGGCAGTTTCTACTTGTGCAGAGCGTGGTTAGCGGCCGACCTTCTTCTGACATCAGCTACAGCTCTCCATCTCTGTCTCCTCTCACTCCAGCTCTGTGTCGGCCTGGCTGGTGTGCGCATGTGCAGAAGTAGATGTCACGTGGCGTCCATGCTTTCCGCCATTTGGATACTGGCGTTTGCAGCGACTGTGTCAGAGATGATGGTATGGGGACAACACGTGTTAGCGGCAGATAGCAGTCGTCATTGTCTCAGCTGTGTGCCTTTCTCACCAGCCTTCGTCATAGCGTCAGGAATACTGAGCTTCTGGAGCCCTTTACTCATGCTTTTCGTCGCCTACCCCTGCTGCCTCTACTTCCTGTGGCGCATGCGCTGTCGGATGAATGACCGCGAGTCTCGCTGCAGAAGCCGGATTCCGTGTCAGGAGTCCCATAAAGTGAGGGCACAGGCTTCTCCGCGGTACAGCCCCAAACCAGTAGCTCATCTCAACTCGTCACTCGAGCAGCAGAAGGAGCCGCTAGTACGGAAACTGAGCAGAAGGCTGAGTAGTCGACGACGGAAAGAGGAGAACCAGATGACGGGACCGGCGTCACCCAAACTTGACCGACACCCCTCCTTACGCTACAGCATCAAACGCAGCGCCAGCAGCAACAACGGCAGTCACAAGAGACGTAGCGACCGGCAGCGGAGACGCAAGGAGGCCGGTGCAATGACTGAGACGGGTACGCCCCTGCTGATGATGGCTTCTGACATGAGGGTGTCCACAGATAGCATGAGCCACTCTGCAGCTACGGATGTTGACCGCTCCACATCGGAACTAGACGACCAGACTATCTGTCAGATCCTTCTGGCCGACGCCGCCACTACGTCATCCTTCAAGCATTCCAGTCTGAAACACGGCCGAGGCAGCAGTGCCAAGAACCGGAAGAAGGGCTCCCTGTCGGCTACACCAGCTTCGCCTACCTTAGATCGACATCCCTCGTTACGTTACAGTACCAAACGTCGCGGTGAACGTAACAGACAAGGCTCTGGCTCGCGATCGCCCAGCATCATAAGTCACCACAGCTGCTTGTCTAGAACCCCGAGTCAGCGCAGTAACGCCCTGTCGAGAACCCCGAGTCAGCGGAGTACGCGCCGCTCCCCTAACACCATACTTACCCCCACCCCGGCCATGCACAGCGTATGCAAACTCCAGCCGGACGTGTCGGAAGCGCCGTCCCACAGATCCCATCATAACAACGTCTTTGTTTTCCCGGACGCGGTGACGAAGACGGAGAAAATCCAGCGGGGGACGCCACATGAATCGGGCACCAAGAGCCATAGCCAACCGGACTTGGACGGAGCAGGCGATGGCAGGGGTCAAGAGCCAACACCACGCGGTGGTAGCAGGTCTCCAGCGATGCCAGGTCGGAGTCCGGGTGTCGAGAATGCAGAGTGTGCGACGTCGGCAGAAGGGAGAAGGAACAGTAAACATCAAAGTGGGGATGGAATCGACCAGCTGGGCCCGTCCTCGCAACAAGCTAACCACTCGAGCTGCCATGAGGAGCCAGTGGACGAGGCTCACTCGGGTGAGCACTCGCCCATGCTGCTGACCGTCGACCACCTGTCTCCTTCTCTAGCCGCCTCCAAAAAGAACCTGAACTCACCCAACACGAGTCACACGATGGACTCGCTGCTGCTACCCCACGAACACGACTCGATGATGGCCCTGCCCCGCGCTCAGAGCATTGAGAGCTTGTCGGACCAGGAGACCGAGAGAAGTCGCCGGCGGAAGTCACTGAGACGTCGCGGTGGTCTCGAGTTCGTCACTTCCTTTAAATTGACTTTCATGCTGGGATTAATGGTTGTCAGTTTCGTGGCGTTACATTTGCCCTACTTCGTGACGACGTTGGTGTGGGCGGTAGGTTACCCTCCTCCACGCGGCACACACAGCGTTGCCGTGTTCATCACCGAGTGGCTTGCCTACGCCACCAGCCTCTCCAACCCCCTCCTGGTGCTTGCTTTCCATAAGGACCTGATCTCCGCCGTTAACTGTGCCACGTCGTCATAACGCATTAGGAGAAGCGGTATGATTGATCAATGAGCACACATGCCACAAGGAATGGTTCAACCTGGAGGGGAACACGAGGTGCCCATCATGGCCGGACCTCATGTCAGAGCTGTGCGCTAGGTGACACCTATTGGCTTAGAAAGAAGCGTTCCTTCATTTCACCGACCGCTGTCACAAACATGGATGATGGATGAGGCTATTGCCAGCCTCTCTGCCACAGATGACGGCCAACACACGACACGAGGCACCTGATCACTCTCTCATTTCATCTTGACGAATGTACATTGAATCACAATAGGGTTGGGAATTTCCCGTGCGTGTAAAGTCCGCTCTAGGGGGCGAGGGCAGGTGTCTCATGGTGGGTGAATGGCTGGCGTTCGTGTCGGTGGCATTAAGTAACGTTGTCCACGCATCTTGTTAACAAAGCTAGTCACCTCAGACTGTGTCGTTGGGGCGTTTATAAATCTGTGCGATTTAGTTAGTAATGGAGCGTTGACGAAGATGTTGTTTGTCTTGTCGCTCCGCATTCACCCCCCGCCCCCGCCACTACAGTTTGCGTTTGCTCACGTTCAATGTTTTCTCTTGTTATAACGCGTTATCGTTAACTTACTTGAATATTACACGTTTGTTTGTGACCAGTTGATTGTTCAACCTATTGCTTCTTTTCAGGCCTTTATCAACGTTTTTTCATGTAACGTAATAAAACATTAAGTCGTCATTGTGGGTGGAGACATTTCGTAACTGCGTGTATCTGCTGCGCACCATGGCAATCGGAAGACAGGTTAATTACAGGTGAGCCGCCTTGGTAATCGTGGTGATATCCTATAATAACAATCTTGCGCATAAATAACGCTATACATGACAGCATGGCCGCGTTGTGTTAGATTCAATGGGTCCGCTCTCACCCGCTCCCTGTGGAGAGCAGCTACTGAAGGTCACAGTGGATGGATAAGTCAGCCAACTGGGTATACACGGCGGCCACCATATAGCCATGACTATACAGCAGTCAGGATATGCATCCTATCATATGACACAAATCTCACCAATACCTACCAATTCATGTCTATAATGAAGAATATCATGTGACACCATGAAGCAAGATGGCTTGTAGAAGAATACCGGACGTGTGATTAATGGTTTGATGCGGTCAGCTAAACCAAATAGCGCTCAGTCTACTTATTACCAAGAGAGAGAGGGGGGAAGCCGACAGCAGGGGGGGGGGGGGGATGGGGGGATTCGACAAGAGGGAGGGGAGTTCGACAGGAGAGAGGAGGGATTCGACAGAAGAGAGGGGGATTCGACAGGAGAGAGGGGGGATTCGACAGGACAGAGGGGGGGGGGGGAGGAGAGGGTTTCGACGACAGGGGAGAGGAGGGATTCGACAGAAGAGAGGGTGGATTCGACAGGAGAGAGGGGGTAGCCGACAGGAGAGAGGAGGGATTCGACAGAAGAGAGGGGGGGTTCGACAAAAGAGAGTGGGGATTCGACAGGAGAGAGGGGAAGCCGACATGAGAGAGGAGGGATTCGACAGGAGAAAGTGGGTAGCCGACAAGAGAGAGGGGGGATTCGACAGGAGAGGGGGGAGACAGGAGGGGGGGCCGACAAGAGAGAGACATGAGGATTAGGGATTCGACAGGAGAGGGGGGTAAGCCGACATGAGAGATGAGGGATTCGACAGGAGATTGCGAGGCGAAGGGGGGGAGCCGACAAGAGAGAGAGGGGGGGGGGATTCGACAGGAGAGAGGGGGTAGCCGACAGAGAGAGGGGGGGGTTCGACAGGAGAGAGGGGGGATTCCGACAAGAGAGAGAGGGGGGGGGATTCGACAGGAGAGAGGGGGTAGCCGACAAGAGAGAGGAGGGACAAGAAGAGGAGGGGACAGGAGGAGGGGATCGACAGGAGAGAGGGGGGGATCGGACAAGAGAGCGAGGGGGGACACAGAGAGAGGGGGGATTCGACAGAGAGAGGAGGGGGTTCGACAGGAGAGAGGGGGATTCGACAGAGAGAGAGAGAGGAGGGATTCGACAGAAGAGAGGGGGGATTCGACAGGAGAGAGGGGGGATTCGACAGAAGAGAGGGGGGATTCGACAGACGACAGGAGAGAGAGGGATTCGACAGGGAGAGACAAGAGGAGGAGGGATTCGACAGGAGAGAGGGGGGTAGCCGACAGAGAGAGGAGGGAGGGGGGATTCGACAGAAGAGAGGGGGATTCGATTCCGACAAGAGAGAGGGGGGATTCGACAGGAGAGAGGGGGGTAGCCGACAGGAGAGAGGGGGGATTCGACAGCCCGACATGAGAGAGGAGGGGATTCGACAGAAGAGGGGGGGATTCGACATGAGAGAGGGGGGATTCGACAGGAGAGAGGGGGTAGCCGACAATAGAGAGAGGGAGTTCGACAGGAGAGAGGGGAAGGCGACATGAGAGAGGAGGGATTCGACAGGAGAAAGTGGGTAGCCGACAAGAGAGAGGGGGGATTCGACAGGAGAGAGGGGGTAGCCGACAAGAGAGGGGGGATTCGACAGGAGTTCGACAGAGAGAGGGGGGGAAGCCGACAATAGAGAGGAGGGATTCGACACAGAGAAAGGGGGTAGCCGACATGAGAGAGGAGGGATTCGACAGGAGAAGAGAGCCGACAAGGGGGGGGATTCGACAGGAGAGAGGGGGTAGCCGACAAGAGAGCGGGGGGATTCGACAGGAGAGAGGGGAAGCCGACAAGAGAGAGGAGGGATTCGACAGGAGAAAGGGGGTAGCCGACAAGAGAGAGGGGGAATTCGACAGGAGAGAGGGGAAGCCGACAAGAGAGAGGAGGGATTCGACAGGAGAGAGGAGGGATTCGACAGGAGAGAAAGGGTAGCCGACAAGAGAGAGGGGGTAGCCGACAAGAGAGAGGGGGACAGGTACGCTTTGTGATATTATCTACCGCAGCAGATCCAAGGCGCAGACGACGGTGGTAACTCGGGACCGTTGGTATACCGGATACCTTAATGGGAAAAAAAACATCTCGCGTGTACGCTTATTATGTTGGTTATGTGATTTTTACAACGAAGCTAGATTACTAGGGGTTACAGGGAGATAAGGGTACACAGCGGTATAGACGGTAGTTACTGGGCAACAAGGGCATATAGAGGTATAGACGGTGGTTACTGGGCAATAAGGGCATATAGAGGTATAGACGGTGGTTACTGGGCAATAAGGGCATATAGCGGTATAGACGGTAGTTACTGGGCAATAAGGGCATATGGCAGTATAGACGGTAGTTACAGGGCAATAAGGGCATATAGCAATATAGACGGTAGTTACTGGGCAATAAGGGAATATAGCGGTATAGACGGGGGTACTGGGCAATAAGAGCATATAGCGGTATAGACGGTGGTTACTGGGCAATAAGAGCATATAGCGGTATAGACGGTGGTTACTGGGAGATAAGGGCATATAGCGGTATAGACGGTGGTTACTGAGCAATAAGAGCATATAGCGATATAGACGGTGGTTACTGGGAGATAAGGGCATATAGCGGTATAGACGGTGGTTACTGGGCAATAAGAGCATATAGCGGTATAGACGGGGGGTACTGGGCAATAAGGGCATATAGCGATATAGACGGTGTAAACTGGTAGATAAGGGCATATAGCGGTATAGACGGTGGTTACTGGGCAATAAGAGCATATAGCGGTATAGACGGGGGGTACTGGGCAATAAGGGCATATAGCGGTATAGACGGTGTAAACTGGTAGATAAGGGCATATAGCGGTATAGACGGTGGTTACTGGGCAATAAGGGCATATAGCGGTATAGACGGTGGTTACTGGGCAATAAGGGCATATAGCGGTATAGACGGTAGTTACTGGGCAATAAGGGCATATAGCGGTATAGACGGTAGTTACTGGACAATTAGGGCATATAGCGGTATAGACGGTAGTTACTGGGCAATAAGGGCATATAGCGGTATAGACGGTGGTTACTGGGAGATAAGGGCATATAGTGGAATAGACGGGGGTTACTGGGCAATTAGGGCATATAGCGGTATAGACGGTAGTTACTGGACAATAAGGGCATATAGCGGTATAGACGGTAGTTACTGGGCAATAAGGGCATATAGCGGTATAGACGGGGGGTACTGGGAGATAAGGGCATATAGCGGTATAGACGGGGGTTACTGGTAGATAAGGACACATATGTGGGAGTATCTGGGATTTAACGAATACGAGAAGACATGAAATAAGACACAGACCCACTTTCCAGAAACAGGTGCGCTAAGTTGACGATGGGGGTGGCGCTCGGAATCCTTACATGGCAGTGGGCAATCAAACGATGTAGCCTACTCTTCTGTGCAATAGTTTTAGCTCAGCCTGTGGTACTTGTTATTCTACGACTTCGGGAAGCCCATTAACCGCTTGTAGACCGAGCTGCTGTGTGTGGTGCGTCTAGGCGCAACAGGCCGACCAGTGTAAACCACAACTTGCAATGCTACTCTCAGGGGACTGTATTTAACCGGGGAGCTGCGGTAGTGCTTGCCCAACAGCCAGACATTTTCAGTCCGTGTTGACGCTAGATCTGGGTTAAGCCCAAACCAAACATGGTAACATTTCAGGAGATATTCATCGTTCTTTTATTCTTATCATGATCAATATGTAAGCTACCTTTAAGTTGCTGTTATGACGAAGGCATGCTACGCGTCGCTCTTGTATCAATCTTATTCATGTTAAAGAAACTTCAATCACAAGTTTACGTGTAAAACTGGTTTATATAAAATCGAACGGCGTGATAAGAAATTAGCCATTGGGCGCGTCGCATATAGGCCGCTAACAAGTTGTGTCACGCTAAAACAAAGTGGCCGCGTGCTGAATAAACCCGCCAATGCCAGGCAATGTTTGTCCTACAGCCCCGACAATATAGTCGAGTCCTCCACGCTTGGCTTCGGCCTCTAAATGCAGACATTAGCATCATGGCCGGACGCAGGTCTGCGCTAGCGTCTTAGAAACGCCTGGCAATATCGGATGCTTCAATCAGACATTGTCTGCCATGAAGAACAACCATTTAAGGACGATGTCTGCATGAGGGAGCGTTACAGAAAGCTTCGACCAGACGTAAAAAGCGAATTGGAAGGGGCTGAGAACGGTTAAGCGGGGTTTTTTTTTAGGTGCGCTGTAATGGACCGGTCCAAGTTAGCTGGACATGGACATACCAAGTTAAGTGTGTTGTAATGGAACAGTATAAGTTAGGGGCGTTATATTGTACCAGTCCAATTAAGGTGCGTTGTAATGGACCAGGGCGGCGCATTGTTGTGTTGACGAGAGTGGCAGCGGACACCGGTGAGGATCGGTAACAGAAGAGATTCCGGGAAAAAGCTAGGATCCACCCTCACAGCAATGATAACCCCAGAGACGTGAGACACAAGCTATTGGACAGCTCATTGTTGGGACACTAGCGACCAGCACGACTACGGCGTCTCCATACAAATAGTAGGAGAAAGACAGCCAATTAACGGGGGGATTGTTTCAATAGGGCAACTTGGCCCCTAACAATGACCCTCGCACCTGCACGCCATCATTAACACGACACACATATGGGGCTCCACGCCGACTGACAAGTTACATTGGAGCATCAGTCAACAGGCATGTTTCGTGCGATAGTGACCTGGTAATCGGCAATAACACGTGTCGTCATATCTCGTTGTTAGGCGATAATGTTGAATAAAGTTTACCCCCTGACAGGAGCTACCACCATGAGAGGACTCACCCCCACACCCCCCCCACCCCAAACCCCGACGTAAACCAGAAGAACACACTATGATAGCTAGAAAAGCGCGAGCTTACATGCGTTATGATGCCACAAATTGAGCGCATGTCACATACATCACAGCGTACCATCACGCATTCCCAGTGAAGCAATAAACATTATGATCTTCGGATTAAACGAATCTGAAGATACTGGTAATTCAATGCAATGACAGCACAAAAAAACAGATAAACTACGTCCAACATGCCACAATAAACAATTAGGTCCGTTCTGCCGTGGTCGCCATGGAGCAATAACACCATCAAATATACAATACCTGTGAACGAAATACACAAGGTTTATAAATCATTAAGCCAGTAAACAAAAGAAGAGATAGAGAGTTACGCTGCATGCCGGGTACAATACTCAGAAGGAATAGTCCGTATCCAAGAGGTAGAGGTAGGCAGGCGAACAAGATCAATTAGTATGATTAGCCTCGATAACATTATCTCATCCAACTCGTAATCATCCGTGTCCGATACGAACCAATAAGTCAAGAAATCGCAATCCATCGACATGAACAAGGATTGATTTAGTGATTGCTGAGAGGGACTCGATTTCGATGTCTAAAAGACCAACGTGATGAAATCGAAAAATGCCAAGGGGTAATAGAAAGTGGCTAATGACGACTGATCCGTGCCATGTGAGTCCGCTGAACTAGGAAACGTAACTGATGAGGGCTGCGTTTTATAAATGCTGCTTTTCTATCTCAAGACCACCCGCTTCTCGCTCAAAACAATGCGAATCTAACGTGCGGAATAAAGTATGAATCCTAGGAAGCCGATCGTCCATTGAGGGGCATGGTAGCAGGGCGCCGCATCCCTCTGCCTGGTGGGTAGGTACAGGTGGGGTGGTCGATTAGTCATCATGAATGAACAGGTGCGCGTCTTTGTATGGTGCAGCGTACACAAGTGGCAGGTAAGCTTCTTCCTCAGTGGAAAGTGCAGATACAGAAGAGACAGCTCGATGATATATCGCTCGGCTTACTTCCTGCTCATACGCACGCCCACACACCTAAGGCTACGATAAGCTCGACCGCAACATCATGGCGGCGGCGGCTTATAGGGTGTTTTGACGGCTGATGTGGGTGTGTGTGGACGGCTGATGCGGCTGATGCGGGTGTATGTTGACGGTTGATGCGGGTGTGTTGACGGCTGATGCGGGTGTGTAGACGGCTGATGTGGGTGTATGTTGACGGCTGATGTGGGTGTATGTTGACGGCTGATGCGGGTGTATGTTGACGGTTGATGCGGGTGTGTTGACGGCTGATGCGGGTGTGTTGACGGCTGATGCGGGTGTTGACGGCTGATGCTGTTGACGGTTGATGCGGATGTGTTGACGGCTGATGCGGGCGTATGTTGACGGTTGATGCGGGTGTGTTGACGGCTGATGCGGGTGTATGTTGATGCGGGTGTATGTTGATGGCTGATGCGGGTGTATGTTGACGGCTGATGTGGGTGTATGTTGACGGCTGATGCGGGTGTATGTTGACGGCAGATGCGGGTGTATGTTGATGCGGGTGTATGTTGACGGCTGATGCGGGTGTATGTTGACGGCTGATGCGGATCTATGTTGACGGCTGATGCGGGTCTATGTTGACGGCTGATGTGGGTCCATGACCCTCACCAAGCAGGTCATTACGGAGTTTCTCAGGAAACATCACTCAATGCTGGCAATCCATCTGTCCAAACACACCCCCCCCCCCCCCAGGTGGATGTCATATATGGCAACATTTAGCCGCAGACGGAAATATGGACATGTTTAGCCAATTTGCATCACCCGTGTTGCCAAACAACAGCCAAAAAACAAAGCCTTTACTGGTCTCTGAACCAGGAAGGGAAATGACAAACTGCGCCTTCCAGCTTCAATATTGTCGTTATACGTCCACTGTCGTTTTATGTCCACTGTCGTTATACAACCATAATACGTCCACTGTCGTTATACGTCCACTGTCGTTTTATGTCCACTGTCGTTATACACCATAATACGTCCACTGTCGTTATACAAACATAATACCACTGTCGTTTTATGTCCACTGTCGTATACGTCCACTGTCGTTAATACGTCCACTGTCGTTATACAACCATAATACACCCACTGTCGTTATACGTCCACTGTCGTTTTATGTCCACTGTCGTTATACAACCGTAATACGTCCACTGTCGTTATACGCCAACTGTCGTTATACGCCAACTGTCGTTATACGTCCACTGTCGTTATACAACCGTAATACTTCCACTGTCGTTGTACAACCATAATACGTCCACTGTCGTTATACAACCATAATACGTCCACTGTCGTTATACATCCACTGTCGTTTATGTCCACTGTCGTTATACAACCGTAATACGTCCACTGTCGTTATACGTCCACTGTCGTTTTATGTCCACTGTCGTTATACGCCAACTGTCGTTATACGTCCACTGTCGTTATACAACCGTAATACGTCCACTGTCGATATACGTCCACTGTCGTTTTACGTCCACTGTCGTTATACATCCTCTGCCTTTATACGTCCACTGTCGTTTTACGTCCACTGTCGTTTTTACGTCCACTGTCGTTATACATCCTCTGCCGTTTTACGTCCACTGTCGTTATACATCCTCTGCCGTTATACGTCCACTGTCGTTATACGCCTACTTCAATAAAAGTACAGCAAGTAATTGGATCAATCACACTAGGAAAGTTTCCAATTCGTTTGAAATATTCATCGCACTATATGAGCATGATGATAATGACGGCTGCAGTCGGACTGGCTGTCAGTCTTCTGAACACATCACATACGACCATTTTACACCTCACTGTGTACTGTCGCTACACGCAGCAGTGACGAGGCTAACTTGACGTGGCTTGACCACCTAATGGCATCACCCAATACCATGGCACACAGCTAACATCGACACCACAATCATTTCAAACCAAGTTTTGCTTTTGATTGTAATTCGAGTGTAAGGGCATAGTCGAGATGATGCAACGCCATGCCTTGTCCTCACCTAAGGTTCAACAAATTGGCAAAACTGTCCGTACTGGTTGTTGATGATGAGAGAGCTTAAAGCGGGTATGAGGCTGTGTGTATACGTGACAAGGTCAAGCGGACCATCAGGGGGGATATGTCGTATAGTAAAGCTTGGATTTGCCCCACCCAGGCGAATGTAGTGAGCATCAACACGCCAGTCAGCGCCCGTCACCCGCCAAGGCCAGCTTCTATCTATGGTTACAGAATCAACGCAGCGTCAATATACGTCATCATCACCAGCAGTAGCATCACTGGCACCAGCAGCAGCAGGTGCGTGGATACACAGGTAGCTATCTGCGACAGCACACCTGTATGTACCTGTGCGCCTGCCGACTCACGCCCCGCCCCCTAGTGGCTTAGCAGCCCGGCTCGTGGCATCAGGGAACGTCAACATGAGGTATGGTGGTAAGGCATGAGTGACGACACAGTAAGACAAAGCCTTGCCGAAGAAGGGTCACGCCCTCCCTCACCGATCGGACTTCAACATCATGTAGCGTGAATCCCACGGAACCGCTAGTGACGCAGCAATACAACGGTCGACAAGATCGAGCTGTATACATCAGTTAACGGCTCGACCTCCTGCCAAGATGGAGACCGTGTCTGTCGACTGGCAATGGGTGGACATCACAAGTCAGTCTCACACAGACGACAACAACAACAACAAGACTCACACGGCCTGGCACGGAGGCAATGTTCGTACATCCGCCTTACAGTTGGCGCCGTTACAGAGCACAGGATCAGCGGACGACGCAGGGGGTAGCTGGTATGGCGAGATGACGACGCGTGAGAGACAGAGCGGTGTTGTGGAGGACACCGTGGACGTCACCTGGCCTTATCTCGGCCTTATGGCTCTCCCATTAACCTCCGTCGTCGTCCATGTCGTCACCGTGTGGATGGAATTAGCGCGGCGTGGACGCAGTAATCGTCCACACAATAGAACACTGCTGTTACTGATGACGATGGTAGGTGTGGATGTGGTGTATGCGTTGGCAGTCATGCCGGTCAGCCTCACCCAGACTATGCTAGGTAAGTCTTACTCTGTTCACGTCAAATCCTACCCACCACACCAAAGGCATTAACACATTCATCTCCCCACCACACCAAAGGCATTAACACATTCATCTCCCCACCACACCAAAGGCATTAACACACATTCCCCACCACACCACCAAAGGCATCCCATCACCACACCAAAGGCATTAACACATTCATTCCCCACCACACCAAAGGCATTAACATCTCTCCCACCACACCAAAGGCATTAACACATTAACACATTCTCCCCACCACACCAAAGGCATTAACACATTCATCTCCCCACCACACCAAAGGCATTAACACATTCATCTCCCCACCACACCAAAGGCATTAACACATTCATCTCCCCACCACACCAAAGGCATTAACACATTCATCTCCCCACCACACCAAAGGCATTAACACATTCATCTCCCCACCACACCAAAGGCATTAACACATTCATCTCCCCACCACACCAAAGGCATTATTCATCTCCCCACACACACAAAGGCATTAACATCTCCCCCCCACACCAAAGGCATTAACACATTCATCTCCCCACCACACCAAAGGCATTAACACATTCATCTCCTCACCACAACACGTGCAGAAAATCTACTTGGAAAGACGTGCAATTGCACTAGATGTTAAGTAAGCATTGATCAACTCCTGCTCGCTAAGCAGCTGAGAACGAATTGTGAGGGCTGTTTCCTGGTATGTTTGGCTCGGTGATGGGTATATGCCATCACCGAGCCAAGAGATACAAATAGCGATATTGGCTGCTGTTGCGTACAGGTAACATCGTAGTAAGACTACAGCACAGAGCACGCATGTCACGCGGGGTTAAAACTAGCCATAGCTAATTAAAATTAGTCCTTTACGATGCATGTAGAATTTATAAAAAAAAGGCTTTACAACTTGATACCTATGTAACCTGGCAACACTTAAATGTAAAATTGACGCATCATTCCAAAATCGTCTGCAAATCGTCCTTCCACTCAATACTTCCTAACGGCTCGTTTTTTCCATGGTAGATGACATGCCTTAGATAATAAAAAAACACTATGGGGC
The DNA here is from genome assembly GCA_034190875.2 of Urechis unicinctus. Lineage (NCBI taxonomy): Eukaryota > Metazoa > Annelida > Polychaeta > Xenopneusta > Urechidae > Urechis > Urechis unicinctus. The sequence goes on along the minus strand of CM067353.1, from coordinate 72,352,701 downwards.
CGCAAGACAGGTAATACACCTGTAAAAGCGCATTAGTTCATTAGTGTAATAAAGTTAATGACAGCGTGACAGGTAATTTATGACTGCTGCGTGTGAGGTAAGCGGTGCGGCAAACCAGCCTCCGCGTGTCACTCTCTCATCAGAATCTCGACTCTAATCATTGGGAGTAATCAGCTGCTATCAGAGATCTGCCTCGTTGGAGATTTGTTTAGTAAAATCAAACCCTATTCGTATTGCTCGGTATAATTCAATTTTACGATAAGGTTAATTTCTGGGGCCTCTCGTCTGCTTCAGTCCTGAGGTCTGCTCTATTATGCTCCTATTCTCTGGATCAGACCCGGGGTCACACCTTGCCCTCCAGATGAACGAATTCACTCCTCCGGGGACTCATTCCTCGGAAGGAATTTACCTTCCTAGGAGAACTCATTCCTCGGAAGGAATTCACTCATCTGGGTGGATTAATTAACCTGAACCAATTCACTCTTCTGGATGAACTCATTAGTTTAATTCTGTCCTCTGAATTAACTCATTCATAATTTTGTTCGTCTATATCCGGTGTGACTCCGGCACCGTACAAGGCGGTGTTTCCGCAGAGAATAGACATATATGATACTCACTGAAGTGGTTATACAACTGAATAGACTACTCAGTGTACTATATAAGCAGCCTGATTCTACGCTTAGGACTATGTTAGTCCTCAGGATGAATTATGTCATCTGAACGGTCAAAGCCGGGGAATTAAGTCCTTTGGACTGTTGCAGCCCTCTGGATGTCTTAAGTCCTCAGAACTATTGTAAACATGTGGATGACTTAAGTCCTCTGGACTACTGCAGCTCTCAGGATGAATTGTGTCCTCGTGACTGCTGGTATTATATTGGAGACTTAAGTCCTCTGGACTATTGTAGCGCTCTGGGTGAATTAAGATTGTCACAACCCTTGAATACTCTGGACAAATTCAGTCACAGGAACTAGTGCAAGTCATGGTGGCCTTTGTATAATAAGCTCTGGTCGTAACTAATGGCGCTGTTACTTGATTCGTTGTTTGTGTGTGTGTTCGTGTGTCAGTGGGCACGAGGTGGGAGTGGCGTTGGTGTGGTAGTCTCCTCTACGTCCAGTCCCTACTCAACACGGCCACCATGGTCCACATGGTCGTGGCCGCCTGGGACTGCCTTCTTGCCTTGCTCCATCCACTTCGTTATCAACTCAGGTCGCTATGTGTCCATTTGACCATCAACGTCCTAGCCGCCTGGCTGGGTGCTGTCCTGCTCACAACCCCACTGCTCGTCATCATCATCCTCTACCCTGTCCAAACGCCGTCTCATCACCACGTGGCCTCAAGTCGGCCATCTTGTTTCCTGTATCTGCCGCGCCACGCCTGTCTCAGTTTGTTCTGTGGTTATATCGTGCCTCTCATACTACTCCTCATCCCGTGCGCATGCGTACGGCGTACGGCGACCAAGCAGTTACGGGACTCGGCACAGATGCAGTTGGATGGGAAAATGATCCATGCCAACGGGAGCAGCTATCCCTTGGACAAGATGGAGTCCGTACTCCACCCCGAACACAGCATTGCCATGACAGTTAGCTTGTGTCACAAGGTGGCGCAGGTGGGAACAAACGGTATGGGGAACGGGCACCTGCTCACTAAGTCTCACGTGCCCACGGAAGACCACGTACATAGCAACGGTTTAGCAACACCTGACACAACCAACCGCGCCGCCATGGAGACCCTGTCTTTCACACAACTCTTGTCCGACGACGCAACCGCGCCCGAGAACGCAGAGGATGATGGGATAGAAACTGGCAACGAGGCTCTTGAGAACCACGCGCACTGTAATGGTCATTGTCTCGCGGGCCTGGGACCGGACTCTAGCTGTAGTCCGATGCCGGGCAGGACGGACGGTCTGGTAATTGTGGACGTTGACGAGGTCCATAGTGGCAGCGCTCACACTGCCAGCAGCAGCAGCAGCATCCCGGGCACAACCGAGATGAACCCCACCCCGAACTCGCCCGTCCCAGAAGGAGATACCGTGATGCCACACGGCCTCGACAGTCACTTCATCCTCGTCAGCCCTAACGACTTAATGACGACGACGTGTGTGAAAAAGACCCGACAAGACTTAAACGAACCGCTCGTCAATACGTCGCAAGTTGACTTGATGGTGGTGGACGAACTCGATACGGGCAACGGCGGGTCGGACCCGGCGGACGGGGGATTAGACAACGGGCAATATGATCTGTACGACACGGAGGACGAGACACCACTGGCCACCATGATCAAGGTGTGCAACGTTGACGACATACCCGGCTGCCGACTGACCATCACCGACGATGACCGCAGCAGCAGTATGACGTCCAGTCCGGACCCGTCCGACCAGCACCGCATCTTACCACAACGCTCCATCCTGCGCAGAGGCGGCACAAACAGAAGTACCGTGCGCAAGAATGTTCAGTTCTCAAACACAGTGTCCACGAAAGAAATCAAATCACTGGATGAGATAACGCCGGCATCCAGTCAAAAGCGCGGGATACAGCGCCAATCTTCCGTACACCAGACCAGCCGGGTCAAATACATCCGTCAGAATGCCGTCCAAATGGACAACGGCAACATAGATAGTGCCATAATAAGCAACGGCGTAAGGTCGTCGGACCTCTCCGTCATCTCGGGGCTAGGGGGCATACGGATGATGGAGAACACAAACATCATGGGTTATTTAGCTCAGCTAAACCGGTGGCAGGGTCAGCGCCTGGGACAGCGCGTCCATCGTCAGCGGTCACATGTACGCCTGCTGCTGATGCTGCTGGGCGCCTTCTCACTCCTCACCTTACCCCATCAGCTCTTATCAATAGCCCTCAGCCTCGACTCCATCTCCTCATTACCCCATCACTTGATGTACTCTTTACAGTGGCTGGCCCATTCAGCACACCTGTTCTGTCCACTTATCTACCTACTGGTCAGGTGTCAGTGGCAAGAAGACCCGGGATCATGGAGCTCAGCTTTCACACGATGACCCCGGCAGAAACCCGCAGATTATTGTTAACGCCACACTTCAAAAATGGATGCTCATCGAAGGCTACCAAAAATAGCTGAATTCAGCCAACATCACCTCACGCCATCCACTGTGACACCCACCGGCGAACACACGCGCAAGTAGCAATAGGGACACCATATAACGCTCATCAACAAAGCTAAACAATATATAGACCGCTTGCTTCATTCAACGACTCCAGCGTGTGAAGGCTGGGTGAGAGTCGTGTGAAGGCTAGGTGAGTCGTGTGAAGGCTGGGTGAGAGTCGTGTGAAAGCTGGGAGAGAGTCATGTGAGGGCTGGGTGAGTCGGGTGAGGGAGAGATAGGAGACGAAGTGACCTAGGGCGTGGTACCATCAAGACTTGGTATGGCTTATATATACTGCACCAATGACCTTCAGACACCTTGTTAAACCCAAGGTGGTCGGCGCGTTCAATATAATTAGTGATTACACCAGGACTCGTTCCGAATTCAGGCGAGAAACATCCATAATACTCCAGATGTATGTATTTCTACTCCTGCGTTCATAATGGCCTGTTGCAAAGCCAATAGTTACATTCTTCTGCAAGCGATATTGTATATACCTGTATGTGCCTCGTTATTCCATCATTCCCCGGCAATGTTGTGATTTCTTGTTGACGTCTTGTAGCGCTACATATCACTGGTTCATTGTGATCTCAACCGACCTTTCCTTCACAGCCCGGAATTATTCTGTTGGCCTACAAACTGCGATAGCATGACCTCACCTGGCCAGACTCACAAGTGCGCGCCATATTTTGTTGACTGTTTTGTTGTTCTTGTACCTGCTTTGATGTTGATAACCGTTACCTCACCTTGCATAAGGTAATCAACTATCACTCGCGTCGCCCATACACTTCACACCAGTCTTATTGTTGGACAAAAAAAAAAAAACTTAGATATGTTATCAGCACAACTTCCACTACTACAACAAATACTACTACAACTACTGCTATATCTATTAATATGATAGCTACAACAACTACTATGATAGTTACAAGAGCATGACCAGTTCCGCATCACGTGGGGGAGGGAGGCGCCATAACGAGGCTATCCACGGTCTTATTCAATGACAGAGTAATCCTCCATAATTCAGAGTGTTTTTGAAGATGGCTCTTGTTACAGGTAACATTAGTATACGTTGTACAATAAATGAGCTGTTCGTCTCACTGAGCATAGTTGCAGGTTAGAGGAGCGTAAATCTGAAAGCAAATCCATTTTATTGAAAAACAATATATGATTTGACCCAAATGATTTTAACCCAAATGCCCCATGTCGTCGATAAGGGAAGCGAGTACGGGCTTGTGTTAATGACGAACCTGTAATGAGATGAATACACCCACGTGCGGGTACAGCACGCTCACAACCCAAGAGATGAGGCATGATGTAATTCCACATTCCCATGGCAACCACTACACAAACCATGATTATCAGAGCCGAGATATTGCATAGCATGGACAATGAAGCGTTCACCAGGAAGCCACCTTCGCGACACTTCGTTAGGTGACAAGATAATGCACAACCAACCCGACAGCGGTCATAGGTTTACGAGAGCCAATTATAGGGGGAAAACAACCATGGCGTGGGTCTGATGATGTAACAGAACCCTACATGACAAACACCTCTGTACCTTCTCTACCACCACCCTCCCACGCTTCCAATCACACCCACTCACTTCAACACTACCACAACCTCCTTCACTACTTAGCACTCCAGCACCATATCCTCCTTCTCTACCTTCATCTCTACTTCTACCTCTGATCTCAATCCCATCACCGCCTCCACTTCTATACCGGCTCCATCACCGCCTCCACTTCTACCCCGGCTCCACCACAGCCTCCACTTCTACCCCGGCTCCATCACCGCCTCCACCGCCTCCACTTCCACCCCGGCTCCACCACAGCCTCCATTTCCACCCCGGCTCCATCACCGCCTCCACTTCCACCCCGGCTCCACCACAGCCTCCACTTCTACCCCGGCTCCACCTCCCTACTCTATCCACACCTCCACTTCTATTCCCTACTCTATCCACAACTCCACTTCTATTACCTATTCTTTCCACACCTCCACTTCTATTCCCTTCTCTATCCACACCTCCACTTCTATTACCTACCCTATCCACACCTCCACTTCTATTCCCTACTCTATCAACACCTCCACTTCTATTACCTACTCTATCCACGCCTCCACTTCTATTCCCTACTCTATCAACACCTCCACATACCGATCGTCTAAAACAACAATGAAAACGACGATAGCCGTCCAAGCGGAGTAAAACAATTACTGAATCGTACACAGATGCATACCTTGTCCTTCTCCTAAGTAGAGGACATGACAGGGTACGAGCGGCAAACCAGCCAAGGAGATCGAGGCCACTTGTGACGTAATATACGTTATGACCATCATCATAAACGAACAGATAACGTTATGATATTATTTCAGAGGAAACTCCAAGCCCACAACCAACCGCTACATTTGATGCATGACATCTGCGAACTGAGTTAGTCACAGCTGATTACGTTATGATATTAATGGAGAAAACATACGGTAGACGGCGCTGGCAACATGACTCCGTGACGAAAAGACCGTGGGATCATTACATGGGGAAACACCCGACTCCAATATCCGTCACAACAATCCCAGAAAAAGAACAAAACTTATGACTTAATGACCCAACAAACAACATCATTTGGATAGATCACAGACACAAAAATCACGTGACTCCGCTTGATTTGTGACCTTAAAAGATACATCGCATTTGCTAGAATTATCTAACAAATACTTCCGCTTGACTGCAACCAATAAACCATGCAAATGACCAGATAACAAAAACAAAGCCATAACATTGTCTTCATGACAACCACAAAACCACAATAACTTCTTGATAACAACCACAAAGCCATAACAACCGTCTGCTATTGGGAGAAATGCTTTGACTTAGTAAGTTAACCAATAGCATCCACCCCCACACCCTACAAAAAACCCAAAAGACAAAGGCTCCAATTGTTTACAAGCACTAGGGATCCAAGCGTCCTCAGGCTTACAGCCACTAGGAATCAATGATTAAACTTATTCACAGACACTAGGAATCAAAGATTTAACTTATTCACAGTCACTAGGAATCAATGATTAAACTTATTCACAGTCACAACGAATCAAAGATTTAACTTATTCACAGTCACTAGGAATCAATGATTAAACTTATTCACAGTCACTAGGAATCAAAGATTTAACTTATTCACAGTCACTAGAAATCATAGCTTCCACTTTTAACGGCCTCCGAGATTGAAATCTTCGGCATAGACCACGCTGATGTCGCGCGATCGCTTAAATACCAGCCAACAACCGTAACCAATGGAAACTGCACTGTTCTCTCGGACCCATTAATACACCCCCACTCTTAATAGACCTACAATGCCCGGGGATACAATGACCGCTTGTTGCTCACTGACGATGAGGCCAGAGTATACTTGACGCAACAGTGAAATGACGCGTGGTTTATGCTGATGGACGACGCAGCAGATGGCTGCGTCGTATAGGACGCATAGATGGTGTGTGGTAGACAGGAAGGGCGCCTGAGGCTGCTGCTGCTGCTGCTGGGTACGCAGACAAAGCGTTTAACAATTCACCAGATAACCAGCAGATCGAAATTAAAGTCTGTGGCTCCTTCCACTCAAGCTCATTAGCGTCCACCTCTCGCCCATAGTGCCCGGTACCAGGCCACTACTGCAAGCCGTATCTAATACGTTAGTGGGGCATCATATAGGCCAATACTCAATATGCCACCGTGCCCTTCTCCACGAACACACTGAGGGGTGGAATTGGCCAGCGATTGCGCTGCTTCATCGTTCTAATTGACAACTAACCGGTGCAATCTTAGCATTCTATACCTACAACACACGCATAATAAAAACGACCGCCCCAGTAGGCCACGTTTCCACAGAGAACCCAAGCTAGCAACCCGCATACAAAAACGTACCAAAGACCTTGATTGCGGTGAAAGAAGACAAAATGAAACCGCTGACAATGCGGTGATTAGGCTTGTATGAAGGCAGTAAAGAAGTTAGTCTGTGATGGTTAGCATGTTCATCTGGCTGATTCTGAGTGAACGCTCAGGACCGAATCAGTCAGCGACTGCGCAGCGGGCATCCAACTCATTTCATCTTCACTTGGTCTCGTCATCGTATCCGCCAACGCAATGACCACGTACATAACAATAAGCAGAGCAATGGAGCTGGTATAGCTGAAGGATTCCAGGTAGGTGGTAACTTTATGAAGCGTTAGGGTAGTGTGTGAAACCAATCACGATGATTCAATCACGACTCAATCACTTGCACGGACCATTGCACGGACCATAAATAGAGGGGCCTGGGCATCCAGATCGAGGCGCAACCATTGAGCCAATTGGAACGCACAGTGCACCTGATAGGTATGAATTACCCAATTGGCCCGCTCGAGCCCACAGACAAACTTAGTTTTATGCATTGACACATCCTACAGTCGGATAATGCTGACGTGAAGCTGGGACCATGGGTGTGAGTGGGACACCAGTTCATTGATGACGCCCGCGCTAGGGACAGCAAAGACAGCTGACTCGGCGTTTTTCCCGCCGCATCGAAGACGACACTAAAAAATCGACCTAGATCCATGTATTTAGTACACGCGACTTGTGAAAATAAACAGAACCTCTTATTCTTTGTTTGACATGAAATATAATGAACATTGACATGGTAAATATACACAGTACCCTCAGACGGGAAAAACCCTCCAATGGAGTTAGATGAATCATCTGAATGGGCAGTCTGCCAGCTGACCAATCAGATGGTCATTGCTGCGAGTCCATCCTTGATGAGAGAATGAAGTGTTGGTTTTAGGCAATATCGGGTCGCTATTTAAAAACGCTAGTTGGCCTCTGGGAAGAACCACATTATCTAGATGGCGGTGGGTTAACACGGGGGCTATTGGAGCCCGCTGTCGAATGGTCGTTAGCTGGGACGGGCTGTATACGTGGGTATAGTGGTCAGCACGGTACGTTTGATGTACGGGTCAATCAGGGCCCACATGACCGTCATAGCGGCCCCATGGGGCCTATTGCTCCTTGCTTTATAGCTCTCCCTAGCCTGTTGCTGGCTAGTTGATATTCAGCCCTTCATTTCTCCTCCTTCCTGCGGCTAGCTGTGGACCGGGTAACGGGCGAGGTGGCAAGTGTAACGGGTCCAGGAACTCCATAAAGGCGGACATCATACATGGCTTAAAGGCGAGATACACGTGTTAACGCCCGCCAGCCACACACCTTCGGGCTGCTAAAGGGATACAGCGTAGCCTGGTAGTTCTACCACAGGCGCACCTCCTCATGGTCAATATGTGCGATGGAACACTGACCCTTACCGATGTATGATGTATGCATTACGCGTTTATTAAGCCAACTGGGACACCGAGGTAGGTTTGAAATCAAGAGATTCAACTTCATTCAACATCACAGCACCGAAGCTGAAGACGTCAACAAGTTGCACGCGAAAACAAATTAACAAGGAAGCAACAGCTTGAACATCCCTGAAAGGCACAGTGAAACGACCAGTCATAAATTCGACATCACGGGAAGGCACACTGAAACGACTAGTCACAAATTGCCCATCACTAAAAGGCACACTGAAACGACTAGTCACAAAAAGCACATCACTGAAAGGCACACTAAAACGACTAGTCACAAAAAGCACATCACTGAAAGGCACACTGAAACGACTAGTCACAAATTGCCCATCACTAAAAGGCACACTGAAACGAATAGTCACAAAGAGCACATCACTGAAAGGCACACTGAAGCGAATAGTCACAAAGAACACATCACTGAAAGGCACACTGAAGCGAATACTGACAAGTTGTACATAGCAAAACCCCAGCTGTTCATTAAACACCGGCACAGCGAAGATGACCTCAATCAATATGGTTTACACTAGCGTGCAGAGGTTGAGATTGACAAGCCAATGGCTTGTTCATCAGAGCAAGGCAACCTGACAATACCAACTCAACAACACAGACCATTAAGACAAGCCAACAACTCTTCAACAACACCTAACTAGCGCTGTGCGGAGGCAGGACCCTATTTATAACTCCGTATAACGAGGTGACTTGTCAGGCAAGGAAGGTGAGTGGCCACACCTACTCCGCAGAGGTATTTATCACGCTGATTGGCGAGAGGGGTGCATGGCAGGACGTGTCGGGGGTGTCAGATGGCAGGAGGACCAGAGAGGGGTGGTAGGACGCGTGTCGGGTGTGTCAGATGGCAGGAGGACCAGAGAGGGGTGCATGGCAGGACGTGTCGGGGTGTCAGATGGCAGGAGGACTAGGGAGGGGTGGTAGGACGCGTGTCGGGTGTGTCAGATAGCAGCAGGACCAGAGAGGGGTGGCAGGACGCGTGTCGGGTGTGTCAGATGGCAGGAGGACCAGAGAGGGGTGGTAGGACGCGTGTCGGGTGTGTCAGATGGCAAGAGGAACAGAGAGGGGATGACGTCACCAGTCAGGGCAGTGGTGTAGCGGACGAGTTCAGGTTGTTATGAGCTGTTATTGTACCAGACGCTATCGTCGGTCACATCTACAGGCATTCGAGTCATACAACGCTCAGCTAGAGAGGCGATGCATAAGTGTCTAAGTCACTCCAAGAAAGCTCACATGGATAGTACACGAAGTCGTTAATTGGATGATCGGTATGCTTAGAAGCTCTTAACCCGAGTTTAGTGCCTCTTGAAATGGTAAATGGCTGACCCACAGATGAATGACATTATTTTGAAGTGAATGAAACTACAGGGAGAATAAGACGAAAGTTATCAAAAACATAATGAAATGTAGTCGCAAGTGAATGAAATTAGCGATAGATGCACTATCATGGTTATCGCACGATGTGACGGAGCGGATCCTTAAGATGCGCGGATCCTGTGGACGCGCGGATCCTTAAGATGCGCGGATCCTGTGGACGCGCAGATCATATGGACGCGCGAAGTCTACGGCTTGGTTTCGATGAAGCGCTCTACGAGCCGGGATGTGTCAATTAACGACGGTAAGACCTAGCTGTCGGACGGACGACAGGTGCCCCATAGTGTGTGAGTGACTGGATCAAGTGGGTATAGATCAGGGTGTAGAGGTGATATTGAGGTGACTTGACCGGCGTTGATGCTCCACTCCGCGCTGCTAATAAGCCCGTAAAAAGAGGGAGCGACGACTAATGCGTCCCCGACACCATCACGGATATGGACAGCTAGAACCGGTGGGGGGGGGGGGGGGGGGGAGAGAGAGAGAGAAGAGGATGACGTTATCAAGTAGTTTGTTGCCATGCCGTTGTGGGGTGTTAGTATTCATGGGACGTGGCGACTATGAGTGGAGCACCATGATTGGCTTGTTAATGACGGTCGTATAGAAGCATGAGTTTCGCTTTGTTCTGATGAACTCAGTACTTACCCTAATCCCCAGCTTATAATGCATGATAAGGTCAACTCACCTGAAACAAGCCACATTATGACATTACATTCCATTCTAATCAATTCCGTAAATTAGCAGCGAATTGATTCACAGTTACCATTGACATTGTTATTCCGAAAAACGACAACGGCATAATAAGTGGCTAGAGGGCAGCAGGGCGCATGCGCTCCAGTAACGTTGTTCTCAAACTAAAGAATATACTGTATCTGATGTATGCAAGACTGTAGATAAACGGTGCTTTGCTGATGATAAAGTCTTGCTTTGATGATAAAGTCTTGCTTTGTTAATTAATACAAACTTCACGGAAAACTAAGCAGTCAAATAAATCATGCTGCTTGACTCGCTGGTCATTTTCCAATATCTTCTTTCTGGGTACAAAACTATACTAGGCTTTATGCTCCTTTTTAGTTCTCCATTGTTTAAGACTGCACTCCAAACTTTGTGTGTGTTCATAGCATTGTATATCCGGCAGAATACCTATCAAAACAGCCATATTTGGGGTGTGCCTGTGCGCATCGAATCCGCGCATCACACCGATTGGCTGGTTACATCGTGTAACTGAAGGTCCTATCCGCGAAGCAGACTCATTTCATGAAGCGGACTGCCGTTCGATGAAGTGGAATCATTCAATGAAGCGGACTCCCCTTCTATTAATCGGACCCCCTTTCTACTCAGTGCCTTTTATCATTCTATCAACGACATACAATTGAAGAATCCATTACAATCATCACTGCGTTGATTTGTGTGAATGTGAAATAACAACCATGCTGGTCGAAAAATAAGTTATAAAAAATTCATTTTCCCTGGTATGACATATGAGAAGCAATCATGTTTTGGTGTTGAGATAGATCCGATATGATAAAGCCAGCCTGCGAAGTGATAGGGCATAGCTTTGGCCAAATAACGACCCAATCGGGGTGAAACACACGTCCAGGGCCCAATCGTGACCAATGCTCAATAAACAATGGCATCTGGCAAACAGTCCTCGTATATCATGTTAACGTTGATTGGCTATGCACAGCGACACAAGATCCAAATTCACGAAGATCGCTCTCGTTTGTAGACTATCTACAGTCGGTGCTTTTGACAAGTTAACTCTACAGAGCATTTGAGTCCCCAATCTGGATAAATAGGATTTAAACAAATCACGTGTAAATTGTAAATTGACTATGGTGGCCAAATCACTGCCGTGTCTCTAGCAACACTATCCGCCATTACAGACAAGGGTCTTAACCACAGAAGGGAAGAATCGTCTTAACCCGAGAAGCACGACTCGTTTCCGAGCCATCTAAAGTCCTCGCAACGAGCCACTCAGATCATCGCAGGTGAAGTTCTCCCAGACATTTGTTCGCATCCGTGCTGATGTCAAACGAAAGGTGTGCGAGTGAGTACAGAGATCTGATCAGGCCGTACATGACGTGTTGTAAGCAGCAGAATATGGTCAAAGCTGATATGTTCTCAGTACCAACACAAGTACTTCTACACACCGCCTTGCAATACATTGTGTACTGCGTCCTTGTTGGGGTAGCTTTCAAGGTAGAACAACGTCGCATACTATGAAGCCAAACACATAGATGCAGGGTACTATATAGATAAATATATGATAGTAGCGGGATGCTGCGTCTGAGCGTGATAAGAGCGATTGGAGAAGATGTGCTCAGTAAATGTCATCGTGTACACCTGTAATCTAATCGCTGAACTCTTAACAGCATACTTCTTCCGTCATCGTCTCCGGTGTCATATAAGGCGACTACCCAGCACGTAATTAGCCATATATGACAAGGCACATGAAGGCGAACTTTTCTCGACACTCATCTCATTAATCACTAATCAGTGACAAGGAAACCCGACGAGTCTCTCCTGCCTAGCTATAAATTTCTCGCACTCAAAAGCCACTCCACAAGGAAACGAAACGCGAGTGTGTCTGATAAATGTCCAGGTGACCAATTGCTCCCAAATGAAGGCAGACATGAGCAGGTAGAGGTGAGTGATAGCGAGAAAGGTGAGGATGGAAGCTTATTTGCGGCCATGAAGCCAGGCAGTGTAACACGTGGAAGGAGTCACACGCTACCATCAGCTTCTGTTGGCCGCGTCGATCGGCCAGTCAGTTGCCAATCAATAGACACACGCTGAGCAGATCACATCTGATGCGATTGACTGAAGGCGACCCGACGACGAACCTTCCCATGAACCTGTTTTATTTCGATTTAAAAGCCTGGTAAGATGAATGAGATTGTTTGAGTGCGGGTGGCTGGCTCAAGTCTAGAGGCGGTGACGGGGTGAGGGGGGCTGGTGATGCGCCAAATGAAGGGATGAGGGGGGATCGTGATGCGCCAAATGAAGGGGTGAGGGGGGCTGGTGATGCACCAAATGAAGTGGTGTGGGGGGCTCGTGATGCGCCAAATGAAGTGGTGTGGGGGGTCGATAAAAGTGAGTTGAGTGAGTGAGTGAGTGAGTGAGTGAGTGAGTGAGTGAGTGAGTGAGTGAGTGAGAGTGAGTGAGTGAGTGTGGGTGAGTGAGTGAGTGAGTGAGTGGGTGAGTGAGTGAGTGAGTGAGTGAGTGAGTGAATATGTGAGTGAGTGAGTGAGTGAGTGAGTGAGTGAGTGAGTGAGTGAGTGAGTGAGTGAGTGAGTGAGTGAGCGAGCGAGCGAGCGAGCGAGCGAGTGAGTGAGTGAGTGAATATGTGAGTAAGTGAGTGAGGGAGTGTGTGAGTGAATATGTGAGTGAGTGAGGGAGTGTGTGAGTGAGTGGGTGGGTGAGTGAGCGGGTGAGTGAGTGTGTCAGTGAAGAAGTGAGTGGGTGAGTGAGTGAGCGGGTGAGTGAGGGAGTGTGTGAGTGAGTGAGAGAAGGAGTGAGTGAGTGAGTGAGTGAGTGAGTGAGTGAGTGAGTGAGTGAGTGAGTGAGTGAGTGAGTGAGTGAGTGAGTGAGTGAGTGAGTGAGTGAGTGAGTGAGTGAGAGTGAGTGAGTGAGTGAGTGAGTGAGTGAGTAGTGAGTGAGTGTGAGTGAATGAGTGAGTGAGTGAGGGAGCGAGTGTGTGAGTGAGTGAATATGGGTGAGTGTGTGAGTGAATGTGAGTGAGTGAGTGAGTGTGTGAGTGAGTGAGGGGTGTGAGTGAGGTGAGTGAGTGAGTGAGTGAGTGAGGGAGTGTGTGAGTGAGTGAGTGAGTGAGTGAGTGAGTGAGTGAGTGAGTGAGTGAGTGAGTGAGTGAGTGAGTGAGTGAGTGAGTGAGTGAGTGAGTGAGTGAGTGAGTGAGTGAGTGAGTGTCAGTGAGTCAGTCAGTCAGTCAGTCAGTCAGTCAGTCAGTCAGTGAATCAGTGTGTATTGGGAGAAAGTAAGTGATCCTGTCATGCAGTTAGTTTGTCAATACGTCAGACGGAGAGAAGTAGCCGCACCAAGTACATCCATGACACCGAACTACGCCGGATGAAGACAGTAACACAGAACCAGCAAATGAAACACAGTTGACCACAAAGCTTGTAGGCTGCAATAAACACAAATGATGTCCCCGACTAACTGCTCACATGAACACCACACTGAAACCCGCCAGACATGTATTGGATGCGCTGTCGGGCAAATCGTCGCGACGTCATGGGTATGGGAGCAGTTATTGCCGCGCATAACATGGATTTCAGTATCATGAAGCGATAGAAGGGGAGTCAATCAATGGGAACTAGCTCTCTTGTCGCTGATGGAAGTCGACAGAAGCCAGGCAACCTTACCCGACAAAACATGCGTTTATCAAAGGCGAACAAATACCAAGCTAGGCTACATTATACCCTGTCAGAAGAAGAGAGGCTAGGCTTGTCATAAAAACGTGGTCTTCGTCGAGCACTTTTAGCCGGGGAAGCTGTCTATTTGTTCCATCAGTAATGAACCCAACCTAGCGATTGTAAAACCCTGAGGAACTTCTAACGCGGACCCATACAAATAATTCAGGTATGTCACCACAGGGACTGGGGACCGGGGGGGGGGGGCATGGGGAACATAAGAACATGTGGTCGGGCAGAGGTACCACGTGGCCGGGTAGAGGAACCACATGGTGGCCGGGTAGAGGAACCACGTGGCCGGGCAGAGGTACCACGTGGCCGGGCAGAGGAACCACATGGAGACCGGGCAGAGGGACCATGTGTTAGTGTGTGAGGTAGTGTGAGTGTAATGTAGTCTGCGTATATTCCTATATCGAACTTCATGAAACATCAACCCCCAACACACAGACCAAATACCGCGCATCCGATGTCCATCAATATCATACATAGGTGCCCGGTATCCCGGTACGGTAGTGGCAACACCTCCAAACCTCATTGCTATTGCCTGGACATGCCACTGAAGCGAGCCGGTGGCTATCCGTCACGTTCAGAGGGTCACCAAGTCTACTAATGCCACAAATACAACTATACACGACTCGGACGAGGCCGTCCTATCTAGCCACCCTGTTACTTCCCTCCCGTGAGTGGAACGTCTTGGAATAGTTTTTTTTCTCCTGCCCAAGACTAAATTTTCACAATACATAAGAGTCGGGCCATATCCGGCGATGTACACACCCTGTCTTCTGACAGCTTTAGACATGGACATAATTATGTTCAAAGATCTATTCAGCAATGTCAGTTTGATAATAAGAAATATTACTCATTCACTGATTCTATAGGAGACGCCGCTCCGATTGACACGGAACTCATCATGCTTATTCATGATTCGCGGTAACTTTTCGACATCTCGAGAGATGCGAGTGGTTGATCCAGAGAATGCTGGAACAGCGCTTGTATAAATAATAATGCCACTTAATTGTCACTTGCATTTTATGTTCTTTTCCTAGCGTCCAAGGCGACGGGTTGTCGATCAGTTGTCGTTATAATGAGCCTTATCATTATCGAGGCACTTCACTAATTTGACAAAATTATGTCCAAATGGGTATAAAACTGATCCGTCTAAAAATATGAAACTAGAATGTGAAACATTATGGGATATGGACGGGAGGACCCTTAAAACAAACACGTATTCGTGGTCTGTTTCCACCAATGATAGCAGCGTGTTCGTCACTTAGTGGGTTAGCTCCCCGACCAAACCATGGAAATAAGCCTGTTTCCATGCTAAACACAAGACGGACGAAAACAATGTCTGGCTTCCAAGCTAGAGGAGCGCCAATTAGCGTCAGAAATGTCTCCACTTGGGGAAGCCGTCGGGTTGGAGGCGTGCTTCCGGGTCGGGCCTTTTAATTAACTCGTGGTATCTGGACGTTGGCGGGGAAACATCTGTCAAGGTGAACCCGTAATAAGGTGTCGCATGTAGTGACGCGTCCGTACCGCGCGTTAACACTCAAACGCGTCGTCTACTTGCAGAGCAGGCGTCACCTGTATAGCGGCCAACAGGAGACATCATGCCTGTCAGACGGCTGAAAAGATCGCGCTCTTTTAGTCGCATCGACTCACCAACACCCAAATTGGATTTCGAGAAGGTGAAAAAGAAAATAAATTATTGAGCATAAATGGCAGAGCAACAGACAAAGAATGATTCGTTGTGCTAGTCGAACTTGTTATAGGCCCGTGCAGAGTCAAAATATCAACTAAAGACCGTAGTCTTTTCATGCAAACTCCATTTGTTTGGAATTAACAGAACAAATATCTGCTGGCCATTCAACTTGAATGATTGGCTTCTAATTTGACTGGCTTTGCCGGCAGAGTGCGCCGTAAATGGCGTCGAGCGCACGCACTTCCGGCGTCACAGACAGCCGGACAAATCCCGTCTTCGCGATGAACGCTGCACGCACCTGGCTGACCGAGAGAACACTTCCGGTGGAAGCATTGAGACGCTGACAGGTTTTGAAATGTCTTCCTCAAGAAAGGTTCGCGTTGGTTGTTAGTTTACACAAGCAATATGATAACGGGATGGATTTAGCTAAAGGTCCAACTTTGATCAATAAACTCACCATTCATGGCTTTGTAGCACACTCGCTTAAAGAGTACACTCTATCCACGCAGTCCGTTTACGATAAAATATATCAGTCAATCATACAAAAAGTATTGTATGAATTAGCCAGAGGCCAGCTATTTGTAGTGCGACACAAAGGACGGGGTCCTTCAATCAAGTTATCCCTCTCTTTGAGAGTAAAACCACAGTCAATCACTTCTTACCCCCCCACCCCAACCTTTTCGAAGGTAACGAAACTCGCAAGACCGGTACACCGCGGTCCCGACATCATCAGAGACCAGACGGTGAGAAAGAGTCGGATATCTCTCCAAATAGCGCCAGTCAATCACCGACTCGGCAATACTTCTCCCGTCCATACGTGTATAGTCCGAAAAGAAGAAGCGGTCACCTGGCAATTTCCTTTTATGATAGCCGCATTCCCTTGATAAAAGCCGCGGCGGTAGCCGGAGCAGGGCTGGATACGACAGGCTCCTGGTCTTCTGGCGGCTGCATCAATTGGACCATCAAAGGAGGAGGCGCTTAATTGTAGACACCTAATGCCAAGCACGCAAGCGATATGTGTTGATGCTTTTTTCGTTATTGGCATATGGGGCTTGACAATGTATCACTTCGTGTCACCAGACTGCATGACACTTGCCCATCAAACCATCCCACACAAGACAACTCATGTCGTATACAACTCTAAAAACAAATTAATATACGTCAGAGCTTTAACGTCCGTATGTAGCGAAAGCGGAGGATTCCATTTGTTCGATTGAAAACCTGTTACCGGCGACCATGCGGAGGCCAGGTGGGTGCCGCAGGGCATGTAAGTCCTCGTCAAACTCCCCACCCCCGCTGTCAACGAGAAATGAACCTCGTGAAACTACACACACCAGGCTGATAACATGATTCATCCTCTCTTAACGACAGGCACAATCCGACAGGATCATAAGAAAGGCGTCGATCCACACCATTTACAAGCACAACTTCTTGAATAATTGAATCAGAAAATTTTTTGAAGCGTTTGTTATATAAGAAAGTGGAAGGGCATTTATTCGTATGCACGTAAACACAAACACAACTAGTAAAACAGCGACAGACAACAGCCGTACTGCGCAGTTCGCCGTATTCCAACTCAAATCAATCATTTTCAGCGCAGGAATCATCATCATCATCATCATCATCATCATCATCATCATCATCATCATCATCATCATCATCATCATCATCATCATCCATGTTCACTAACATTGGTGCTCATCCCTGGTTGAAAAGACCTTATTACCGTATGTGCATTAGCGAGAGTGGCTGAGAAGTAAGGGTGTTAAAAGCAGGTAATAAACTTAATAAACGGCAGGGATTCAATAGCTCTATTGTCCGTGTGTGCGTGAGGAGCAGGCAGCCCATGAGGCATGACAGCCCGTGACCATTCGTGTTCGTGACGACCCCATCCGCTCAGCGTCCATAGACGTGACGACAACGCCTGCCTATTGAGAACGCCAAGCACCGCCCTCTCCCTACCCACCCGGCGCAGCAGGAGAAAGCTAGCGGTTCAAGCTGCTGCCTTGCAGCCCGTATGGACCAAGCGCTTTTCCTCCTCCGTCACTCCTCACCGATTCCACCCCGACCGGGCGTTCTCATCACAACTACGCCTTATTAATATCATCATCAACAACTCAACACTTCAAATTACCACTTCTACTTAAAGGATTACCGAAAGATAACCAGAAAACGTCGAGATCACGTCAATATCAGACGAGATGAGAAGATAAGCAGATCGGACGGGATTATTACAGGTAATCATCAGCTGGGGGTGCAGCGGGCGTGTTATTAACGCCACTCATCAGCAAGCGGACTCTTCTCGGCCGGCAAATTGAAGCTGAAGCAATTGCAACCAGAGACGAATGTGTTTGACTATTGATTGTGAATGACACCGGATAGACACTGCCACTGCCACTAGAAAACTCACTCACGACAACCCTAGTCCTCGTCCAGCTCACCTTCTCAAGTCGCCCTCACCACGACGCTCAGACAGCACCGCGACACACGCTCGCCAATACGTCCAGCCAATATCGTAACAACCTCTCGTTGGCAGTTTTAACGTCGGGATATACTTCAGCCCAAGGGAGTGACATTGAACTGAACAGAATCAAAGGATTACGGCGTTCCATCAACTTGCGCTCTGACGTCATCCGACTCGACCATGAGTGACCCCTTTCTTGCCATTTCCACCAAACTAACTCAGACATTGAGTTCAACGACGCAGGGCGTCATGTGGTCCTCATCGACAACAGGAGAGGAGGCCAGGCGAGAGGAACACACCTACAACTGGCCCGTCTTGTTCCTCTTCTTCCTCGTCGTGCTGGCCATCGGCGGTAACATCCTCGTGTGTCTGGCCGTGCGCGGAGAACGCAAACTACAAACCATGTTCAACTATTTCCTGGTGTCACTAGCACTCAGTGACCTTCTATCGGCCACACTCGTGATGCCACTGTCCATAATCAAGGCCCTCATTGGTAAGTATATAGATCTGCATCTCAAAAGTAAACAGCCAGATATGGGATGAGGCTCATGTTTGGGCGTGAGGGTATGTGTGTACGACGCGATCAGTGAGCCGAGTGGGCAGGGAAAAACCACAGCTGGTTAGCTACTTGGTAAACGACCGTAAATAAGATGACGCGGTATGGGTACGGCTGGTAAACGACCGCCTGATAAGATGACGCGGTATGGGTACGGCTGGTAAACGACCGCCTGATAAGATGACGCGGTATGGGTACGGCTGGTAAACGACCGCCTGATAAGATGACGCGGTATGGGTACGGCTGGTAAACGACCGCCTGATAAGATGACGCGGTATGGGGGGTGACGGGAGTGTGGTTTAATAAGACGCGAGAATATAAAGATGGAGTGCGGTTTGAGCTGATGTGGGTTGTGATAAGATGGAGTGTGGTGTGATAATAAAAAGTGGGGTGATATAAGATGGAGTGTGGTTGTGATAAGAAAAAGTGGGGTGATATAAGATGGAGTGTGGTTTGATAAGAACAAGTGGGGTGATATAAGATGGAGTGTGGTTTGATAAGAACAAGTGGGGTGATAATCAGATGGAGTGTGACGTGTAAAATGGCGTGATATGATATAGTGTGCGGTGTGACCAGTTTGAGTGTGGTATGATATGATAAAGTGAGGTGCAAAAAAGTGCAGTGTGATAAGATGAAGCACGGGGTGTGATAAGGTGGAGTGTGATGTGATAAGGTGGAGTGTGATGTGATAAGGTGGAGTGTGATGTGATAAGGTGGAATGTGATGTGATAAGGTGGAGTGTGATGTGATAAGGTGGAGTGTGATGTGATAAGGTGGAGTGTGATGTGATCAAATGAAGTGTGATGCGATGGGAAGATTCTAACACTGAGAAAATGAATTGTCTTTGGAGCATTTGATGCGAAAAACCAGGCTGAAAAGTCTCGTGGGACAGCACAGCGGTTGAGGCTTAGTGACAGACAGAGAGGTCATTTATGAGTGGCAAGGTCACCAAATCCAGCTTCCGTTCCGGTCCAGCATAGCTGCTGAAACTAGACTGAAGTCATAAAAGCTAGGGTTAGGCGCATTAACACGCAGCCAGCGTCCCTAGCTTAGTGGGTGTAAATCACACGGCAAGGTCACAAATACGTCACATTACGTACGTCCAACGGGAGATACCCACAATCCACTTGACAACAAACAGATCTACTTGATCATTGCGTTCGTGTATTGAGGTCATAAGATGGGAGGAATTGGTGGTGGGGATGTGGCCTGCATCACAACACCCTGTTTGTCATGCGCATCACCGCGCAATCGCCCTTATCTTGTTGAACGCCTATTGACCGCACAAAGCCAGTCAACATCGCAGCAAACACAACCATTAACATACACCCGCCACCACCCAGCACGCGCACTCAGTATACATCAGCTTGGGAAGGTAGTTGATTGAATGGTGATTCGCCATTTCGATGGCTCGGCATGGAGTCGGTTTCTCTATGGGTAACACCAACATGATCGTTGGTGTGGACCGCGTTACGCGCGGCAATACTCGACGACGTAAGGAACAGCATAGGTTAGAATTAGAACGCTCGGCTGCAGCTGCCGGCAAGCTCTGACCACGTCGGATAGGCCCAGTCTCAACACCAACGCTTATTTACCTCAACTACTCCAATACAGACCCACTTAATAGGATATGTTTACATTACAACTACATATCTGATGATTTCACAATAACGAGGAAATCCAGAGGAAGCTGGCTACATTTTCCGAGGATCGAACAGAAGGTAAAAACATCAAGGGGAAATACAAAAACTCACCATCCCATATACATGCAGGGGGCGCGGAGGGGGTTAGGGGAGGTCTGGGTACCCCCAGCAACGCGGGAAGAAGTCATACAAGTCATAACGCTATATGGTGCATTAAGATGAATGCCAGCTTGCCGGCATGAGGCTCCTGCCTGGTTGCACACTAACCACACGGCTATGACGATGTAGCTTAAGCCGCGTGGGACAAATGATACACTTGTCAGCATTAGTTGGCGAGAGCCTCGGAGCCGTACAGCGGGTAGGGTAGGTGCACCCCCTGGGCTCATTCGCCATCATTAACGTATATGAGCTTACATTGGTATGAGCACTCCGTGTGTATTTATCTTTTCTCCTCCTCGCCTTTGATGACGTATGTCTGGACCGAAGTGAAGTCAGGGTTCGTCGAAGTGTATTTATAAGGTACCATGGTTTGTTTGTGATGGGACAAAGGGGTTTGGGTGAGGAATAATTACTGGTGGTATTCACGAGACGGAGTGGAGTTGAAACCGACATAAACGAAGATCGATTCATGAACCTCAAACAAGAGATGAGACGGTGAATTGATGTCATAAATTAATCAAATATTCATATTGCACCCTATGATTTGCACCAGCGTACATTGCTAGCTATAGTAATGTTGTTGTAAGTTATTCGAGATGGCCGGCTTTATACAGTCAAGCGACCACGCCAGAGGAAAGCCACACCAACGCCTTCCAAATATGGCAAATATCACTTTATTAACCACACTTAAGTGGGGTGGGTCGCCATGCCGGTTGCTACGAGGCCGCCTACTCTCGTCAAAATGTGATGTAAGTCCACAGGTGCTATAAATCTACAGGTGCTATAAGTCTACAGATGCTATTAGTCTACAAATGCTGTAAGTCTACAGGTGCTATAGGTCTACAGTTGTTATAGGTGTAAAGGTGCTATAAGTCTACAGGTGCTATAAGTTTACAGGTGCTATATGTCTACATGTGCTATAAGTCTACAGGTGCTATAAGTCTACAGGTGCTATTAGTCTACAGGTGCTATAAGTCTCTAGTGCTATAAGTATACAGGTGCTATTAGTCTACAGGTGCTATTAGTCTACAGGTGCTATAAGTCCCATGACGAGTGCTGCTTATTTGAATGAACGCCCTCACCCATTCGCCGGCACATCACCGGGTCTTACCCATAAACCCTTACTTGCCTCTTACTCTTTATGCTCGCCTCATTACCACGCAAAAGATACTATCATGCTGCTGACTTAACGAACACTTGCGCAAGCAATCGCGATATGTGGCTCCAGTTGGCTTTAATTACTAGCTCCGTACTGATGAATTGCCAAGCATATCTGTTGGAAGGAAGCTACGGGGGCGGGTAAGCCTGTATGTCAGTCGAATCAGTGATTCCCTTCAAACTGGAAATTCAACTTGCTGCTGCTGTTTTGCATGGCCCACCATAAGAGGTGCGTCTTAGATCAGAACAATGATGTCCGCTCTTTTGATCACGAGGTATTTAGGAGATGGGACGTGATTGGTGGCTCGGAATGAACACGTGGGCGGGCGAAGGAGTTGGCGTTGAAATGCAACCGACTAAAAATAACAAATTTTGTGGATAAAACTTGTCGTGCATTCAGGATATAGGCAATCGACCGATGCAATAAAATCAGGGTAATTGATGTTTTTAAAGAAAACAAATCTAGGTCCAGGTACACAGTCTGTATAAATGATATGCGGCATGTGCGTCCCGGAACAACACACGCGACGCTTAACGGGTAATTCAGCATTCAATGCGCACGACATGGTCATAATGAACAATACTTTCATGAATACCCCGCTAATGCGATGAGCGCACCTTTTTCTGGTGCTACACGGATCGACCACAGCTCACACGTATGCTTTTCGAGACTATAAAACCACATAAGCTGATTAAAAACGAATGTATGATGCGCTGTTGAGGGCGTGTAATCCCTGCTTGACAACGCAGGCTTACTCAATGAGAGTTTTGTCATTTCAATTTGCTTTAAGCAGAGTTATTGTTGTGCGGGCATGGTAGGCTAGAACAGATGTAACCGGGGTAAAACTAACGCTCATTGCATGTATAAGCTAGCTTCCATCGCTGCCGGCAACACTTGTCACCCCCACAACGAGCAGATTCTGCCCCTGCCAGTCGCGCCGCTCTAACTTACCATCCCCCAAAATGACATTCACCTTACCAATGCCAGGCAGGCAGCGCTTTACGCTGCGCCTATAATTGCATTAGGGCTTATCATGTCCGGCCAATGAGTGAATGCAATTACATTTACACCATCGGGAGAATTCGTTTGCACATCAGCAGATATTGACAGGCGGCGGTAGTAGCATACAACCACCTGGTACAATCACTGGCGTCGTTAGGATCACTGGCATACTTGTACAAAACACATCATTACGACAAGTTACAGTACATGCTCATGTTCGCATGTTCTAGGATCGGACAAGATTTCTAACAAATGACATGCCACTTATTGAGCGTGCATATGTTCTAATCGTACTTAGTGTTAATAGAAAAATAAAGGGTTTTGTTCCTTTAGTTTCCATTTGACGCCTTTATTTATTCTTCCCCAACCTGTGTAGGTACTGTATAAGCCATTAGTGTTGGTGTGGCGATAAACCATGTAATCATCTTACATGATCGCGCAACACACCTTATATGTTAGTAACTATAGCAACTCCAATCAAACACCGGTAGCGCCCTCTAGTGTATTGTAATTCTACTGTCTTGTATAAAACACTAGAACAATATTGGTGCAAATCACAGCTCTGTGTGGTCTGCAAAGTTTTGCCGTTGGCGTTGTTCCTCAACTTGTATAAACATTTTGACACGAAGAACTTAGCTTACCATGGGTTGGGGTTCGGCATGGATTACGTAACACACACCCGCGGGTGGTTCGACATACGGCGTAATGCGAATGATCACAAATCATTTCCTTTAACGACGATGAAATAACATTTCCGCGCTCAAAGCTAGCGGTACGCTCGTCGCTACAGCACCGAGACGCGATGATATGCCGTGTTCTTTTGAAGCGCGTTCTATTGTCCTGCCCTTTTCAGCCTACTAAACAGCACCTGCTTATATACCCCCTGGTGATCAAGTGCATAGTTAACAAAGCAGCAGGACTTTCTATTTTTTGCAAATGCAAAGTTCCTACTGTAGCACGCTTCAAAATCGTACTAGAACAATAGACCACCTTTTTCCATAAGGAACAAACGATCACAGCTTGCTCTGTCCGCAGCTATTGTTGGCAGCAGTAAATTACACATTCAGGCCAAAGTAATCTGGGAATATCAGGGCGCACTGATCGTGCTGTTTCAACGGCATACACTGATAAATAATCCAGAAAAGAATATCTGAATATTTTCACGCCGATCGGTAACGTGTAATAATGATGCTATGGTTCGAGCTCCAAACACTGTATATGCCCCACATACCTGTTTGATAAAACCACACGACATATTTGTTGAAAACAGCTTACTGAGATATATTGCGTATATAGTGTCGAATTATTCTGTATGCAAATTGGTTATATTCCAAAGTGCTTTGAGTGGACCAAATATCTGTCCTGTCGTACTCACCGCGCTTACACTCTGCTCTGTCGCTCAACTTTTTATTTGCACGACGAAATTTTGTGAAATTGCAACCAAGGGCATCTTTTTGAAATTATTTAACTATTCAAACTTGTAAATTATGATATATTGCTCAGGCGGACATGGACGACATGATAACAATATGGTATCCTGGTATCCAGTGGATATAAGGCTGCTGGAGAAGTCAACGGTCATTGAGATTGGCATTCTGCATTGTCTCAATCGTAATATTCGCCTCCTTTTGTGCAAATGCATTCGTTGAATTAATGAATTTCGTTCCTCCTTTGAGACTAATGGCATATATTCTTCGCCATTTCCTTCTTGGGATTCAACAGCACAATGCAGATTGATGCAATATCACCACCGGGCACAAAACCTGCTGATGGTCAACGACGGCGCGTTGGTACCATTGAGCCACGAAGGACACATACAGGGAAACTTAGAGCATATAGTTGTTTGAGAACATTACACTTTGGAATTCTCTGTGGCGCATTAACATAGACTGAAGTGTCGCTGTGATTAGGCATGACATTCAGAGAAGGTACTATAAGGGATTAAATGTGGTTACTTCTGTTGATAAATGTCAGTTCACGTATCACTTTGCTCCCTTGCCCTTTTCAGACACTGTTCATTTTAAAAAGCCAGCCACTGTAACCTCCGGAATACGCTGCACATCATTTAACGCAAGTGGCATCGAGGCTCGGGTTAAACGGAATAGCATTCAACACTCATGTTCCCATGGGTTAAGTTTTACCAACTAAGTAAAAATCACACACCCAACGACCATAAATACTTTCCCTCGACGGACCATTTCGTTCAGGAGACACGATAATACATAGCAGTCATTGATTATTTTGCAAAAAATGTAGTTCGAAACTTCTGGGCCCAAAAGTATAGTTAAAACAATTAGTGAGTACAATTTTATTCAAATATCATATTATAATAACATCTTCCCACAATGACAGGCATATTATATGTGCAGAGAAGTATGGAGCAATAGAAGGATGGTGCTCTGCATCATGGGTTGGACGGGCGCATTGATAGCGGAGCAATTTCTCATACAAGTCCACCGTCCATGCGTTTCATGGGACAGGTCAGGTTCTCAGGCATCAATCGATGCTTACTGTCAGCACCTCACTAAATCAACGTGTTTTACCAATGGTAACGAACCAGCCTAAATCTATTTTGAGCTCCAGTGCAGCGACGGCCTGGCAAAATAACAAGACCAATCTATCAATCGGTATTGACGATGCAAACTATAAACATTAATTTGCACAAACAACCAGTTTGTGTTGAGTTAAAAATAATACTTCATATTAAAGAAGTTTTCGCTACACATTTCCAGTATTGCAGGGACCGCTTGTTGGTGTAGCCCCATAGGTATTCTAGTGAATCGCCGCGCGTGAAGGGTGTGCGGCGGTGATTGGATACGCAAGCACACGTGGGGAGTTTTAGGTGCCATGTACATAGAAACAGCACCCCCGATACAATTACACCCTGTATTTATTCATACTGTTTCCATAACATTTAACAAGATCTCGCTTCAAACAGCACATGAATATTAGATCTAATGTTATGAATATACAACGGACGTAGTAGGGCAATAACACCGGCCAATATTAACTCCTATGACAACGTCAGTTCGGTCAGTAAACATCCGATTCGCCACATTTTTCGCTTTCTAAACATTACTCCATCCAAACCATTATGCAAATAGGCAATTTACGTGGTGCGCATATGCTGTCACAATGGGAAGAAGCCGCTGATGGATGGCAAGCAAAATACCATTCTCTTCACTGTCTATCTCGCTAGTTTTCTTTAATATGCAGCATTAATGCATCTTTATATCCGGGTGGCAATGACGCTTCTGCGTGCCAACGCCAGGGAAAAGACCCTTGAAATTAAACTTCAGGTTGCGAGGACGTTATTGGCCATGGAATATAAGGGGGTCTATAAACTAGGGTCTCAGTTCCTTACTGGATGTGATCCGGAGGCGTTTTTAAGCGGCAAAGATGGGACTGACCACTAGCGAACCTTAATACCCTATGATTGTTTCAATGCCAGAGGACTGTATATTCAACAACACACACGCCGTGGAAGTGTGAAGTACTTGGTGAAGCCGACACTAAGGGGCTGAAATAACTAGCTATGCTGTACAGATGACTCAGGGGGCTAGAGCAGTTGGTGTGTAGAGAATGCAGTGAACCATGCTCATCGGAACGGCTGGTAATAGTGAGGTCCATGCCGGAATCAGTCTGTCAATTCAATCGTCTGCTCATCGAGCTTGTTGTTGGACCTACGCGAGGGCTATTGATAGCCCAGGTGGCGGCGGTGAGTGGGCCTACGCGAGGGCTATCGATAGCCCAGATGGCGGCGGTGGGTGAACTGGCACCAGCTAATTGACATTCGGTATCTATGGCGAGTAGGAAGTTCTCTTTGGCGGTAATTACTGCCTGTTCAACTTGACAAAACCTCACCTAGTGATGTGCTCTATGTGTGCCCCTCAATGGGTCACGTCGGGTGGGCGCCATATCGTACCGGCTCTCCACTCCCAACGATTAATGGCGACGTCAAAACACACGGTTAAGGTAGCGTCCTTTCATGCAGGTTCACCTAAGTTGGTCCGCCCAACGAAAAGACCTTCGTGCGAGCGTTCATGGTACAGAGTTGGTTTATTCGCAATATTGATTGCAACTGCCTATAAAAGTTTGGGTGGCTAGAGAATGAACAAGGTCACCTCTACTCATAATAGATGTCCTCGTACAAGCAACCAGGATGAGATTAAATGTCTGGAGAAGTACTTTATGTTAGTGTGTGTACGATTGTGAGAGTTCTTAACACACTCATCTCTCCTTTATGCAATGGGATTTATATACCATATATCTGCATGACAATTTTCTTTATCAAAGAAACTTTCGACAGCTCCATATAAGTAGTGAGTAATATAAATAACCAAAGCTTACACATTTTGTACCTCTAGTTCAGTGGTACAAAAGAAACAGTATATTTCTGACTTGGTAACCAAATGGTTTTCAATGTAGACATGCACTCAAGGCGCACTCGTTACTCAACATGACAGTAAACAAAGAAAGAAATAGTCGATTATGTAGCTAGCCTGATATGAACGACAGAAGCACATAGTACTTCTTGGATGACGCTATCTTCCCCCGACGTAAACTTCCAAGTCAGCTTGTATTAGTATGCTTCCCGCCTAAGTTAGCCACCATAGAAGCACACGGTTCGTTGTGTCGAGTCAGAACATAACATGAGCCACAGACGACTTCCGGTGTCTTGTACTCGACTTTACCTGGCTTTGTTAACTCCCTATTTGTAGTCGCCGTCAATCAATACGCCAATATAGTGTTCTATGCCCGTTAGATAATACCTACAATATCAGCTGAATACACACCCTACCCACACGAATACAGCCACAGCCAAGAGAGATATTGTTCTCTGGAGGCGGACACTTAGCATCAAATTCCAGGTCAGTCATTCTTTATACCGACCATGAATAACCAAGGTGCAGCCCGCGATAACAGCCGTGTCGCCAACTGACAAACAGTACGCGGGGCCATATGTATGCCGTCCATCATAAAATGAGGCATAATTGCCTTCAATTCATTGCCATGCAATCATACAGTATCAATTCGGGTATATGAGCATTTAGTGGAACGAGTTACGTCATTGCGAAATATGAGCACTCGTTCAATTACAGAAAAATTCTCATTATGTGACTAAGGCGCGAACGAGGCCAATGAATCCGCCAGATGTTTTCTTTTGGCACACCACTCCAGCGACGAAGCGCAATATAAGAGGCACTCATGTGGACATGGCTAG
Organism: Urechis unicinctus; assembly: GCA_034190875.2. NCBI lineage: Eukaryota > Metazoa > Annelida > Polychaeta > Xenopneusta > Urechidae > Urechis > Urechis unicinctus. The sequence goes on along the minus strand of CM067353.1, from coordinate 72,324,508 downwards.
CGGGCTAATAGAACGTCTGTGAATCATGTCTCCGCAGCCTCTTTTCAGGAATCAATCAGGGTATGCTGCACTGCCCCCCCCCCCCCCCAACCTCTACCAATCATGCTTTTGTCTTGACTGTAATTCTGTAATAATGGGATGGAAAGAGCACAGTGCAAAGCCCCGGCCAACAAAGGCACCTTCCAGCTTGCCTCTTGGCGACAACATATCCTCGTCATTTCTTTGATGACATGGCAATAACAGGACGTATTGTGTTGATAGACAGCAAGTCGTGTAATGACACACACGTGGAGCGATCGAACGAGCACCTAACTTGTGTATATTTGTTGATATCACCCAAGTATCCCCGGACGATGCTCCAAACGCATTCTCCCATGTAATCCCGCAAAGTGCATGTTGGTGGTGTGCTGGTCCGTCAGTTCACGGCCGCGCGTTAGACTCACGTCGCTAATGTAGCACGACTGTTTCCAGGCATCGCTTCCATTGATTCCTGTTTGTGTTGATCCAATCTTGTGGACTGTGACAACACATGTGTTGTGACAGAGGCTTGTGACAACATGACCACGTCACGCTATGGTGCTGTGTATAAGCACTGGCAGCAGCTCACTTTCGAACGGCATGAGATGGAGAAAAAAAAATCTTTTGACGATGTGAGTGATACCAAATATGTGATGACAATCAGTGATGACATAGTATGTTCCGTATGTATACATTATCTGCAGTAGGTCGAGTGAAAGGCTTGGGCAACATTACTGAAACAAACAGTAAAAGTCCGTGTCTGTGTGCTGCAGCATATAGCTATGTTACGTTATGTGATATGCTGTCACTGTGAGCTCATGTGTATCACGAGGTTAGCTCTGCGTATTGTGTGGCTATGTTGTGCTGCACAACGTCACTCACTGACGTGAGCTCTGTGTATCATGTGGCTATGTTGTGTTGCACTACGTCACCCACTAACATTGGCTCTGCGTATTTTGTGGCTATGTTGTTTCACTACATTACCCACTGACGTGAGCATTGTTTCATGTGCCTATGTTGTGTTGCACTACGTCACCCACTAACGTGAGCTCTGCGTATTTTGTAGCTATGTTGTGTTGCGCTACGTCACCCACTAACGTGAGCTCTGCGTATTTTGTAGCTATGTTGTGTTGCGCTACGTCACTCACTGACGTGAGCTTTGTGTATCATGTGGCTATCTTGTGTTGCACTACGTCACTCACTGACGTGAGCTCTGTGTATCATGATGCAATACGTCACCCACTAACGTAAGCTGTTTGTTGCAGCCCATTTGCCGGTGCCCAAGTTGATGTGTGTGGCGTGGTACAGTCTCGATGTTCTCTTCACGTCGTCCACCATCATCCATCTCTGTATGATCTCAGTGGATCGCTACATGTCTCTCACCTTCCCCCTACGCTACGGCCACGTCAAGAGGCCCAAGCAGACTCTGTGTAAGATCCTACTCGTCTGGGTCATCAGTTTCTGTATCGCTGGTCCGCTCTTCATCTTCTCAATGTTCGACACGACACAATCCACCGCCAACTACAAAGGATGTGGACCAGAAACGCCAACTTTCGTCATTTCCGCTACAGTGACGTCATTCTATTTACCGCTACTTATAATGACCATCATGTACGCGCTCACCGTTCGCGCGCTGCGGCAACAGTTGGCCGAGCAGCGCCGTCTAGCGGTGACCAACTCACTACGCTCGCATGACGACTCGACGTACAGTATGCGTCGAACCAGTCCGCAGCCGTCTCCGCGACCTAACGGGCGTCACCGGACCCCGCCGACCAATGACACCTTGGGCGGAAAGAGTCCGTTATTACGTACCAAGGAGATAGCCTCGGACACATCCCAGAATGGAGGTCAAGAGAGTGGTACGGAGCATCTCATGGTGAGACATGCCTACCAGCGCCAGTCGCTCGATGTGACACCCTCCTCCACCTGTACCGACATTGATATCACCCTCCACGAAATCGAATCTACACAGGACACACTCGCGTTGCCAGGCAGCCGCCAAAAACGCCGTCTGACTGTACGTAACTTCAAACTTGGACGTAACAATAGTACGTCGAGCAGCGGGCGACGCGTGCTGAACGGCCCCGATCGCGGACGACGCGCGGTACAGGTGCTCGGCATCTTATTCGCTGTCTTCGTCATGTGCTACCTGCCTTTCTTCCTCACCTACGTCATCAACGGCACATGCCATAAATGCCAGCCGTACATCTCGGCAAAGATGATCACCGCGTTCGAGTGGCTGGCTTATAGCGGCTCTATCATCAACCCAATCATATATCACATCTTCAATCCCGATTTCCGCCGAGCCTTTCACAAACTGCTGCGGTGTAAATGTAAGAGATGAATGCCCGTGAGCTGCAGACACTGACCAAGGCATGGCACCACAAATCACGACAGCACTCCAATATCTGCCAGGTCAGCGGGGCCAAAAGTCAGGACGATTTACAGAAAGAACTCCCCAAAAACATACAAGATTGGCTGAATCAGTGCTTACTGGGAGCTAGGAATGTGGCTGGTTGATTTCATGTCCAGCCCGGTGTGAGGCAGCTTAAGGGTGATAGTTAGTGGTGAATGCGCTTGGTGAAGTAAGGAAAGTGGTATATGTTATCATACATGCATGACCGACTCACCGGGATATGCCTGGAAGCAATGTCGGATGGCTATTTGCATGCAACTAGAGTGAGCACAACCTCTGCCGCGCCACGCAAACAACTCGAGCTGCCGATCCCGTGGGATTACTGCCGTGTTTGGAGGGTCTACAACCAGTAATGGAACTCTAGATTCGCTGGCCTCGGCTTTATAATGCGGGGCTTATTCGCCCGTACATTATCTACTGTCACAACGTCATTTGAAGTAAAGTGCGTTAGACCGCCGCGAAAACCTCTTACGCCCTAACCTGAGAAGCGCAAAGAGCACTGAAAATATTCCACAACACTGAGAGCTGTCACTTTTGAGCAAATCTATGCTTGGGTTGTTTTCCGTTCGAGGTAATAACGGTCCGCTCTGGTAGAGATACGCTAACAATGTTTAAGAGATGGACATCGGGTTTTGATCACCATCAGAGTGGGGCGTGAGTGGGGTCTGTGCATTACTAGCAGAGAAGAAGTTGGACTGGCCCACCAGCGGATACCGTACGCCGGCTAATGCATGTCGTAGCAGAGAAGAAGTTGGACTGGCCCACCAGCGGATACCGTACGCCGGCTGATGAATGTCGTTAGCGTTTGGTTCTTAGCGTCCAGAACAGTTGTGACATCAGCTTGAAGTAAAACACATTGCATTTCCTTGTGGTTCTGTGTATGATTTGTCAGCGTTTAAGAATACTGAAGCTGTAACGAGGCATTTTATATAATAACTATACGTCAACCGTCACACGGGACTCATGAGAACCCGTACAAACACACGCACATTATCTCATTAATGAGCTAATATGATCCACAAGCAGGAACAATGCCAAGTCATCGATGATTCACATTCGCGTATACTTACTCACGCACACAAATTACATTTACACGCACACAACGATGTACAACATATGCACACACATGTACGTAGATACATACACACGACAATCGCCGCCAGTGTCATGTTGACGTCCGGTGACAGACGCGCTTCTGCTAGACGTACCTGATTGTCCCCACACCTGGCGGTCGTCTCCATGGCGACCAGTCACATCCTATTATCGCCTTGACACGCACACACCAGCTTCATCTACCCTCACCAAGACGACGTCGAGACATAATAAAGTTACAATTAGACTAGTAGGAAACCCAACAAGAACAGCCACAATACTGGACAGGTGTACAACCTCCCCCAAGTCTCCGCTACAATACTGGACAGGTATACAATACTGGACCGGTGTACAACCTCCCCCAAGTCTCCGCTACAATACTGGACAGGTGTACAACCTCCCCCAAGTCTCCGCTACAATACTGGGCAGGTGTACAACCTCCCCCAAGTCACCGCTACAAGCGAGTCATACATCACTTATTCATAGCTTCTAAATTTGACAAAACCAATTAAACCAATGCAGCATTTCAAATGCATTTTTACAAAAGTTAAAAGCCGATCGATCCATTGGATGAAAACCAATAGTGTTCTATCAAAGAATCTAAGAGTTCCATTGCATATGCGGAGTAGATTATTGATAAGTATGAGAGGCGGTACAGAAGGTACCGAGTATGTGCACCGCATCACCGAGAAGCGCTGGAGGAGAGGTGGAGCCGCTCGGTGCGGTGTGTACTGCATGTTACCATACTAACACATCTCGGCCTTTTCTTTAATTAATCACAGTCCCACACCCACTCGTGGTCAACAGAGATAAATGCGGGCATGACAGGCCATATACCAACACAGGGATTTTATGAGTGTACATTTAATCATTGTCAAGACGTCTTATTGGAAAACCTAACTAGCGTGAACAGATGATGGTCAGAACAATAGCTATCCAATATGCACGACCGACGAACATTACACCTGGACAAACTTACAGCAGTAGTTTTGCCAACAAATCTCCATTTATAAAATATATAATATGGACTCAAATCACACCTGGAATTTACATTTACTTATATAAAGCATACTTGATAAGCAGCGAAATTATAATCTGCGTTTAGAATATACTGCCATACATGTTGCGAAGATATGTAAGGATGGGTTGTGAGGTCTTTGGCAGTTGGCTGGCTAATTGCTTTCCTCCTCCCAGTCTAAACATGTGGGGAGCCATCGTGATGATATGATCTGGCGGACCCCACCAACGGTCAGCTCGCAAGCCAACTCCCATCAATCCACCCTAAATAACACGGACCTGTCACCACCTACAAATGACCTTGACCCTGAGAGATTCATTTGGCAGCCTCAGTATAATCGCATGCGTGCGCATCGTGACGCTATCAGAACGGGTAGATCAGCTCACGGGACAGTGTGGCCCAAAGCACATTGGTCCGTGACGCTCAGAGCTTGGTTGGTGATAAATAGTCCAATCTCCCCTTATTGGAATCAAACAATAACGCGGAGAAGGCCTTATAACATACATAACGGCCTCGTAGAGTCTATGGCCCTTTAGCCGGATTGGTAGGGGAGGAGGGGACACGTCTTGTAGGCTCTAAGTGGCCGCCACTGCCACAATCGCTCAATTCTACATACAGTCAAGGGTCCCTTCTGTATACAAATCATCTTTATGAAGGAACATCTCTAGACAGGGTCTTACATGGCTGGTTACTACAGCAGCTTCATGTAAGTACGCATTGAGTGGACAATGGTTGGATTTCAAGCGATAGGAAGCGACTGCATATCGAGAATAGATGCATATCCGTAAGTGTGTCATCGGATCTTGCCCCCGATTCATTGTTTCACTAATCAGCTCATTTACTGCCGATACTGACTTCAGCTTGGCAAACTCGAATTCAGACGGCGAAATGAATCATTCACAAATCGATCAAGATCAGTCCAAAATGTCTATATATGCCAGACGACATCCGTTGTTAAAGAGCAACAACAGTCTGATAAGGGTTTTTTTCATAATTCAATTACAATCCCCATGGATACAAAGAACGCAATCACCCCAAAAGTACTTAGTACAACCCAGTTATGTAGTACCAGTTCAGCACCAACTAGACATGCCGGTCGACAGGCGTGAGACCAATAGTGGTTTTGAACACAATGGGACACCATCAAGTTATAATATAACAAAGGCAATATCTTCAAGATTGACATACAGCATTCAATGGATTCTTATGTATGCAATATGTGTACTTTATAGCCCCAGTCGCCCATTAAAGTACAGCTTAAATAGGAAGATAGGTCTTCGGGGAAGATTGAGACAGTGCCTCCCGGAACGTTCGAAGAGTTCTTGCGTAAAGAGAATGCCTCTTGAGACGAAAACCTGAGGCTGACGTCCCACCCAGTGACCCACAGGTCATATCACCAAAGATCTTGTTATAATAAGATACCCCACTAGGACGTTTACGTTGTGAAGCTCGCGACCAGCGCACCACCTGGTTTCGTGGAAGCTAAAATGTAAACAAAGTTGATTTAAATACATGCTCATGATTTCCTGATTGAATGATATTTGATTTGTTACCCGAACCTTCACCGAATCAACAAGCTGCATTGTCGGTTGATGGGGTGCCCTGTGCAGACGCATGATTTTATTATGTAGTACTGTAACATGTATACTTGCTTATTTTGAATAACAATATAAAAGTGAATTATTTCAGGACATAGCATATACTAAAAACATTTATGCAGTATGAATTCAATCATCATTAACTCTCGCTATCTATCTCTCTTTCTCTATCTCTGTATTTCTGTCTCTCTCTCTGTCACTCTGTGTCTCTCTCTCACTCTGTGTCCCTCTCTCACTCTGCATCTCTCTCTCTGTGTGTGTGTGTGTGTGTGTGTGTGTGTGTGTCTCTCTCTCTCTATATATATATATATATATATATATATATACATATATATATATATATATATATATATATATATATATATATATATATATATATATATATATATATATTTATTTATCAAGGTCATTATAACTAAAACTCTCAGTCTAAATAGCTTACTCATAAAAACCACAAATGAAATGAAATCATCAGCATACATTAGAAGATTAACAACAAGCACACTAAAACTACACTGAACACAACAATTATTTAAAACCAGAGCTCAATTCATCCATATAAACACTGAACAGGTAGGTTGACACTATGCCTCCCTGTCTTGTGTTATTAAACACACCAAATCATCCAGACATTGTTCTGCCTCACCTTACACACACATGAATGGAGTACCATACAACCAACCATTCTAACAGTATATCCAGGGACATCTTTGTTCGACAAGCTCCCCCCACCCCTACAATCTAAGATGCAGTAGTCCTATATACTGGTGTGGATTTATGATAGAATAGACCTTGTACATTTGCCATAGAGGGCTTTCAAGGAACTAAGTAAACATATATATAATTTTGATTTTTCGGAAATCTACACATGCAACAGCACTTCAAACAAATAAGAGCATGTGTGGGAAAATGTCAATGACTTACGATTTGTTCTCTCCTTATGGTTCCTTAGCTTACAGTTAGCCTCTCTCAGGGAATGATGCAACCTGATGTTCACCATAATACATATTACAGAAACATGACACCTGCATGATTCACATTGGAGTTTCTCTAATGAGACCCCTTTAGCTAGAATGCTTACAACCCTAGCTTTCACTTTGCTTTCTGTATAATACTGTGTCAATGAATCTGCGGCAATGTCCTTTAAGCCTGCATAATGCATCTACTAACGATTTGCTTGGGACAACGAGCCCTTCCTTTGTACTTCTTCTGGTCATGTATATCATTGACTACATATTTTTTGTTTCTGCATATTGCACACAACTTAATATCCGTGCAATATAGCCGAAGACATATGCTAGAACATTCCCTTCCTGGGTGGAAAGGCCTTTGTCAATTCAAACAGTTAATTGCAGCGCAGAAATGCCCATTTGTGTTTGACTTCTAGTCAGACATACTCGCAAGTCATAACGAAGTTGGTTGGCTGCTGCGCGCCGAGTAGCTTCCACAAAAGTAGGGGGCGCTGCCAACGCGGCGTCACGGAATTTGTCGGGCGAGCTGCCGAGTCTTATTATAACAAGATCTTTGATATCACCACATCACATCCCACGACGTCTGCATCCAAACACATCAGCAAGGGAGGGGGGAGTTCATGGTCGAGTCTTCAAACGACATGGGTTTGTGGGGTTACACAATGATGCAATATAGGATGTTGTTTTGATACGGGTATCTGATGAGGTGCCCTGCAAAGCAAGCAATTCACTGATGGAATAATGCGATTGGCGTCTGCTGTCTTGTTATGGCTTGAGCAGCACAGATCATATGATGGCGCTCGTAGAGATCGACAGCCGACAGACTTGGCCGGCTAAACGCTCGGGTCACATCTTCTACTCCCAGAGACCCCGAGTCAATTACATCCGCTATCTATCAACGGCATAGTTTGTTTCCTATAATTGCGCCAATAGCTAGGTAGTCTTGGGTATTTGCGGCCCATTATTTATAGCAGAGGGCGCGAAAATCAAGGTGAACACAACACAAACACCAACACACGCCCCGTGTCTTAGAGAAAGTTCGTGCCACACAGCTATGATACGGCCAGAAAAGGCTGTTGATTGTAATAAAATCTGTCATTTTCTGATAAAGCATGCCCGTAAGCCGTGTGGTCACGTTGATAACGCACAGCGTCACTCCGCCAAGCTTTTAGGCCCTAATGCGCCCTTGCTCACCCCACTCACGCGTCCTAAATCACAGCAAATTAGTTTCGCTTTGGAGAATGCGACGACTGGAGACGATAAATCGCGAGTAGGTGCGATCTCACGGACTGCTCATGACGCCCGAACACGTGACGGTAAATGGACTCGAGAGGGCCCGGATGGGTATGGGCGACATGAATTCACAGATTAGCAGGCAATCTAGCAGTCATGGGAAAATGAGGCCTTGGGTGCAAACAGAAAGGTTTGATAATAAAAATCATAGCTCCTGGAATAAATCATTCAAGAGACTCGTCCTTTAAATCGCCCTATGGGCCTCCGTGAGATATACAGGTAGGTATTCCAGTAACGAGACCCTATATCATCTGTCACACTTGTTTACCTACCTCTGAACGACAACATGGACTTACAATTCCGGCATCGATACAAGACCAACCTAAAGGGTATTATCAATAAACAATATCAAATATAGTAATGGGCCTTTGCTTTCCGCCATCATCAATCATTTGACCAATCACAGAAAAAAATCAAATTACAAGTTGTTCATAAGCTGACAGATTGGGAAAAAAAACCTAGCCATCATGCAGGAGCGAATGTAGACGAGGGACATGGGGACTTAGCGATATGATCGAGTCGGGACCACCATTAGCCTCTCCATAACGGAATCAGCCGTCTCTACTTGATACGTAGTCATTTCCATGTTTATGACAGCTTTTAGTAGGAAAGAGAACCCAACGCCCACTACCAAACTGAATCAATGCATCATAAAGCACAGAGCGCCATGGCAGTTTAACTGCTATATAAAGTACTCCTTTAATTAACCCAAGCTAATTCAGGACCAGGGAAAGAAGAACAAAAGCCAACGGGAGAGATCGCCGACGCCATGGCCATCCACCCACGCTCTCCCATTCACTCCCCTCTTGTTAGCGAGCGGAAACACACGTTTGAGGTATGACAGGATGGCATGTTGGTCACAAAATGTTCACACAGACTGGATGGTACACGGCACAGTAAAAGGCTGTCATTGCTAGTTCGTACAGTGCGCTTCCGTAAACCGCCATTGCTAAAAGTCGCCACGTTATGATTCACCACAACGGCAACGTCATAACGGGTTCCCATCAGTCCGTGTCTGATAACAGCAACACTACTTATTCTAAGCATGATTATGTAGATGTGAACCACGTGAACTGATTTTACAACTATGTTGTAAGGTTTTTACATGATCACATCCAGAAGCCGAGAGAACGCCAGTGGTTTGACTGTCTGCATACCGTTTTGCTAACTTGGAAGGTTATTGCATAGCAACAACCCTATAAGTGTTCAAGATAATGTGGCTGAGCCACGGAACCAGGCCAGATAGTCATTTCCATAAATGACATAACTTTACCAGAGGAGCTTTCAAGCTAAGCAATTTATAACAATAGAACCTGAACAAACACGAATGGAAAGTGGCTTGACGTTGCTGTAGCCATATAATCCAATGATTGAGATAGATGCTGATGATTCGATGATATGGATGCCGTTATTCTGGACATACTCAATCGTTTAAACCAATGACATTCAGCAATACTGTTATGTATGACATACCAGTTAAGCTGCAGCCTGAATCAGGGAAACCACATTTCTCATCATGAAAAATATGAACAAAAGCCAAATGGATAAAGTAGAGCTCGCCGACGCCATGGCCATCCACCCACGCTCTCCCATCGCCGACGTTGGTCACATGGACTGGATTTAACGTGGCTGCTTGCTAAAAGATAGTGCCACGTTATGATTCACTCATAACGGGTTCCCATGAGTCCCGTGTCCTAGCAACAGCTACTTATACAATAAGCATTAGGTAGATGTGAACCACGTGAACTGATTTTAAACAAACTATGTTGTAATGATGATCATCCAGCATCACTAACTTGGATGTTAAGCCTATAAGTGTTCAAGATAATGTGGCTGACCAGGCCAGATACTGATTTTATCAGTGTTATTTACACATTACCCAAGGAGCTTTCCAATAAGCATATAACAATGAACCTGACAAACACGAATGGAACAGATAGGCTATGGCGAGTCTGGTTAGCGTGAAATTTACTGATAAGGTTGTTTAACAGGGAGCCGACACTCCATGCTACAACCTAAGCGGCTATCATGTTAGCTTCCATAATCACTAACCCCTATCCATTTGACCATGTGTGGAGACATCAGTGTTACCTAGTGCATTAGTGGTGGACTTACGTGTGGATAGATGGCATCCAGGCTGATAAGCTGGTGCTTCAGCAGTAAGGCTGCAAGTTTATAGAGTGAGGCCGGGGTCAAAAGGTCAGCAGTCTGCAACAAAGTTTAGATATAATCATTCCCCAAATCAAACCTTGCAAATTGCTAAAAGCCTCCCCAACATTGTAAATAATGCACATAGCATATAAGCCCTGTTGAACAAACCACTGTTTTTATGTTACCTGCTGATAGAAGTGGAACTTGAAGCCGAGTGTGTTACAGAGCGTGTCGTGATCACACATGTAGATCTGGATCAGCTTGACAAAGAACGTCTCCTCCTCCGGCCGGCGCTCAAATGACTCGAGGATAACGTCCAGCACCCGGTTAGGGTCCAGGTTGAAGCAGCCTACACACAGCAACACAACAGGATCATGGCCCGAAAAAACAGCATATTCCTAAAAGGGCTTACTGCGCAAGTGGTGTATTATCACTTAATAAACAACACAGGCATAGGTCATCATAGAGAGAATTTGTAAGGAGGGTGTTAAGATATAGGACGGAATTTGAAAGGACAGTGTTATGATACAGGACAGAATCTGTAAGGACAGTGTTATGATACAGGACAGAATCTGTAAGGACAGTGTTATGATACAAGAGAGAATTTGCAAGGAGTGTTATGATACAGGACAGTTTGTAACGTCAGTGTTATGATGCAGGACAGAATATGTAAGGACAGTGTCATGATACAGGACAGAATATGTAAGGACAGTGTTATGATACAAGACAGAATTAGTACAGTGTTATGATACAGACAGAATTTGTAAGGACAGTGTTATGATACAGGACAGAATTTGTAAGGACAGTGTTATGATACAGGACAGAATTTGTAAGGACTGTGTTATGATACAGGGATTTAGTTATAATGCACAAAATCGAAAAGGAAGTGTGTCATGATAGTTACTGACCAAGGATATCATGTTAGCTTCCATAATCATAACCCCTATCCATTTGACCATGTGTGGAGACATCAGTGTTACCTAGTGCATTAGTGGTGGCCCATGATATGCTGCAGTATTTGCTGGGGGCTGATGCAACGCAGGTCCTGGTTGAGCTCGGTGATCAGCTTCGAGTAACCCTCACTCTCTTCTCGCACCAGATTAAACTTCTGCTGCTTATAACTGTCAAGTAGTAACATGTGACTCGACTCAAAACTTGACAAGGGAATCAACATACCTTCATTGTAAGTAAGCAAAACCAAGAAGTTTCAAATGGCGTTGAAAATATTCTCATGATAATGAGCTGTCTAATTAAAGGGCTATGTTACATAGGGAGTGTTAGCCACACTTAGAGTCACTCAGCATCTAGGCTTACTATAGCTTGGTCTTGGTTTTGACATATTTCTGCTGGAATGCCAAACGTGACTGAAAGATTCCTATGTTCTCCAAAGTCTCCTGGTCAAGTCTCTCCTTCAGCAGCTCATCAGACACCAAGCCCTGTCCAAACACACCACTCATATAACATCGGTGATAAAGCCGTCTGTAACATCTAACAAGCTAGATATATCAAGCCACACTGCTTTACTTATCCAACTGATCATAACCAGCGATCACAAAACAAGGATGGTATGGTAAATACACATTGATTTCAGATGCTAGTATACCTGCAAACTGGCTATATTGACTCCCCCATCAATTGTATGACACGTAAATACTACAATTGTTGCTCTTACAAAATATTGATTCAATGCTGTATCTAGAAATTACCAAAGATGACATCAATTTCCTCAGTTATTAATCCAGGAAAACTAATTAAAAATAACAATAATTTATACCAAATCATCATTAAACGATCCTTGAAGCATGTTAGAGACTTACAGTGCAGAGAGGCACAAAGTTCATGAAGCGATCACGTACATCAGCGTCATCCACACACACGACTTCCACATCTGAATACACATCATGAATCATAGACAGCCAGGGGCTACAACCTGCGGTGAGTTCATCAATACTCCTCTCACCCAGCTTCACTTGTGATGGGGGGGGGGGGGGAAGGTAAGTCGACAGGAAGGCCAGGTGTATGGTATACTACCAAAATAACCTGCCTGAACAGCAGGAGGTAGCATGTATTGACTTATCGATCAATCAATTACAATTTTGTAACAATTTACAATGCTGCTATATATTATATCCAATTCAATAATTGACAGTTACGGGGTGGCCCCTTTAGGCATAAATGCCCATGACATGGCTAGGCAATTTTATGGTAAAAGAAAACAAACAATGACAAAATTACCCATTACCACCACACAAAAACAACAAGGAATAATCAAAGATCAAGATTGGCCATATGAAGAACTTAATCAAATGGGAAATAGTTGGGAAAATAGGACTAAGGATACAGCACACATCAACATCAAAAACCTGGTTGCTTTCTCCATTTACATCATCATTGGTGAGAATTGGGATATTACCTAGAAACTCGTTTGGCACTTGTTTGTGCCAGTTGGTGGAATAAATTAAACTAATCCAATGGAAAATGATGCGATTAGAAGCCTAAGGAAACAACAACCTCGTCAATGCCATGAAGTCACTCGAGCCTAGACAATACGGTGTGATTGATCACGAGATTCAACCATGCGCACAGTTCAAATCAGTGCAGCCAACCAATGGAACCAATCTGGATATCTGTATAATCCGACTTTCATCAACTGATGATGTAAATGAACAGGAAGGAAATTATGGGATGGTTATAACCAGTCACCATTCATAAAAAAAAAACTCAAAAATAAGAGTAGCACATAAAATCATCAACGGTTGTTCTCCTTGACGAGAATATATGTAGCGTGTTCATTAGCTCCGGGACCAGGATGGAGTAGCAGAACACATTGATACTAAAGCACAACTGACAAGTCACTTCCTGTACACTCCACTATTCCAGGTACTCTCAAATCAATAACAGCTGACACATATTGCACAGATTTCATTTTATTCAGATTTTTTTTAAATGAGTCACTACAAATAATTTGTGAATTTATGGCGACTCATGATTGTTTCAGTTTAAAGTCAATCAATGACGTACAACATCTGTCATAGCACATCACTTGAGGTATTGTATTGTTTCACTCAACTACACAAAACCTTACTTCATCATAACACATTGCACCAAAGTTATGATTCTCATACCATACACATATCACCTTTAGACTATCAGAATCAGACATGGATCTACAAATCTCAACTGATCACATCAACTTGCGAAAATATACCCGGCAGGGCTGTGTAATTGATTACAAACATCTTCAATGATCCAAAAAACATGAGCATGGACATGCTGTTTCAAGCCGTGCAGTGATGGGCACGGCATGTAACATCCCCCTGTATCAACATAAATTGTCCTCCTGCATCCCAGTATGGCCCAAGACATAACGATTGATTTAATAAAGAAAACATGCAGTTAACACTTCACCAGGGGCCATTAGAGAGCCCAAATTGCTGATCATGTAAGTGATATCAGACTTCCTCTGTGGGTACCAGCCAAAAGCACTCATATGCCTAATATATTTATTCAAAAAGGATTTAGTCAAATATTTGAATGTGATATACTTGTAAGTGACATACTCAATACTATACTCTACCACCTCATACATAGCTTATATCAGCATCATCACAAGACATGAAGGCAACAAAACAGTTACACAGGAGTGTTGTCAGCAAGTAAGCTCATTTATAGCATGCCAGTGATCACAGTGAGTAATAGGAGGGGTTAAGTATCTATTAAAGACCAAACAAGCACAGATAACTGTTTCTATTGTTTCTACAAGCACAGATACCTAAATGATATAACAATATTCACATAAAAAGTTTCTTCTGTTATGAGCATACTGGTCATTGAAAAGCAACAAGTCTTCATTAAGGATGAACTGCCATGCATAATCATGGGTATTTCCTTCCATCAAGACAACTTGTCCATCAGACCAACTTACTGTACGATATCACAGACTGTGCTACAGATATGCAGTGTCCATAATGGAACACTACATTTACTCCTTAAAAGTATATTTACATCACCAAAAGACACTCATCTATCATAAAATAGAATATGCATCATTGCAATGAAATAAACCACTTAGATCAGCTCCATACACTGCAACAACAATCAATTCCAAGAGAAGCGTATGACTTGATGATAACACTGCCTTCCCAACCTCACAGAAACGAAGATAGTAACACATCACTTCCTTCCTAACCTGACCAAAACATAGATAACACATCATTTCCTTCCTAACCTGACCAAAACCTAGATAACACATCATTTCCTTCCTAACCTGACCAAAACATAGATAACACATCATTTCCTTCCTAACCTGACCAAAACATAGATAACACATCATTTCCTTCTCAACTTCACTGAAGCACTTCTTCCAAAACTCACCACAATATAGATAATAACACATCACTTCCTTCCCAGCCTCACCAAAACATAGAAAGTAACACATCCCTTTTAAAATACACCTATTGTTAAGCAATTCCAATATTGCTTTAAATTCTATTTGATCATCTCCAACTACATTTACCGCCTTTTTTATGTGTTCATAACCACTTCTCCATATATGCACACGTACATATGATTCAACCCTAGTAGCAATATTCTTGTCAATCACCTGCAACACCTCATGTACACCCCTCCCATCTCTAGCCCTACACCTGTACCCCTACCATCTCTAGCCCTACACCTGTACCCCTCCCATCTCTAGCCCTACACCTGTACCCCTCCCATCTCTAGCCCTACACCTGTACCCCTCACATCTCAAGCCTCACACCTGCCCCTCCTATTTCTAGCCTTACACCTGCACCCCTCCTATTATACCTGCACCCCACCCCCCTATTTCTAGCCTTATACCTGCACCCCCCTCCTATTTCTAGCTTTATACCTGCAACCCCCCCCCCCCCTATTTCTTATTCAAGACCAAGCTCCCATATGAATTTGCAACAAACATTGATCAGCACCTCTTGATGTAAGTACAGGCAAAGAAAATTATGAAGACCTACAAGTCTGTGGCCATTAAATTTCATATGTTCTTTGTAAATCACTAAATTAAAGGGTCATGATTGATAAAGGGCACACAATACCAACAACTTGCACAC
This sequence comes from Urechis unicinctus, assembly GCA_034190875.2. Lineage (NCBI taxonomy): Eukaryota > Metazoa > Annelida > Polychaeta > Xenopneusta > Urechidae > Urechis > Urechis unicinctus. Next base: position 72,308,864 of record CM067353.1, on the reverse strand, counting down.
ACAAATATAAAACAAACATCATATTTTGACATATCAACAAGCTAGCTCCGGTCGAACGGTAACATGAATTTATATGTCTACTCAGACGTCTTGTAGGGCTAATCAACAACCATATCCTAAGCCCACAGAAACATACATACCAATAATATGCACATACACATGACATACCGTGTTCATTCTATTAGATGCAGTCCCTATCAGACATCCCACAGCCTTTTTTGGCTGGCCAGTCTGCCATACATACCGCACTGCACTATCTGTTACTTATTCTCGGCTTTTCGGGAAGTCAGCGTCTCAGTGTGCACGCATCAATTGAGCTCACTTTTGTGTTTGTGTTGATTGTTTCCCACACATCATCATACAAAGAAAAACTCAACAGAACGTTTCTACTTGCTTCATGAAACCACTACTCAACGCAGGGTATCAGCCAGGATTTACAACCTGCTCATCTACCACCATTTATCTTGATTGTAGATGAGCACCCAGTGCGCTGCGTCACTATTTGTCTTTAAATGAGCTAATTTCTTGTATCTGGCCTGGGAGGCGCGGACAGGTGGACGGTCCAAATCGACCATCACCCTTCGAATGGACGGTGGACGGGCAATGCACTGTGTGGCAATGATCTACAACCCAATGACTGCCACACACTTCATGTGGACGCAGCTGACAATCACACAGTGCGCATCGATTAGGATGAAAACAGTATATCACATTCATACAGGAATCATACCACATATACAGAGATCCAACATACATACACATCACACACTGACCACATATATACAGATCTCAACTCACAAACATACACACACTTCCATGCCACTTGACAATAGGTATCCTCCCAGACTAGTATCAATAATTTCACTTATACCAGATCATGGTCACATTACAAAGCTTCTTAATCATATATTACTCATATGATGACCAAGAAGAAAACAATAGAGACATATCTTAATATGTAACATTTTAATTAAAACAATGTTACCTATTCTCGACAAATACTGAAAGACCCTGGCAACTGATTGACACGTGAAAGGTGTCAGTTCATAGTTCAATTTACATGACATTTGACCACAATGCTGTATTAATATGGTTACCACAGATTCTGTCTTTAGTCCTTCTGAGGTAAAAACAGCTACTTGGATAACAACAACCATGTTTTCCTGTTCAGCAGCACATTAAGTGAATTTCTTAAGGATGAGAGCTGATTAAAATTGCAGAGATTCCTCATCATGAGTTTATTAGGATAGAGCCAAAATGAGCGGAAGTCATATCCAGTAAGAATCACTGTCAGCATGTATCCCATCAAAACAGTCTTGAAAGCAACCCGCAAACTTGCATCACAGCAGGATAGTGAATCATCTTCAGTTGACTTCCCATCAAAAAAGCGACGAAAGCAAATAGTGAACTTGCATCGCAACGAGCAGCATCAGAATCGGGGCATTAAACAGACTCAGAGATATGTGGCAAGTATATAAGTACTGGTCCTTTGTGGAATTGTCAGGCATAAGTTATGCACAAACAAATGCAGCACTGCATGATTTATTTCCCACCGATCATTTCAGAGGAGATGCTCCAGTATAAAAAGAGGATGACATGAAAATGTGGTCAGTTTCGAGTGCACCTCTCAGGAAGAAGCTTTGTTTTACTTCCGGACTACAACCAGATGATGAGCCATGAAAACAAGGCTTTTTTGATGATGAAGTAGCAGTGAAATAGCTCCCCAACATTAACACGATGGTAGACATGAAACAAGGCCTTTCGGGTTGTTCAAATCTGTGATGAAGCTGTGAACTAGCTCCCAAATATTAACAGGAAGGCAGAGATGAAAACAAGGCCTTTGTGGCGCGATTTAGGACAAGCAGTTGGGCACCACCCATAGAAGAGAGAAATACTCAACCCGTACCGAGAATTCCTAAAACATCTCCCAAGAGTGATGGCAGTTCCTGGTGCAGGTCCTACAAAAGAGAAATATACCACAAATGATTTCACATTTATGAATTAATCAATCAGTGAGGTAACTACCATGACAAATATATATGCTGATTGCAATTGACAAAGGGGTACAATTACCACATACCAGTATCTCAGACAATGCTGCTGTGACCTGCTGAAGCTTGAGGTTCCCATGTAGTCCACACCAGCACAATTCGTACAATGCACGTTTGATGTCCTTTGAGGCAACATCCCTTATCATATGAAGTGTTTTCCCAATCAAGTTGCGGCACTGTCGTATGCTGAAACACGTTGCAAATATTGAATATAGTCTTAATCTACAATGACAATTGGTGAATGTCACAATAGTTTGGAATATCTTTGTTTTGATCAATTTCATATTTGAACCGATCGGTGTTCTATAAGAAGCATCAAGACATATTCGTTTTAAATGTCAAGACATTTAAAAACAGACAACCACGCTTTGATCAGTCAGTCACACAGAAGTGAGAGGGACAATCAAGTTGATCAAACACTAAAGTTATTAACACCTGTCATGCAGCAAAGTTTATGAGTAACAACACTTTTTAGACAATCACTAGCATTTGTATTGGAAAATAGTTGAACAGATAAAAATCACTCACAAATCTTGTTTTCCGCTTTTATCCCAAGATTTACAATTTTCGACACCGCACAGCGCCATGATTGTTCACCAACCCCGGATAATAATCTCAAAGCTATAATAACATACTACATATATTTCGCTTTGCATTCTCATAAGATCTGCTGGAACAAAATAAAGTATTATAAAATAAAACTATTTAATATCATGGACAGATCTTTTGAATTTTTCTGCAGAAAAGAAAAAGTATTAATTTTATTTCAAACCATCAAAAATGGCGGCGCCCATGAGCAAAAAGGCAGAAAAACGAATTCTTAAAAAGAAACTTCGTTCTCAGCACACGCTTTTTAAACACGAAAACATTAAGCCATCAACCGCTCCAACACAGGTTCAGCAAAACTATTTTGTTCATCATATATTTGACATCACACGTTACTGATGAAAATATACATGGCCACATACAATCCATTATCGCCCATAAACCAGAATCGGTGGCATGATAGGCTATAATTTCGCACACAAAAAAAGGGTCTATAACGCCCCACTCAAAATATCCGTATCATGGTCAGGGAAACATAGAACTCGAGTTAGGTGCTGTGCTTAAACAAAACACAGACAAATAACTTCGCCAAAAAAATGGTCTCTGTCGCTCCGCTCAGTAGTTAGTTTCAAAATATCCGTATTTATCATAAATACGGATATTTTGAAACTAACTACTTTATGTTCAGGGAAATGTAGAACACGAGTAGGTTGCTGTTATTGTACAAAACACTGACAAATGTCTCCGACTGAGTGTTCCAGTATGGCATCTGTCATTCTCCATGCCGAGGTTGTTACCATACTTAACCAGATGCTAAGCAGTGAAGGAACCGTGGGGAAACATGAAATGAATAATTCAATAATTGGGGGCATGTTTTAGGGCGACTTGAGAGCAATCTTAAGCTAAAATGCTGCATTGTATGAACATGGTGTGAAGAATGTTTCCTCATTACACCAGCAGCCACCGCCATTTATACCACAGACGCTCGGTCACCAATGCCAAGCATTCGACCATCAACCAGCTAGCTGTATTTAACAATATATAGATATTTTATTTATAGATAGTGGCTCTGCGCCCGGTTTCTTGGCTTCGAGAAAAATAGTGATTTTAACGTTATGTCATGTATGATTTTGTAAGTCACAGTGCAGTTATTTATTCAAGGTTAGATGTGCCGCTAGGGGACATGCAATCGGTACACATAATGGTGTTCACATTAGGGCCCATGCATCCCAGGATCAATCAGAATATTTTCCACAATTCATGATTTGGCTCTGTCAATTTAACAACCTGTGTACGTTGTGACCTGTACACAAATAAGTATGGTTACTTCCAATTTCCCCCCCCCCACCCCAAAATATCTCTGTTGCTTAAAAGGTCAACATAAATCAAAGTACGAAATATTAACAGGTAATCTGTAACGTTGATAAAAGAAAATCCACAAGTTTCCTCAACCCAATTGACTTGTAAGCCATGAACATTCGTAATAACACAAACATGACACTCAAAATCATGAGTTGACCATAAAAACAATTGCTTTCAACGAGTTGAAAATATGGATGAATAGAATTGTGGCACAAGTGCAAGCCATTTTTGAGGGAGCTAATTGACACCCCTATCTAAAGCCTTCATTGAGATACCTCAGAGTCTAAAGCCGCAGGGTGTTTGCCATATGCCAGTAAACTGCATGCATACTTACACAGGGTAATAAAATCACTCTTTCAGTGCCCCTCAAAATTGGTATTCGTGGATGTGGCCAATGGAATGCACCTACTATTATTTATCTGTCAACAGCTCATGGGAATTTTTGCTTTGATCTTAGATTTCTTTGCTACAAGTGATGCACACAGCTGATCTGTATCTTCATCTTCCAGCATTTGGTTGTTGCTAATGGAGGGCTTGGCAACAATGTCAGCCGTGAGGACTTGGAAAAGGTTTTCTCACCACATGGCAAAATTTTGCATATCGTGATGAAGCCCAGCAAGCCATATGCATTTGTTAGTTTCTCATTCGTGCAAGAAGCTGAGAACGCATTACTCACTCTGAATGGCCAGGAGATTGAAACTACTGCAAAGATGTCCAACCCACCCACACTCAAACTCTATATTTCATTCATACAGTCAGGTATGAGTCGTGTTATATTTCCTAAACTGTTTAATTGAACTAGTTATCAATGCAAGATAACTGTAAGCTTGCCATTGGTCAGTCTATTTTGTGCTTGGCACCAGTCTTGGTGTTTTACATTAATAAACTGTCTATTCAATTGTACCGGTACTTACAGCAGACCAGCAAAGCTGACATGCAAAAAGCTTGCTTAGCCATTAGATGAAGTCTCAGTCCATCAGAATGAGATTAAGTTCAACAATAGAGTAAATATTTGACGATTAGTACACATTGGCAAATGCTATCCCTCAATGTCAACAATCTTATGCATACAGCAATTGAATATGTGTGATATTTGTGGCTGTATACAGTACCTGGGTTTGAGGCAGCATCTTCTGTGCTTCCTCCTGGTTTATTGCTTCACCCTGAGTTTATATCAATGGAATATGAAGAAGAACTTCTGAAATGTATTGACTGGGAGGAGCATGATAACAACATCAAAGAAGGTAAAACTATCTCCAAGTGATTTAAAGCTGGAGGATCCACTATCTGTTTGATGATTCATATCATGCCATGCCTATTTCAGGGAGTTCAGGTGTACTGAAGCACAGGAGGGTGAAGCACTATGGATATGAGTTCCTTTATAGCATTAATAACGTGGATGTGAACTGTCCATTGGAGCACAGCATACCTCAGCAGTGTGATCGTTTGATTGATAAGCTCTTCGAGCGAGGTATCATTTCCCAGCGGCCAGATCAGCTCACAATTAATCAGTACCAACCAGGGCAAGGTAGGGGAATGTATTTAAATTTGCTTTCATTATAAAAGGGTTAATTTATGGACTATTTGTTTAATCTGGTGAAAAAATCATCTTGTATTCTGATTTGTAGGCAATAATGAATTGATGTGGATGATAAAAGCCATGGTGGTTGTTGCAGGTATTCCACCTCATGTTGACACTCACTCTGCTTTTGAGGATGAACTAGTATCTCTCAGCTTGGGTTCACAAGTGAGATATGTTGATATATTTCTGTATTCTTCTCACTGAGGTGCTCCCATTCAAAATGATATGATGTGGCTTTGTTTTCAACAGGTGATTATGGATTTCTGCCACCCTGATGGGACACACTTTCCTGTTTTATTGCCACAGCGGTCTGTTGCTGTGATGACAAAGGAATCCCGCTTGCAATTCACGCATGGAATCACGCCAAGAAAGTCAGATGTGGTCCCACGATGTGATCCAGGCGCTGCTGATGGGGGCACTCTCCTAACATTGCAACCGAGGAGTGTGAGAACATCGTTCACATTCCGTCGAGTTAGACGCTCGCCATGCAAGTGTGGTCAGTCTGGTGGAAATTGATTTGGGGGATTTTATTGCTATTCATCCCACATTAATTTGAGCCCTGTTTACAGTGTATGCTATTTATGTATTGAGACTTGTTCCATATCTGTTTGCCTAGATTTCCCCAAGCAATGTGATTCTCAGCAAAGCAAGTCCTCTACTTCAAAGTTAGTATTTGTGTGTTTCGGCCATGGTCAAGACAAAGAGTTGATAACACTATGAGTATTTATTATGATTTACCTTGTTACAGAATATAGTCATTGCTCTTATTCGGGATGTTTGTTCATATTTTTAGTCTTCGACACCATGTGACTCTAAATGTGTTACTTTTGCAGCCATGAACAGAGAGCAGAAACACAGGTTGAGCTTGAGTCTGCCGCTAGCCTAGAGCAACTCCACGTTCACAAAGTCAGTACCTACCTCACCACCTTTTACCAGTGATGACAAGGGAACCAACATGATCAATGCATTTCCATTTGCGTTTATGTTTGTGCAGCTGACTCGCATAATAAGTTATGTTTTGTGGTAAGGTATACGAAGAAATAGCTGGTCATTTCAGCGATACAAGACACACACCATGGCCAAAAGTGTCTGCCTTTCTCCAGAACCTACCTGCAGGATCCATTGTGGCAGACATAGGCTGTGGAAACGGCAAATACATGGCCGTCAATCCTTCTATCGTCACGGTATGTCCATTCTGAAGTCAATGTTTTCACGATGTTCATTAATTTTTGAGTTGTTTGTTTTTTATTAATTCATCCTTTCACCCCCACATTTCCCACATATACTTAGTTACAGCTCAGTTGACTTTACCCACACTAACACATCCTCCAATCAGTGTGTCCTCAATCATGGCACATTCTGCTCTCCCATCCCAAATTTAATCGTATCAACATTCTGGTATTCTAGACCTAGTTTTAGTCATAGATGGCATAAAACTCATCTTTCAGCATTTTGTTTCCTGTTGAAAATTTCACAGCGTTTACATCATTACATATTCCCAATTTGATCATATATGTTTCCTTTGAATTGTTCTCCCAGTTGGGGTCAGACAGGAGCCTGGGTCTTTGTGGTATTGCCCGAGAGCGTGGGGGTGAGGTGTGTGCCTGTGACGTGCTTCAAGTTCCCCTGCGATCGGGTGTGTTTGATGCTGCCGTGTGTATTGCTGTCATACACCACTTATCGACTGAGGTGACTATTCAGCAATGGCATACTACTTTCCCCATTGAACTGCACATTAAATTGAGAATAATATCACCTCCCCAAACATATATTTTATCACTGATATGTAGTTTGTGTGTCTATTGTATTTCTGTTTTATGTACCCCAGGCTAGGAGATTGACCGCCATCACTGAGATCACACGTGTGCTGGGTGTCGGTGGCCAGGCCCTCATTTATGTCTGGGCGCTAGAACAGCAGCGCAACCGACAAAAATCAACCTATATTAGCGGCAAGCGAGACCATCTTGATGATACCTCAACACAGAATGAACGTGAAGTCACCCAGAATAAATCACAGCAAACGTCACAATCAGTTGCTGTTATAAACCATGACAATGTCAGGTCAGGGGATTCATGTATGATAACTGCGAGTGATGCTCTGCCGCCACAGTTGCAATTACATGTTAACCGAACCGAATTTAAATCTAGGGACCTGCTTGTACCATGGCATCTACGTGGGAAGAAATCTTGTGTGTCGGAGGATGTTTCTGTGGTCGGGGCCAATTCCCAAAATAATGAAGTTGACTCTGCATCAAGGTCAGCCTCTGTGGCTGAAGTCCATCACCGTTTCTATCACGTGTTTGAGGAGAAGGAATTGGAGATATTGTGTAGCAAGGTCCCTGGTGTCAGTGTGAAGCAGTCATATTATGACCAGGGCAATTGGTGTGTTATATTAGAAAAATTATAATATGACAATTTGTCACTTTTACTAGGTTGAAGTAAATATCTAATATCTTCAAGTTCCTATTGATGCAATAAAACTGTTATTTTCTGCATTATCCTCATCATCATTGTGCCAAACAGTTAATTTCTTCTGACAAACTAATTGACAGGCAATAGTTCTTCGTAAGGACAGCAATAATGTACTGATCCGTTGTCAACCCACATCTTTCACAATCACAAATATCCATAATACCATGTGTAAAACCCTTATCACTAGACTGATAATGATATGATTCCTATCAACACACTGACAGAATGGGCTGGTGATTGACTTTCCATACAACTATTGGAAGGCACATGGAAATAACTACTCCATACCTGTCTAATTGATTATAAAGTTGCATGTCCACAAATATATACAAGATCAAACAGTTGTAATGTTTGTATAGATCTTTGTGAGGATTATGCTTTCAGAAACTAATATTCAAATGCCTATATAGAAGGCAAACATTACACTGTAAAATTGATTTAATTAAGATAAAAAATCAATGCATTTTTAAATGGCTTTATTCAACATAGATAAGAGACTATCAGATAACATAGGAATATACAGTATATATAATCTATATAATACAATCTGTGCTTTCTGCAGTTTGGCTAAATTATGATAATACGATATTTGCAAAGTGTTATCAAAAGAAGTTTCATCAGAGAAAGTATATGTCTCAAACATTCATGTGGCTTCCCACTTCTTGTAATTCTCTAGGTTATGCCATCCTTGACCACTAACAAAACTCAACAATAACAATAGAACAATCTCACATAAAAAGTCCATACCGAGCTTACTTGTCCCTCCTTCACACCGCATGGGACATAAACCAGTAAGCCGTGACACCAGCACTACAAACACAAAGTAACATAACCCCACTATCACTAATCATTCAAGCATTTCATAATAACTACCTGCCATTCCATTCATATATCCTTCAGATGTTGACATAAAACACAAATGGTCGCACTTAACAAAATAAAACACAAAATAAAGAGAAAAAGATATGCACAAAAAAATCTGCCCATGAAATAAATGCTTTAAACCAAAGACAACCTAGATGTATCCAAGAACAAATGTAAACAATGATTTGGCAACAATTTGATTTTTCCCCCCAGACAAATATTCCGTATAAATCAGTATCACAATGTACGACTGACCCGCAGCCATGGTTACCCAATGTCGATTTCAACATAAATTCCCCACACTTCCCTCGATTCCAAATAACAAATGCAATCTGGGTAAAACATGAAACATTTCATGTTTGAAATTTGTTTTCTTAATATACAGTATTTTAGGAAATGAACCATAAAAATGATCAAGTAACTTTATAAGAAAACCAAGGGAATGAATTCAAATGCATCAACAACAAGAGATATGCTGCCTTATAAATATACCCAAATGTAAATTTGAAAAGAAATAATTATATGCCTTTTGGAATTAAACACATTAAGCATAGAACTGTAAACGATTGAATCAACAAGCACAAACACATTATCAATCGTGGGCTGGCCAACATATCAATCCAAAACACACTGTTTGTCTATGCTGAACATTACATACTCAAACTTCTGCAGGTTATCTCCAATTTGTACACTGCCACTTGACATGCATACACTTTCTCCATTTATAACTGTACAACTGTATTTTTCTAGAGTAAATAAAAGAAAGGAATATACTTGTAGTGACAATTAAGATTTTTCCATTAAGTGAACCTAAATCAAGAGTTCCAAGAAATGAACACAATAACTTTCTACAGAACAAACTATTACAATAAATGTGAATTTCAATGCAAGCAAATGCCAAGCCACAAACCCTATCATAATTGTGGCTAAAATTTTGTTTCCTGCACAATTGTACACATCCAAATTTAGTATTTCAGTAAAATAAGTCATAAAAGATCAGAACAGATAGGATACATGCCTATAGTAAATACTTCCAGGATTATGAATGAATATTCATAACCAAGAGTTTTAATGTAAAAAGTATCCATGGTAGTTTTAATATTTTTAGTATTGTAAAGAAACATATTATTATGGTAAAGAGATCAAATGACTACAAACACTACAGACTTCTCATAAAACTTTGAATTTTGTTCAAGGTGAGCAAAATTAGAAAGTAATAAGAAAGAAACTACATTAACATTCCATCTATCTGACTCAAGTACACACAAGTCTACTGCATCTAATGTAGTCTACATATTCACCATACAGCCAGTACATAGTGCTGTGCCTAATAGATATCATCCATTATATATATTCAACACAAATTAAAGCTATACTTCAGATTACCTTGGCTTCAGTTCAAGTCATGTGGTACTAAGCTAGACAAATTAACCCTCACTTAAAGCATACAGTCAGCAGCAAGGGTAGGTTTCCCTTCATATCACCAGAGAACGCTTAGCAGCTAGCACTTTCACTGTAGAAAAATCACAGTCGAACAGGTCAACGTATTACCCATAATGTAGCTCTGTAAGTTTAACTGTTACCACAATGACACCAACAACAGTGCTACAGATACCCGTCAAACAATTGTCATCAGCTTACCAGCCAACAAGTCACCTACATTCTACGCATATCAAATACAGCCATCTACATTTCAACATATATCTATTTACATACAACGAAATGGACATATCTTCCAAAGATACCACGAATCTTTCAATGGAAGAAATGAGAAAAATTGAACTTCATGTGATCCTATTTTTACCCAACTACAGACACAACATAATTTGATGATTTGCGTTTCAATCATAGAGGTACTTTTAAATGTATATGTCATAAGTTTGGCAAGGTATCAGGTTCATGAGTTGCAATGAATATTGTGCACAAGAAAAAAATGAAACCCATTCCCAAGCGGAATTACCGATGAAACAATGCCTTAACTACTAGCCACTATATGACTCTTCACTGGTTTCATTTATCATCAGCCTTGGTTTTATGACTCATTACCAGCAACCCAAATCAAGGTTATATCTGCTACAGACTTTGCAATCACATTGTCTGTATTCCAGGCTGCAGCTTTTCCAAAACATCCTGGGTCATAATCATTTAATAGCTAGATATATTTCAATGGACACATGAATTTTGATGTTGAGGTATTAATTGAAATCTGTCTTGCTATTCTGACCACTGCAGTAGATATTGTAAGGCCCCTAAACAGCAAGTCGACACTATATTTCTAGAACATTAAAGCCAATTCAGCATCATCCATTGTTTGAGGTAAAATTGGTATTAATTTGCTTCAGAAATCGGTGATAAATCTGTGATATTCCACTCAAAAATATCCTACAGTACACCAAAGTACAATGATCAGAACACATTAATTTGCAATACCACATTGAAATACATCACCTTGTGTTTACATATGCAGGGGGTGCTTTTCTATCGTAAAGCTATGAAGTGAAAGAGGCACAGGAATAAGGTGGAAGTCTGCTCGGATATTAAAGCTCTATGTTCGGGTACACACCCAAGAACCCTGTCTCTGAACCCCAGACAATATATCCCAGTATTCACAGTCCACATTATGTAAGATGTGATGAGGTATGCTCAGAATTTGCATGCTTATTAGTAAAGTTGGTTAAGTATGTAGATACAAATAAAGGCTAACTAGACATTAACTGATCAGTAACAAATTCTGTTTGGAGGCTATAATACAGTGTTGTATACAACAACAACCTAACCATTTTCACAGCTTTGTTTGGTACTGTGACCTTTCCATGTTGGGTATCCATGAAGTCTACATCATTTCACAGGGTGAACTTAGCCATCAGTGGATAGATCTGTGGCTGTGTCTTGATTGGCATAATGTGGAGGCTCCATATTCATATCCTCATGCATATGCATGTGTTCTTCCATGCATACATTATGACTTTTGCTACAGTGGCCAGCTAAGGCATGTTTGTTATCAAACACTGCCTCACACTGAGTGCAGTTGTACGCAGGTGACTCTTGCGGGGCTTTTAAGTGAGCTCTCTGCTCGTGATCCCGAAGCATGTATGGTTTCTGAAACCGCATGCCACAAAGACGACAAATGTGTCGCTTGGCTGGCTGCCAACCAAAATGGAACCGCCGCAGGTGAACTATCATGTTGTGGCGGTAAGTGAAACTCTTTGCACACTTGGGGCACGAGTGGAAAACCGGGACATAGTTCTTGTCATGAGTCTTGAGATGCTCCTTCATTCGAGCTTCACTGCGGTAAGTCTTGTCACAATGAGAACATTTGAATTCTGGGAGGCTAGCTTCTCTTTGATCATAGATACTTTCTGATTTGATAGCACTGTCTGTCGAAAGAGACGACGATTTGGTGTGAGGGTCGACTGCAGGTGGCGTCACCGAGTCAGGTTCCTGTTTGAGAGGCGTCTTTTGAATGGCGGTCAGATGTTGATTATAGAGGGCGCTGTAGTTAAAAAAGCTCGGGCCATTGATTCCTCCTTGCTGGAGTAGGTACGATGCAGGAGGAAGTCTCGACTGACTTTCCTTGCTGTGGGGGGACAATGATTGTAGAGATGAGAGCGTGGACAAGTAAGACTGTGTGAGCTTCGACAGGTCAGTGCATGTCATACCTACGCTGACATTCAGGGGCACCTGTACTAGGTTCTGCTGTCTCTGGGCTTCTATGAAGGCCTGTGTAGCAGCAACAGTGTTCCTCATGTAGGTTTCAGTAGGTGAATTCACTTGTTCCTCTCGTCTCGAGTCCTCATCGTCACTTATAACTTCCAGCGGTCCCATCTGACTCACCTGTCGCTCTGGTTCCAGTAAGGGCGGAGCCTCTGGGCTCCTCGGCAGTTCATGGCTCAGATTATCATTGTTGTCTGAAGAAACAGACACAGCATCTTGATATGAATCTCTACCGTTGTAGTTCCTTTCCTCAATCTCATGCGAATTGTATGAGTCTATTCTGTTGATGTGGGGTGGGGGCGCATCGTCATCTAGCTCATGCCTGGGAGACCGCATTGGAGAGTTTTGTGGTTTTTCTTCCGGAGAACCTGACCTGTGGCTCACAGCACTCTGTGGGTACACGTAAACATGATGCTTCTTGGGCCTCTCATTGCTCTCCTCTCCTCCTGTCAGGAACCGTGGCCGACCAGAATCGCCGTTAGCATTATCAAATGGCGGCCAAAAGCGATGCGTTGCTAAAGGACCTCCACCCTCATTCCCCTTGAATTTGTCTTCTATAGCTCTTTCTGCCTGCACGCGGAAATAAAGCTCCTCGAGAATTGCATAGGCTTTTTTCACATTTTCCCATTCTCCTTGCAGAAGGCAAACGTGGCTACTGGGTTGGACACATAGAACATTGGCATTATCTGCCAATGTATTGACCAGTGTTTCTTTTCTGGTCTGCAGAACATCAATAACATGTGGAGATACGAGTGCAGTCACCAGGCTGAACATGGTTAGCCTACACCACACACACAAACATTTCAGAATAATAAGTGAATATACATATAATATACAATAGCATTATAGATTTATAGATTTGCTTTGCAGTTCCAAGGGATGGAGCAACACAGCAATGAGATTTACAAAAACAGTATAATGGATGGTTAGAAATCCAATGCTAGAAATATATTTCAAGAACAAAAGAATTGATAAAATTTAACAAATGGCAGGGTTGCATCCCGGGGTGGGGGGGGGGCACTTAAGTGTATAGAGGTAGTATATATGTGCCGCGCGACGGGGCATGTTTTTCAGCCTCAATCTGTACGACAGGTTATACATTCGCATAATACCTTGTACGACGGGGTATGCTTTTGGCCATTTTGACCTTGTATGACTGGTACGGGTTTTCGAGGTCCCGCGGCACACCCAGTTCATATTTTCGAACCAAAGGACCCACTATAGTGTTTAATGATTCCATTAAGAGATCAAGATAACATAATGGATTAAGAGACATGTTCTTCAGTTCATTATCTGGAGGCTGGAATGGCTGTAAGTGAAATGATGCCATGTTTGTATTTGGAAATCAGGGCCAAGAAATGGCATGGGGGCAAGGATTTCAATAGCAGTCCTTTAATTGTTTTATTGACAATTTGACTGTCAAAACAGCAACTAATGCATAGTATAAATTGAGAAAACTATTCTTGTAGGGTTGGGCAGTCATCATGGATCCATAACTCAATCTCTGCGAGGGGACTATTTAAGTCAGCTGAACTACAATGGATGATCTCAAAATAGAGACATCATTATCTGCCTCCTCATTGCCATCACTATTTGCTGTTGATACCTCTCTCAACTATAAATAGATAAGATCATTGATTAGATTCTGAGCATCAGGGTGTAGTTGGGCTGGGGCAAAGGGCGTCATCTGAAAACCAGGAATTGGCATAGATGGTGACCTCAATAATTCAACAACTACGATATCACATCTGGCTCATGAGGTATTTGCTATTAAACCACGGGGCCATATGGCTATTATAGTCTCTAGTTACAACACAGCTGTTGTAATTTGAGACATCGCTGATTCAACCAACAAGCAATTACCTGAAACCATCGGCTGTCTGCGCCAGTCTCGCGATTGCTTCATACATTAGGAACGTCTGGGTTCCATTTAGAGGTTTGTCTGGTCATCTTTATTGATTCTGTCTACCTTAATGATATGGAATAAATACTTTTTTCTATAAAAAAAAAAGTCATCAATTCGATCAAAAATCAATCGTATGATTAGGTTGCTTAATATACTCCGTAGCGGCGAGTGGCATATCACCATGGCTTTCTCAATGCATTGCCATTGACTTCATTCTGCACTGCATTTACCGCAACGCAAAAGGTAAACAAACCGTCTAAGTGCGCATAAGAGTCTCACCTTTTACTGAGCTAGATTTCATTCCGAGAATTGATTCGAAAACACTTAATGACGCTCACGGGTGCCTTCATTTCCCAGTATTGATGCAATAAAAACGAGATAAATGGGAAACTTTTGACAGGTTATTTCTTCCTTGACAGAATGTTTATGTGTATACGTCATCAAATAGTGTGCACTGATTGCATAATATGGAATCCGGCCAAAACGCACCACAACAAAGACTGGACGTTATGAAAGCAGCATCTCAGTTCCGTCATGTGAGTGAACGTCGTGTGTCATAATGCAATTCTAGCTTTCAGTAATTTTACTCTCCTATACTTGTCTATGTTGCCAAGTGTGTACTAAAAATATATACCCAAAAAGTACCCCTTTAAACTGACTAGACAAAAAAACATGCGCTAAACACTGACGACCCACCAAAACATACCCTTAACACTGACTCAACCGCGCACATGCACGGGGAAGATTCCAGCATGATTCGTTTCTATTTCTAGTTCACTCCTCGCTGGTGTGAGCTTGACTGTGGTTTTTTTGTTTGATTGGAGCGTTCACTCGCTGTAATAGTGCCGTAAACACGGGTCCGCGTCAGGAGACCAAGGAGAACCTCTTTCCCGCGAATGTTTGTACGGACCTGGTGTTACTTTTTTTCTTATTGGCTCTCTGTGGCTGGTTGCTATCTGTGCAACAACAACACTAACAGCGCAATAAAGTGTGACGCCACATCGCCGAAAACGATCTTCACAAGCACTTTCGTGCCTTTTCTCGGTAGCATTCAAGTCATGTCTGGGAAGCAATATATCGCTAACTACGAATATGATCAACATAAACAATATTTACATAATGACCGTAGCTATAGCACATGGATGATTCCCCGAATTTTTTTTAAAGACTATATACCAGCTGTCAAAATTCGTTACATTAAAAGGCATTGCTCCTCAAGTTGTTTGGTCTGGTTGTTTTCGTACCCTTCCCAGGCGAAACGTGGGGTCGAACGGGAAATGAAGAAATTACATTGTACCTCCCAAGTCGCGACACTGGGCCCGTGCCGTTTACATGTTTGTTAAACTAACATGCATCAAGACAAACATGTCTATTAGACGATACATCGGGAAATGTACCCAACATGTCCGAGCAGTTTTATTTCTTCCCAGCTTGTAATTACGTGTCACCCCAGGTTACAATGAGCTTCATGCGTTCAAGATGGTCCAATAGTCTATTTCCCGGTAACCTATTACGCGTGCACGCATGCGCAACAGCGCACCTGGCGTAACTAGGCACGTGACCCCGGTACAAACAAAGAGGTTCATGTTCACAACATGGCGCACAAAACAGATTGTTCGCGTTGGAAAGTCGAACAACTGCGGAGTTTTTGGAAGGATAGAGGGGTTACAACGACGGATTACCGACGTCAAGATCGAGTTAAACTTGGACTTAATTTGCCTTGTGATCCTGACTTTAGTCGTGCGAAATTGATATTGCCGTGCTCGGAGTCTAGTTTTCAGTTCTCCGCTGACTTTTCTGTGGTAATCCGCTCTGACTTCGACATAAGGAAAGTTAAGAGCTACAAGTCCTTCGAAGACTATAGACTTTTTGCTGATTGCCATGTGCTCCAACAGAGACGTTCAAGACAGCATGAGTGTCCTGTGCCAGTACAGGATATGACAATTAGAAGTGCGAGGTGAGACAAATATTTTGGTTCATATGAGATAACATTAGCTGTATTTATCCCAGGCTAAAGCTGTCAGTTAGGATTATTAAGTCCATGAGTAATTTCAACTATCATTTTTGTATCTCTTCTAGGTAAATAACCACACTAGAGTCATCACTTAGTAAACAAGTTGATGCCTTTGACCCTTGTCACCCAAGTGACAGGTTGCCCACCTCAGAGGACCAGCTACAGGGCCTGGCACACAAAATCAGACAGGTATGGAAATGCTTCAGTTTATTGCACATATGCTTAAATGAAGCTGAATAAAGTGTAATATTTATAGAAATGATTGTACAAAATGGACAACTGGGGTATGCAAACAGAATGAAGTCACTTTATTGATTCTTTCTGTTTAACAGAGCAATCCTCACGTTCAAGTCCTCGAACTACTCGAAAAACCCAAGTCAACCTTCATCTCAGTCTCCAGAGCCCACATGCCTCTCACTGGGTGTGCTGGATAGAGCAAAGGAGTTTGTCGGCACATCATACAGTCTGCTCTAGCCATACCGAGAGCCACCACAGTTGCCTGCACTGCAGATGATTTTGTCCGATTTGTCAAATACGCCCCTGCTGATATTGAACTCATTGATTCAGATGATACTAAAGGGCAAGCCGATAAGTCAGCCTGGCATGCAATGAGGCGAGGACGAATCACAGCCTCGGTGTTCCACCAGGTGTGCATCCAGGATGCACACCATCATGAACAAACCAGATACTGACCCGTCTGTGCTCATTTCTAAAATAATGGGAGACAATTTACCCGTTACCACTCCAGCTCTCGATTGGGTTCCAAGAAAGAGAAATGTACCCATTCTTTATACACTACGGTTAATAGAAAGATGCACAAGCACTTAAAAGTAGATACTCCAGGACTACTTGTTTCTTCAGACAGACCGTACATGGCTTGCTCCGCTGATGGCATTGTAAGTTGTTCATGTCCGCCAAAAAGACTTCTCGAGATCAAGTGCCCATGCATATGCACTGGAAAAAAAATCCTCGATTGGCAGCCATTGAAAAAGGGTGCGTAGAAAATGAAGATGGGCTTCTTCACCTCAAGCACAACAATGCTTATTACACTCAAGTGCAGGGACAGATGGGAATTTATAGTGTACAGAATTGTGACTTGGTGTTGTACACAATAAAAGGCTTCCACATTATCAGTGTACCCTTTGATGAAGAAAAGTTTGAAGAAATTGCATGTAATGTGTCGCATTTTTCTTTTCATCATTTCTCTTTCCAGAAATAATCAAGTTGGCACAGCAATAGTGTTCTTTTTTTCCCTGCTCATCAATGTTTTGATGTATAGCTTGTTTTAATTGATAATAGTTCTCCTTCATAATAGTTATAATGTTTATAAATAAATGGTACTCGTTTAAATGCAATGGAAGTGTGTTTATTATTCTTTATTGTAAAATTAATCAGTGTTTTGTAGAGTTGGCAAGGAACTGTCTTGTTATATTCTGCGGAAAAATATAAACTGATCTTAAACAAATAGATACTATTTTTTTCTTAACTGCGGTTAAGAAAAAAATCATACTTTTAACACAAGCATATATTTGGGTCTTGAGAACCTGTTTATGCTTTGATATGGCTATTTGGTTCTTGCTACACACACCAGGTTTTTGCTGCTATGACATGGGGGGATCAATACAGGATTTTCTTTAGGTGCAGGTGACAGACAGGCCTTTGTTTTTTCGCATGAAGCACTGAAGTTCAGATTGGAAAGTAACAGGTATTCGGTTAGGATGCTCAATTGTTGGAATGAAAGGAATGAAAGACACGCCATTCATTCTTTCACGATCTCTATATCGGCTGTCTGAGATGCACCTACCCCAGCAGCAATGTTTCGTGGGCATTCTGGTTCGATGTGATCGTAAATTATTCGGCAAAACAGATTCAAAACATCATTTACGGTACGCTACAAACTGTTCACACAGCGTCGCTAAGGAAAAGCTTGTTACGGGTAGCAACAAGACGGGGTACGGGAAGAACTACTTCCGGGTCACCGGGAAATGGCCTATTCGAGAGCCTGTGGTGTGTATGACCCGGAAGAAACATGGCGTGCGCAGCAACGTTTGATCATTCACCCAGGATAATGTTCAAGTTTGATTGTGATTCTCCACACCTCATTAATGAATGAGACATCAGACGAGAGAGTGCATGCGTGTCAGAAGAGCATTCATGACAAAGTGGTCATCTGAAATAATGTGCATCACACGGGTGGACCGAAAATTGGGCGGGCGCCTGATCCTTCATGCATTAATAAAGTGTGTAGAATCACAATCAAACTTCAACTATGTCAAGGTAAGTCACGTTTAATTATACATTCTTCACGATATCATGAAAGCAACTGAGAATAAAAATATATAATTCAACTAAGCGTTTTGCACGTCCTAATGACAATCGACCATTTGTAGCAGCTACAAAATCAAAAATTAAAGTGCTGTTTCCGAACGGCCATTTTGCATCAATCCGCCGCCAGGCGACTGACGAAGTGACGTCATTCCTGCTACACAACTGTTTGTCGTAACTTCTTTTGGTCAGCGTTAATAATTTTCGATCAGTTTTGCGCCACTTTATAAAATTATATCATCATCAGACGAAGACATTGATTCACCACTCGATGAAGTTGATATTGCCAATGGGATGGGTTATCAGTTTGAGCCCATTCGACACTCGCGGAATAATGAAAATGAAATATCAGCTTCAGACAGAGAAAGTGATTCCGTCTGGGACATGACCAACACTGTGTGTGCAGTAACTGTGTCCCAATGGATACAGAAATGGAGGCAAAGTGCTGCCTATCAGAAAAAAATATCCGCGAGTATATGGGAGATTATGGCTGCTTCAGGGACTTCCTGGATTTAGATATGTCCTCGAAGTTTCCAGAAACGAATTTGTACAAATGGATGACCCTTTCGGAGAAGAATTTGGACAAAATAAGTGGGAATATTTCTTTTCCTATATCTTCTGTCTTAAAATATTCTGGTTGTATATTTAAACCCACAATCATACATTCAGTTCCTTGCTACAATTTTCATTATATAATACAATATGTTTGAAAAACATGAAGGAATTTATTGAACTTAATACAGACCAAATAAGAGTAAATACAAAAAAACAGTTCAGCTCCTACAGTTTGTAGACATTGTAACATGTTGACACTTTTAAAGCTTAATAAGCACAATATATCATTGAAATACATATAGTTTCATGTTATGACAAGTTCGCTTTATTCTTTATTTGCCGTGTATATCGCTACTTGGCTTACAGAAGATTTGTCTTTATGACATGGCATAAGCTTGGTAAAGGATACAGAAAAGTTGTTGTGCTATCACTAAAATTCGTAACCTGATTTATGTCATTTACAAACAAGTAAACTGGTAATGCATGCAATACCTTATTAGATACACAGAGTGTTGTGGTGAGATGATATATAGTATATATGACAATGTTGATAAAAGTTTGTATCGACTGATTTTTGCTTGATTGCTGGTGTGATTATCTAATACTCACAATATGTAGTAGGAACTTTCACTGCTTTCAACACAGCACCCCCTTGTCGCGATTTGGGGTACGAAATTCCCCATTGGATGCGTCCTGTCTAGGCGTCAGCTTGAGCTCTGTCGAAGAACAGAGTTATGACGGTATTCTCATGCGTTCGTCTGGCCTCATTAATAGCTGAGTAAACTTTTGCTAAATCCAATCCAGACTATTTTAAAGAGACTGTTCAGCCCCATATTTGTATAGAGGTTGCCTATCAAGCTACTTGGCAAACGCACCTTGGAAACCAAAAGTTTTAAAATTTCAGACTTTCATTCGCTACGCGGCACTGCGGTCCTAAAGAAAAATAGATCCTTACTTCGACTGTCGCCATTTATGAAATGACCTTTCCTGCTTGTCGGTCTTAATTCTGTCCAATGATGTCCACAACTTAAATAATAATAATAATAATAAAACTTTATTGCAGACTCAACATTTACATGATAAAAATTGGTCCATATTGAGATCGTGAAGAAAGCATACTACATAATAGATGGCATTAGCTATGAATATAAAGTAAGTTATGCCAATATTTCCTTATACTAGATTTGTATCTTACACTGGAGGCAAGAATGGCACATATCAAGCTGTTGTGACATGAATCCAATCTAATCATAAACTTATATATAATGTTACGAATTACAGATTGGCAACACTGGACATCAAACATTGCACAACAAAAGCATGTGCTAACAAATTTAGAAGCACCAACAAAAAGTTCAAATGTATTGTGGAAGGCAACATACAACTTTCTTATGGTGCTTTTTTTTTAGCTCCACCAGATCTGTGCAGTATATAAACATGTATAATAAGTGCGGAACAGTTTAATTTTCACATCCAAACTACACATATGAAATTTACGAAGCAGCATATTTGCTTGCACATAGGTCTGCCTAATCTGACGTCTAATATCTGCATCGTCGGCGAGATTGTGAGTCAGAAAATGTCCAAGGTACTTTATCTCTTGACTCTCTCTTATATCTTCATTTTTCAGTAAAAAAATTTGGGAATGAAGAATCTTTCAGCATTTTAGACCTTACTATCATAATGGCACTTTTCTTAGAATTATATTTGATGTCATGAGAAGCACCAAAAATTTCGCAGATCTTAATGAGATTGCTCAACCCGGGAACAGAGGAAGAGAATAAGACGAGATCATCAGCATACATTAAGTGATTTACAATAACTCCATTATATGTACAGCCAGTTGTGCACAAATTGAGATTTACAGAAAACATATAAGTTAAAGAGAAGTGGTGACAGGACACTCCCCCGTCTGACTCCATTAGTCACATTAAAATATTCAGAATGAATGCTACCCCACTTCACACACATTTGCTGGTTGGAGTACCAGAAGATTAATAGTCTTACAATATAACCAGGGACACCCCGGCTAATAAGTTTATCAAATAAGACAGAGTGGTTGACTCTATCAAATGCCTTGCTGGCATCCAGAAAGCAAACAAACATAATACCATTCAAAGATCTGTGGGCATCTATAATTTCTTTCAAGACATAAATACATTGATCAGTACTGTGATTCTTTTTAAAACCAAACTGATTTTCACTTGTCAAGAGGTAATCTGATATACGATTCAAAATTATCCGTTCAAGAACCTAACTAATGACACTGGACAGTGCAATGGGACGATAGTTGTCTTTGGCATTCATTTTACCGGCTTTGTCTTTAATCACTGGCACCAATACAACAAATATCATAGATTCTGGTAGGGTCCCATGGACAAACATGCTTGTCATGCATTTACATAACATGTTCAACAGCCTGTTAGAGGCAAATTTCAAGTGTTCAGCGTTTATCCCATCACTGCCACATGCTTTGTTAACATCCAGGCTGCTAATAGAATCTCCTGTGATGTGACAATAATATCATTAGAACTACCAACCTCACAAGTTCTGCTATAATCAGATACCCTAAGACAGTTGAACAAATCCTTGAAGTGTTTTTGCCACAGTTCTGCTATAGCTTTCTCACCAACTGTACCCTCAATGCAGGAAGGCAATGGTGTTTTGTAGTTGTTCATAAGTTTTATTTCTTTCCAAAAGGCATTTGTTTGCAAATCAGCCATCTTATTAGCCAGAGAGTCTCGACGAAGTGTGTTTTCGTTAGCCTTTATATAGCGTATGGCATATTTACATTTAGCCCGTGTACGTTTATACAGTTCTAATACAGGACCCTGTCTAGGTCTACCAGCATTTTTCCAGACATTAAATGCCTCTTTAGATGCTTGATATATTTCAGAGACATAATCTGTCCACCCAGGCTTATTTACAAAGCCCTTTCCTAACCTAGGAGATACCTGCTCTCCTGCTGCTCTTAGACAGTTAATAACTTATTCATAAAAATGTAGCATATCTTCAACATGCTTATGATCAGAGCAGGAGCAGTTGACACAAGATAGTGAGTCTGGTATGGTTAGACCAGATAATCACTCCTCAGTAAGACAGCAATAGTTCTCACAAACTTCATCAGAAAATGTGTCCCATGCTATTCTCGATACAGAACTGTTGTTCTGATTTGTAGTTTCTGGTATGCTATCTAGCCTAAGTGACATATAAAAAGGAATGTGATCCTCATCCGAAATATCAAAACATACAGACATATCATTGATAACATTGTGGAAATCTGCACTAGAGACTGCGTGATCTAACCACGACCTAGTACCCGGCCGCGCTTACATAAGTGAAGCTGTCACAAGGCAATAACGTTTGGCTAGAAATGATCAAATTGAGGTCTTTGCAGAAATCTAGCATATTCCCAGCAAATAAGGAATTGACAGGATCTTTGACATTTGCATTCCAATCTCCAATAACTACAAAACATGTGTTGTCAAGTTCTTGCAAAAAGGCATTAATCGCACCGATGGCATCCAAGTAATCAGTTTCATAATCAACACATTGATATGGTAAATAAACATTAATTAACACAAACTGTTTGGTACCAAGAGCCACTTCAATTGCATGACACCAATTTTGTGCCATGTCTATAAACTTAATGTTTGGATCAAGAGAATTTCTCCATAAGATGGCAGTACCCCAAGGGGCATGTCCATGAACTATACCATCAGAGTGGTCCGTCGTTGAAACACCTATACCATGGAAGTCTGGGTGAATAGTGTTTAGACAAGATAATTCTTGCTTGGACAGCCACGTTTCTTGTAAACATAATATATCATTATTGCACAATAAGTCGGTGATATCAGGTCGGATGGATAGACCCTTAGCAGTTTTGGGTAGCCCTCTACAGTTATAGCTGGCTACACGGAATTAGTTGTTTGTGAGGTGAGTGAAGACTCCATCCCATCATCTGGCAAGACATGACCTTGTTTAGCTGGAGTTTTCGGCTCTCGCCACCAGCGTACGAAGGTGTTCTCAGGCCAGAGGTCCTCAGACATGAATACTGAGGGGTCAGGACACTGGCAAGTGATGTGAAAAGAAGCATAAGTTGAAAGCTTGGTTGTGACAGCATTCAAATTCACTTCCAAATTGAGCTTTTCAGAGAGATAGTTTCGAAGTTGTACCCCCGAAACATTTGGGTCAAATCATGTTGCGAACAAGTTTGCCATGTTAAATGAATCAAGATTTGATCAAATCTACATTGTGTAACCAAAGCGGAAGTATACACATCGATAGCGAGGTGATGATTAACAGCTAACTTTCGTGTGGTTCATGGTTTTAGGGAGGCACTATTATTGATAGAGCGACACAACTAAATAAAATAGACTTTCACAGTTCATCATGGATATTTCCAGTCATAAAATAATGTTGTAAATTTATCAACATGATTTTCAATCAATTACACTTTGTGGCACAAATTAAAAGATGCCATTATTTATATATGCGTTAAACGTAGTTATGAATTAATGATCCCTGAGCGCCCGATATGGGGCTGAACAGCCGCTTTAACTTGTCTGACAAGTCAGTGAAGTTTTAGACATATTGCTTAATGTTAGGGAGGTCGAGAGTAAGAGAATCGTTGGAAAGTTTAACACTAATGAAGTGATATGGTTCAAACCCAAAATGGAGGAACATCGCATAATTTATGGGATGCATAATATTTACTTCGCGCAAATTCTCATACCAGTCTGACAATTGGGGCGAGACCATAAGATTTAAACATGTAGAGTGCATCCGCACGGTACAGAAACGAGCGCGTATGCAGCGGCCGAAACTTTTCGTATTGCTTGAGTTGTACAACTGTTGCCGCAAGTTGTGATCAGGTAATAACCTTTACTAGAGGCAAAACAAAATCGGGCAGAGGCAAAGTAGGGAATATCTTAGTCTTACAGACATTAAGGTATTCACTATCTTGTTGGAAATACAGGGCGGCCGAACAAATTAACTTAGGTTTCTCAAGTTAAGAGGTTCTGTCCGGAGCAAGACATAAACTTGCCCAAGTCAATTTCCGTATAAACATTACCTGTCTTGTCTACCGCAAAATAAGGAGAAAGATCCGTTATAGTCGTTTACCCATATTTGGCATACGCGTCATTTGTTTTAATTGGTATAGTCATCCTCTCTAGAAAAGGGCGAGTGAGCAACTTTCAACCTCTGTGGCGAGAGAGGATAGCCATCAATGTGATGAAGAGGAAGAAGAAGAAGAAACGTAACGGACAGTTTCAGTTAATATGCGGGAGTCCGTTACCGAATTGCTCAAGCAACTGACACCATCGTTAAGCGGATAAGGCCTGTTGACTATCGTCAAGACAGAGCCTACCGGGAGAAACTGACGCCGACCTGGATCGACCTGGATATTCCTAACAAAACGACAATGTCAAGGGTGAGTGCGAGGTTTTGGTATTGTCGTTACAGTCAAATTTTAAGACTTATGTAGCTAAACACTTGTTAGTGTTACTGTAACGTCTTTAAATTTTAGACTGTCCTAAGTTATTATTTTTTGTCAAGAAGTTATTTAGACCAGCAAATACCTGAGAGTATAATCAGTGTATCCAAGGGTCGTCTTCTTGTTCTATATTGACAATAACAAGGGTTTATTTTATTTAGCGAATGCCTACATGCTCGCACTTGTAGCGAATAAGCGAAACATTTACCGCTTATATTGTCCACCTTGCACATCACAACTTACATACATTTAATTCAATTCCTCCCACAGCATCCAATAGGCCAGCCTTAAGACATATTAATTCCCTTGCCTCTTCCATCTGCTAAATACCATTCACCCCTCATTTGGTTGTATCTCACACGAGAGTCTGTGTTGTTGGTGACCTTCGGCATGTTCGGCAATTGCACCATTATTCATGTTTATTTTATATTTTTTTAAACCTGGATGCCATCGGCGCCATGTCGATCTTGTTATGATTGAATATATATTTGTAAATATATGCATGTATGTGTATGAATATATAAATATATATATGTAATACGATGTTTAGTGAAGGTATAAGATTTTATTGATTCTTTTACCGTTGTGAGTAATGTCTACCGGATTTGATATAGTTCATATTATATTATTGTTACACTTGTTAACTACTTCATCATTTACATGCATGTATATTCGTGGCAATTGATACATAGTCAATAGTTTGACAAATATTGCATGACAAAGTGATAATGTACCTCATTTTTATATTTTCTTATGTTTTATTCAATATTACAAGGAAACTTCTTCAATGATGAAAGGAAATTATATTTTTAACTTTAAACCTTCCTCTCTAAAATACTATATTTCAATTTCCCCACAAGATATTTGTCTTTAGTAACTTACAAATTTCTGTTGTTATTATTGTCATATTTTGCTTGTATATGTTCTACTTCAATCATGTCCATTTACTCTCACCTTCACACTGTTGTTAAGAAGTGGAAGCTTAATTTTTCTAAGGAGGAGGAGTACGTTATGACGGTATTTTCAAAATTGCCATTTCAAGGCCCTTATACAACACGTAAATTATTCAGACCAGTCGTGACAAATGACGATAGTCCATGCATCTGGTTGTGGGGGGGTAACCTAAACTTGAGAATGCAAGGATAACAACTGACTAGTTGACTCTTACCGGACTTTCATTGATGGAAGTGGAAGTGAACACTTTTAGGTGCGAAGAAAATCCCAACTTTGTGGAATCCCTCTAAGCTTGAAGTTTGGTCAGTAGGCGACAACTGGTATCAGATGACTCTGTTAGGTCAGATCAGATGAGTGGCCCTCGACAGTACTGATACTGGCATCACAGCCACTGACACCACTGACACCACTGACACCACTGACACCACTGACACCACTGACACCACTGACACCACTGACACCACTGACACCACTGACACCACTGACACGGTTGGTTTCTGTCAAACTCTCTTGTACTACCTGACAAAATAAACACCATACGGTCTCGTCACAGAACGAGGCAAGGCGACTCTCCCCGAGCGAGAAGTTCGAACGATATGATCGATAATCCATCATATTTTACATACATTTTCAATAATTTTATGAATTGTATGGTCATAAACGATCACAATTGGCCGATTTCAATGCAAATTTAGCTGTATTCAAAAAGATAAAACTATTTTGTGTTTGATCTTTAAAAATATAATAAAAAATTCATCAAAAATTGGGACCGGAATCGCCTGCCAAATAAAAGTTTACAAACCCACAAACAAACAAACAAACAAACGCGACTGACGAACATAACTTGGCGAAAGCATTCGCCAAGTTAACAATTCCATGCCCATCATGAGACCAGTCTGGCCGACCGATCACAGGCGGCCTTTATACTGACCGATTACAGCGAGGCCCATAGATATTATGTTACAGTGGAATACAACATTAAGGGCATGATGCGGAGTTAAACCACACAACATCATCTTTAATAAGATATCTCCTCAATGTATGAAATGGCCCTCGCTATTGTCCTTAAGGCTGTCCTGTTCAGAAAACCACTCGTATGCCTGAGAGAGACCTGTAAGACTACGAATACTGGTTAAGGTCCGCTTCGTTGCTAGCGGATGTTGCCGCTACTTATAACTGAGAATCTAAACGTACTTTTTGAATGGAGCGCTCATTAAAACATTCGAGTTATTAAGTAATGCTGCTTCCGGTCACTTATAGGATATTTAAGTGAATGGTAGTTTTGTTTATTCATTTTTTTTTCGAATTCTAGTTGTAAGTGAATGGGCCTATCGGTGACGCATTAATATACTTACCAGTTAAAGTTGGTTTTAGTTCAATTCATTCAATGTCTCAGAGGGGGTGCAGTGTGAAATGGGATTGTCATAGGTGTATTCACTAACAGTACTTCAGTTTTGTGGCTATAATCAACGATCATGACTAAGACAGCAATTCAATATTTTTTTTTGACGGATGTTGTGCTTTGCCATTTACTATTGAGCTTATTTATATATACAGTAACAGAGAAGTAGAAATGACGCGAGAGCCTTAACACTATAACAGGTTGGTGACGCCATCAATGGAGCATAGTTTCATACCTCGCCGCTGGTGGCGCGCATGTCATTATATTCAAATATCTTTAATTAGATTGATTCATAAATATAATGAAACTACTTGATCCCAGTATGTTGCGATGTGTGTTATTCAAATGTGAACATAGCATATCTTGCCTCGTTTTTATGTAGACTAAAAGCCAGCCCCAAAATAGAATATTCTTTGTCTGGAATAATAACGCCCTGCATTTTCCCACGGTAAGAAACCCAATGAGTCACGCGGCAGAATGAGCGCTCATAGGCATCCTATGTTTAATGGTATAATGATTCGCAGCCAAGGCTTAACTCTGTTTAACATCACAACTTTAGACAATTCAAACAGACGGAGTGTTTGCGACTGCGAATGACTCAACGGCATGACAAATCAAAATCGTAGCCTTATTTTTTGATTATATGACACAAGAGCATAAATTATTCGATGACATAAAGAGTGCCCCCTCCACATGGGTAGTTTATTTACGGAACTTCACCGTACCTGTCGCGGTGAGCAGTTAAAGCGTTACAACTGCACTCGAGTCCATTGATCCATGTCGTAGCTTAAAGCAGCCCTTTACGAAAACAGCGTTAGTCGCGCGTTGATTCTTCAGTGTCAGTAGACAGAAGATATCTGAGGCAACCATGGAAGGCAGGAGCTGGCTCTATGGTCTGGTGGCGTGGTTATTAACTGTCCCAATCGTCCTCTCAGGTGAGTTGCTTAAGCCATCATCGATTTTATTCGCATTCGAAATTTACCACGATTTACGTTGAGTGAAATACCTGTAACTTATACGCAGGATGCTTACATCAGCCGGGAATACATAGAAAATGTAAGAGCAGACAATATCCCGAATGTGAATGGTGCATGTGGGTGTATGAAACCCTGATAATGTTATGGAATCGAAATAAATGTATTAGTGGTCAGATGTAAATTTGGTCCGTTGAAAGTAGCCGAATACTCATAAATCGGGCTTATTTCACTCAAACCCGCTTATCTTCGATGGTTTTATATCATATGGTTCAGCATTATTAATGACTGGAATATCGCTCAAGGACACGTGGCTACTTTTGGTTTCCGATTTGAGAAACCAGGAAGACAATTTTTTCCAAAAGCCTCGGTATCTTTTAGTCAAGGTCCCCTAGCACTTTGGCTAAGGGCCCTGTTTGCATGTTAATGATATTCAATAGTCGCGCCAAGGGTCTAGGCTATCAAGGCCTCTTGAACTGGACTGGTATCCCAGATTTGACATTATTTAGATATATCTTGCTCTGCCACAGTTTGTGAACAACGAAGTAAATGCACACCGTATGTATACTCCATTCGTGAGGAATTCGCATAGTGTAAGATTCTTCCGCCGTATACATGTGTCGTACAGTCGTGGACAGTATGGGTTAATAAGGCTTGAGGGCATCTAGGCAACCGCTTGTTCATTATAAGACGACGTTTCTTTGCTGTGACTCGTCACATTGGCGCTCGTATCGGCCGCTTGCCGTGGGCGACAACTCTGAGGCGTGGCTCCAGCTGCCAACATAACAATAAGACCGCGACAAGAATTTGGACCTATCCTTTTTGGTGTCCCATTCGCGTCATTAACGGTGTATACATTTAAAACTTATATCAAGTGCGTATCCTGGTTTGGTGCGTTGGATTCGTGATGGCAATAAATCTTTTACTGCCCATTGGTTAAAAAACGTCTCATGGCAAATTCATTCAACCGACAACTTCTTTGTAATGGTCGGTGAGCGAACAACGCGTGTGAACGAGATAGCGAACAGGCGGCAGCCAATACTCGGTCATTCCCATTAAATTTCTCCCTGAGTGCAGTGCATATCCTCCTACAGGGTGTCAGCTGTAACATTTTAATAATGTCCTTAATATACACAGTCACACGTCCTTACATGGTTGTATGTTTTGTGTGTTGTCTTCCCAGCCGATGAGCTGGGTGTCAGTCTAGGCAGCTTGACGACTAAAGCCCACCAGGTGGCAGCGGATGTATACGTAGTTGACGACAGTCGCATTCGTCTCGTCCACTTCACGTATGACGGTCAGGGACCAGGTGCGTTCTACGTCATCTCTCTGACGCCAATCAATACATCTTATCTCTTCTCACGTATTTGATGCAGCCCTTGCCGTAACGAACGTTCCTTTATTTGCAGATGCGTTCTTCTACATTGGTATACGAAACGAGACCAGCAGTACTCCCGCTCCAGATGGAATCATCATCCCCGATGAACAAGGACGGTACGTCAATCTACATGACGGTCACGTGCTCGATATGCTAATCGTCACCACCGACCCTTCTAAACAAGATCAATATTTCCGTGTCGTTTCGTGATTTTAACACCTTATCACTAGCTACTCTAGAAGCGTTCGATGTATTTTACTGCCATGTTTTCCTCCTCGACCGTCTTTAGCGTTGACATTGTCAATGCACGATTTGTTATTACCTGGCGGGACCGTGTTACCTTTCTAGATTGCTATACTCAGGTACGTTATGATGACATTCCAGGGCTGACGTTCTGAGCAGCTACAGTGATGACGATATTACACTCACCCTCCCTACAGGCGTCAGTGTTACAGATGTACTGTGGATCTCGGTCTGGTGTCGGCGTTTTTCGGTATGAGTGACTCCCTCCTGTCATCAAGTCGTTAGTCAGTCTGGCAAGTCGCGGGCAATACAAACATAACGTGACTGTTGCAGGCGAATTTTGGTGACTTGGTGTTTCCCGCCAACTTTGACGTCCCTGCCCCTGTCAACATTGGGTCTTTCTCAACGCTGGCACACAACGTGAAGTCCGGGAATGTCATCGTGCAAGATTCCAAGACATTTTATATTCCCGACTTTTATTATGATGGGGCCGGGCCAGGTATATCGCAGTCATAAATTCCATTTTCTGCCGTGTACCCTCATCACATTCATAACTGGCCCTTTTGAAATAGACCATGTTCTATACATCGGTAATATTGGTAACGATATCCTAAGCAATATATGATGTTGATAAATCGTATTTCTAAAATAGTCGTTGATGTTGATTAGATGCCTTCCTGTTGGTCGGAACCGGAAATGCCCCCCATGATGGCGGTACCAAAGTCCCCGACGAGCTTGGCAGGTATGGCGGTCAACCAATCAGGAGCTTTATTCCAATACGACTTATGTGAAAAAAATAATGATTTATGACGAATATATTTGCCTTTCAAACTTTTGAAATATCACCTGTTGTGAACTTGCAGCCTTGAGAAGTTGAAAGGTTATTCAGGACAGAGTATCACCATCACACTGCCGGGCGATCTCACCGTACACGACATCGACTGGATAAGCGTTTACTGCATCACTTATAGACATGACTTCGGCAACATCATTCTACCATCAGCCCTGCAGGTTCCTCCCTACATGGAATCCACAACAAACGTAAGAGTTCCTCATTTAACTTTCTCTCAGCTGAATAATATATATAAAAAAAAAGTGTTTGTATCTCACTCCCGCCATTCCTTCCTGGATGATCCACGCTAATCACTAACGCTCGTTGTAAAAAATCATTAATTCTCCCTTCAAAGGCATTCATTATTTCACATCCTCTGTTTTTGTATTGATAACATCATCGGCAATGACCATGGCCCTAAGATGTGGTTTTTCAAGATGGCGCTTTAATTTCGAATGTTTATCCAATTGCAGATGGAGCCTATGGCTAACTGCGTTCATCTGCACGATTATCTAAACGTGGACTGGGAGGTGATGGGGGATCATGTCGTCTTTGAGATGACAGGTGCCCTAGGTGAGTCTAATGAGGAGTTAACTGGAGGTCAACATGGAATGGGGTCATTATGCTAATGTGGTGACAGGGTGCACTTGGTCACAATGACTAAATGGGGTCACGAGAGTCATGGCGTTTTATGTCTCCCAGGGAGATACGTTCAGTTCCTGTAGTTGGCGACAGTAGGCCACTTGGTTTAATGGATATCAAAAGATGTGATCGAGTATCGATAGGAAAACTCATGGTGGTGGGGTGTGATAAGAATTCTCTACCAAGTCAACTCCTGCAATTTGCTGCGTTGGGTGTTTGTCCAGATGAGTAAGTTGAATTGGGGGTGGGGGGAGGTGCTGATTGTTAGACACGCCACTGTCCCGGACGGCGAGATCTTGTTTATGTTATGCATATGACATGAGTAATCTATGTTATGCAGAGACTGACGGAGGCTATATGGCGTTCGGACTGAGCGGCTCGGATTCTGCTTCGTCCATGATAGGCGCCGATGTTTTTGTTGCTTACTACGACGAAGCCGAGGCTAGCTATGAAGTCGACGACTACAAATTGACGGCCTACACCATGGTAAGTTTGCAAAGGGATTTTCCCGTAACATTTGGCTTGTGCACAATTTCTCGATGCGAGTCCCGCGAGATGTGCAGTTTGTGTCGGGACAATTTTCACGATTCAACTCATTTAGTCTCAATAAAAAGGTTGCATTATTCATATTGCAGCCGATGTTGTATAGTTCAATATATACGCTGCTGTTGTTATGTTCAGTGTTCGGCGGCAGGTGAAGGGGCGTGTACGGACGAGTCACGCTCGGGCTATAATGACCTTTCTCTAATATCGGCGTCCAGGAACGGCGGTATAACCAAAGTGCGCTTCATGCGCCTCCTGGAGACTGGTACGGGAACTACTCCATAATGACTCCTTCTGATGATACGGATACATAAATTGTACTTGTATTCATATATCTCCTTCTGATGCAGCGGATATTGATAATGATATCAACATTACTACTTCTGGCTCGATGTACGTGGTCTGGGCCATGGGGAAGCTGACGTCATCAAGTCCATACATAGTGACGAAACACAACCTTAGACTCACAGGTACTCAGACGTCATCACCCTTTTACCATTACACTCATTAACACCATCGTCATTCACACTTATCAATATATAAAAAAATCACATTCCTGACTTCTCGGGTCGGTGTGTCTTTCACCAGGGAACAAACAACTTGAATTTGGTGGGGCGTCGTCGAGCGGTTGTGACCGCGTTATGCCCCGTACAGAGGTTACGGTTGATCCATGGGAGACTCAAATGATCAACGGTAGAGATACGAAGGAATTCCGCGTGAAGATCGGGCCTGCTGGTGGGAATAAGGGCTACTCCGCCATCACAGGTAACTGTCAATCATGAGGCTCTCAGCCATCACAGGTAACTGTCAATCATGGGGCTCTCAGCCATCACAGGTAACTGTCAATCATGAGACTCTCAGCCATCACATGTAACTGTCAATCATGAGGCTCTCAGCCATCACATGTAACTGTCAATCACGAGGCTCTCAGCCATCACAGGTAACTGTCAATCATGAGGCTCTCAGCCATTACAGGTAACTGTCAATCATGAGGCTCTCATCCATCACAGGTAACTGTCAATCATGAGGCTCTCAGCTATCACAGGTAACTGTCAATCATGAGGCTCGGATAATTTATGATCATTAACATTTGTAAAACCAGAGCAGATGCATTTCATTCTAGGATTAGTTTTGCATCATTCAACATTTTATCGGATCCATCAAACATATGAAATTGTAGGTAATTCGAAAATTAACTAGTGTTTGAAATCGTTTTTAGTGTATTAGTTTATAATTGTTTACTTGTTCTGCGATGGCGTCTTCGCGGTGATTGCATCTTTATCAAGAGTTCTTGCTGTGGCTCAGAGTAATTTCCGTACCCTGTAGAAAATAAAACACTATCGACATTCAATCGATAATAGACCATTGTTTTGTTGAAAATCACTGACCTTAAACGCACGTGGGTTTGTTGTTGATCAGGTAAGCAGTCATGGGGCATCGCCTACTACGTCAACGAGTTGCTCATTCCTGAACTCTACCTGAAGAGAAATGACACTTATACCTTCATCATTGAGGCTGGCGATGACCCCAACAGGTCGGCTAAGTACCACCCATTCTACATCACTGATGACAGTATCGGGGGATACTCCAAGAAGACGAACGCCGATAAACAGGTGCGGAAACACACTCGCGCGGGCAAAGCCATTAATACGCTCATGGCAGAAATACAGAAAGTACATGTATAACGGGAGCCAACGAGGGTGTTTAATGTTTTGAAATCAAATGAAAACAATGCTTGTCAACCACGAGTCACTGTACCTGTTGCAGAGTGTGATGAATTACGCTGGAGTGAAGAACGACAGTACCCCTGCTGATGGAGCAGGTGCGTTCGGCTGGTTAATTAAGGATGGGTTATCGCTGCAGTTCATCAATTAACGGCCGTGTGGGAGGCTTACATCCATACGATGTGTCTGCGAGGCTTACATCCATATGATGTGTCTGCGAGGCTTACATCCATGCGATGTGTCTGTGAGGCTTACATCCATACGATGTGTCTGCGAGGCTTACATCCATATGATGTGTCTGCGAGGCTTACATCCATGCGATGTGTCTGTGAGGCTTGTATCCATACGGTGCGTGAGCGAGTCTTACATATATACTGTGTGTGTGTGTGCGTTAAGTGGGCAGGTACTGTGAGTACGAACACCAGACTACGGACCAGGCCGATAACTCGGCCACATTTGAGAACTACTTTCAGACATTACGACTGAACTGCGTCAATGGGTCCGCTGGTACACTCACCTGGACGCCGCAATCAGACACACCTGATCTCCTCTACTACCAGGTGCCGCCCTATTAATCCCGTATATGGATCTAATATTGTCCATTCACGATTTTCTCTCTGAGACCGTTGGAATTGATTGTACGCGTATGTCACCAACAAAACGTCTAGAACCAATATATACCTTTATTATCTCTCTAATGTTTCAGTGCCTCGAGCATAATTACCTGGGATGGAAGATCCACATCGTGGACGAGTACCCCGCGTCCGGCGCAACTCTAGTCACCTCTTATCTCACCTGTCTGATGGCTGCGTTCATCGTGGCCACCTGGCTCGCTCTGTAAATTTCTATCGTGGCCATCTGGTTTTCTCTGTAATGTGGTTGTAGTTAGGACCACATGACTCTCTCTCTGTAATGCTGTAGTCGGGACCACATGACTCTGTAATACTGTAGTCGGTACCACATGACTCTGTAATGCTGTAGTCGGGAACACTTGGCTCTCTCTGTAATGGTGCAGTCGGGACCTCTTGGCTCTCTAATAATTGTTGCCATACCCCTGTTTTCATAATCATTATATGTAAACCACCGATATTATTTTGATCTAATTGTCTTTTGTTTATTGCTTAAATAGTTGTGCAGATTTTACATTCTATTTAATTGTAAGAACACAAGACTTGTGCAAGTTGATCTGTGTTTAACATGAATATTCTGTAAATATGTTTTACGACTGAATAAAGCCATCTTCTGTACAACGAAAACACCTGTTTGGTACATTAAGCGTTCATTACTAGGAGGCGAAATGCGGCTCTTCAGTGGCTTTGTCAAGCACCAAATAGCAATACTGGAAGTCAATATGAACATTAATGGAATTAGCCTCGAGCAGTACAGCGGGTTCACAAATCCACCGTAATCGTATTGTCTGTTGACATATAGAATATTCAGTACGAATATTGATGTAAACTTTTCCTCCAAATTTGTTCAGTAGGATCATGACCTCTAACGACCTGAATTAAAGCATACATCGGCGTTTTGGATGTCAGATGAGAATACGTTAACGCAAAACCAACCTGAGCCTGGTACATTAAAACAGCGTTCATTACTAGGAGGAGAAATCTTTATGGACGTCGGCAAATATCTCGTTTCAGTCAAACATCGATAAACCACTTTAGTTTGTTCATAAACCAAGCATATGGGGCTCGAACCAATTGACCTACAATAACTCATTAAGTCAATATGAACATTAAGCCAATGGAGATCGCTTCGTCCCTTTGTATATCATTTAATGAAAGTAAGCTTGTCGTATTCGTTCTCACTGTGGCGAATTTTGCGGGTTCGCGAACGTCAAGGCCTCGCTGTAATACAAATGATTCGCAGTCAAACATCTCTGCTTCATCTAGTAGTGTCGGTTGCTCGTACTGCCAGGCAACCTCCCTTCCAAATAAACTGAGTGGCTCTTAAAGCCGCAACCCTCACAGGTTAGGAGAGTTCCTTTTTATTATAACTCTCAAACGGAGACATTTCGTTGTAGGCGTAGAACATACCAAATGCATTCTCCATGGCAGACATGTTTGACACTATGCTAATCCTAGCCTGTGCAGAAGCCGATATGCAAAATAGCGTACGTGTGCGTGCGCACTTAGCCGGAAATCGACATCATTCGTTCAATGACATGCGGTCTTTGTCAGGGATCCGCACCCTAAACACACACTTTTTCATTGACATGACAGCAGACATTTCGTTGTAGGCGTAGTTACACCGCATCATCTGAAGTGATATCTGCTGTGCAGAAGCCGATGTGCGAGCGTACCCTTCCGTGCCAGGCACCGCCAGGGTTTCGATATTTACCTTCGTCATGTCAATGTCTTTGCTATTTCAGTACGTCAGGTCAGGTCTCGAGGCTTCTGTTCTCAACCTTAACTCAACAATGAATTTGTCTGTGTTTAAACGAACTTAACTATTGAATTCCTGTGACTCACATGCAGTACTGAGTATCCAGCTGTGCCCTTTGGTTCCATCGAATCGGGACGGGATGGAGCAAGTCTATTCGATACATTCGATTCTGTATAAATATAGCACCTATAAATTTACGCGTTGATATAATTGAGGCTATAAGGAAGAGAGCGTTCTGCTCGGTCCAGGAGGTTATGATTCGGGTCGATAATTCATTCAATATATGAAAACTATCACTAATCAAACATGACATGTTTTCCAGTACATCAGGGGAAGCGACGTTTCTATTCGAAGGTAGAACGTCGAGTGTTGTGTGGGGTAAGGTTGCATGCGTGTTGATGTAATTGATTTAACATGTTTGTCCAGAAAGACAAATTTAACTGGTGCCACAAATAATGTAAGATCTAAAATACCAAGGTCCTTGACAAAAAGAGATGCTGGATTCAATTACAGTACATCTATGATATTTCAGCACATTTCGAAAAGTATGCGTCATTCAATGTGGTCTCAGTCGATATGAGATGATTTAGATATCTCTTACTCACTATAATCATTAACGTACATGAAGTTAACCACTTACTTCAACATTGATAGCAATCACATTTGAAAATACATAAAAAATCAGTCACAGTGTTTTTATCATCCTCTACATCATGACATTGAGTAAGCACGCTGTGTCATTGACATAAGCGACAAATCATAGTGTTACCAGCGGCGCCTGGTTCCCATTGCTGGTCTGTCAGCCGAGAACGCTCCGCGAATCTCTCGGATAAAACAAGTACGCTATGAATCAGATTTCTGTCAACCATTCCTTAATTTATCGGTTATCATACTGTGTTCCTGACTCCACCATAATCGTTCATTTTTATTCGAAACAATATGCGAGGCAAATTGGCCCTCGATGTATTTAAGCAAGGAAAATTCGCATTATTTCAAGGAAAATTCGCATTATTTCAAAGAAAATTCGCATTATTTTTGGACAATTGTATATGAGCTAATCTAGGATGGCTTCCCTCATAAATTGCAAAATAATTCGATTTTAATATGAGAACCGCTGTATGTATAATTAATTTCTATTGTCAAATGTAACAATTGCTGATTTGCAATACATGATATAATCATAGTTCTCCAATGTGACAAGAGAACTAAATGTTAGCGCAGATTAGTTGAATATGGTCAACCCCCTCATGGCTGTGTCGTACGCACACTGTATTATAACACACTGTCATGTGGAATATCCTGTCTTAGTGCTATAAAAAGCAACATATTTGTGTTGACAGTTACCCTGTTTATTCAATATCAACTTAACTCAATTGATGGAGTGACACAGCGATACAAAGAGAGACCATCCTCTGTTAATTGTTTCACCCAACGTCGAACTCACTTAAGCAGATTTCTTTAAAGGCTACAGAGCCGGTGGAAAGTGAATGGAATTTTTGCAAGATAAATCGCCAAAAACAAACAGTACGTTATGACGAGCCTGAATTACGCATGTTGTCGCCATCATAACACATGAGACCGTAACAAGAAAAAGCATACGCTAATGAAGAGTAAATAGCTTAATACAATTGCTCAATCACAGATAATACACTTTTATCTTGGTCGAAAGCCGTACTGACATAATCTATTCTTAAAATTGTCATGTTTGGCGCCACTAAGATGGATGGTCTGTGCGAGAGAATGCCCCCGTCAGCTGCCGCGAGCCGCACGTGAAGAGTAATGCTCATTGTTAAACATATCCCTACATGATGTGCAAATCTTATAAAAGACAAGGATAATACTTTGCTACATTTAACACCACGCAGGGTGCGTTGTGAAAGTAAGAACTAAACAAATGTCACCCAAACAGATTGCCATACAAAATTCTCCGAAAAACAAGAAATCAACATTGCTGGTGCATTATAATGAAGAGGAACGTCCCCCATACCAGCTTAAATGACCACTGGAGGCAAGAGGCCGGTCGTAATAAACTTAGCCTCCGTGTACTTAGTGCCGACACCTTGATCGGAGGCGCACTGCCACTCCCTTTGCGCCTTGCCGTAAAGACCCTCAAGCCGTAACAAAACGTCGGGCAGCACTTCCTTGTCAACGCGGAAGAATCCGTGGAAAGGTGAATCTAGATCGGCGAGGACGTAACAGAGCATAGCCATCGAGAAGGCGGTTAGTTCACATAGGGCGGTTTCGAGGCGGCTCGACTTGGCGTCGATCAGCAGCACCCCCACCAAAGTCATCGTGCCGAGCAGCTCCAAAAATACCCACCTGTAAACAATGCTACATGCCAACTTCACTGAAAACTGGATTTATAGATAAGGGCAATCTTTTATTAACTCACAGTGCAGTGTGGTGCTGTAGCACTGGTACATGTCAACGGTGTGCTGGTACATGCCCACCATGCGCTGGTACATGCCCACCATGTGCTGGTACATGCACATCATGTGCCTGGTACATGCCCACAGTGTGCTGGTACATGCCCACCATGCGCTGGTACATACCCACCATGTGCTGGTACATGCCCATCATGTGCTGGTACATGCCCACAGTGTGCTGGTGCATGACCACCATTTGCTGGCACATGCCCACCAAATGCTGGCACATGCCCACCAAATGCTGGTACATGCCCACCAAATGCTAGTACATGCCCACCAAATGCTGTGTACATGACCACCAAATGCTGGTACGTGACCACCAAATGCTGGTACATGCCCACCATGTGCTGGTACATGACCACCAAATGCTGGTACATGCCAACCAAATGCTGGTACATGCCCACCAAATGAATCACCAAATGCTGGTACATGACCACCAAATTCTGGTTCCTGACCACCAAATGCTGGTTCCTGACTACTAAATGCTGGTTTATGACATCAAAATGCTTGTACCCTACCGTCACGTGCTGGTACATACCTGTCACGAAATGGTTCACGCATCAATTGTTTAGATACTGAATAACTGGTCAGTAGTTAATTAGTGAACAAAGAGAGGCTTGTTACTTGAGTGGGTGTATAGAGCTGTGGAGGATGCCGATACGGTCACTACATATGTTGTTAAGGCGCAGGAGGTAGGCGAGTAGGCGCTCGACGAGGATTCTATTCATGCTGAAGCTGAACTCGGGGTGGGTAGCCGCTGTTCTCAGCACGTCTACCATCCTCCATAAGTCGACTGAACACACAGCAAGAATCGCGATCGAACATGGGGAACAGGAACCCAACAGATCTCACACTCCACCACTCACTACGCACACAATCCACTCATAATCCACCAATCATAACCCCATCAATCCACTCATGACTATCAATACCAACCCCTCACAGTTTACCACCCACTATCCCCATCATCAACACACATTCTACCACTCATTGCACACACAGTCTACACACACATAAACAAAACACACATTCCACCACTCATTACACACATAAACAAAACACACATTCCACCACTCATTACACAGTCTAAACACATTCCACCACTCATTACACACATAGTCAACACACATTCCACCACTCATTACACAGTCTACTCACATTCCACCACTCATTACACACACAGTCTACACACATTCCACCATTCATTACACATGTAATCCATTCTAAGTTCACAACTTACTGCCCACACAATCCACTCCCAGATATTAACTCTGTACCCATACAATCTTCTCACAATACCGTCAGATCGTTGTAAGGTATCAGTTCCTAACTCAAACCCTGTTATACCGACACAAAAGTAGACTAGGAGGGCTGGCGTGGCGCACCTTTAACGTTGTTCCCTTTCGTGTTAGCTCTGTACGACCTGGGCTCACGGTTCTGTATTAACATGCCCATCGAGATCACCTCCGATTTGATGGCTTCATAGAGCGCCATGTCATACTTCTTGCTTGGGAGGCTGAGCTTGGTAACAAGCGTGGCCATCTGGTCAATCTCACTGAGCTCGGTCGTGATCTTATTCAACACGCTACCGGATTTCTCCAGGGCAAACTGGAAAGTGAAGCCGAACGAGAGAGCGTAGATGAGACCTGCTGGAGCCAGGAAGCACGTGACCGCCACGTTGATGCTAGGAGCAGCTTGTCCGGGCCACATACACCGGAAAAAGTGGTCCTTGGTGAAGAGGAGGATGCCAGAGAGGAGGATTGATGCAGCAGTAGGGATACACAGTTTCAGCAGCTGATATGGAGTGTTGAACCCCTGCTGCATGGCTTGCTGCACCTCCAGGTCGAATTCCGTGAAGAAGCTATGGGAGCCGATGGTGGTGCTGGAGAAGCTGTTGTCTTTCTTGATGGGGACCCCGTAGGGGGCCGCGGGCTGGTTGACCATGACGGCAGTAGCCATGTATGCTCGCCCGCTGCTGTGCGCTCGCCTCACATGGAGTTGGTTCAAGACGAAATGGATACCCATGCCTGGACAGTCAGACGAAATAGCGCGATTCGATTTATAAACTGAGCTGATAGAAACAAGTGTCATTTAAGCGCACACGACGCACCGTGCCACTCTCCATGGCAGACTTGTTTAACGCAACGCTACATAACGTGCTACGCTAACATAACGCGTATCCTAGCCTGCGCAGAAGCCGATGTGCAAGGAGATCGGCACCGTGCATTCGTCAACCGTAAGTATAAGTTACTCTAGCGACGGCCGAATAACATGTTATTTTAACAGCAGCCATTATGTCATTGATTTTTCCGATCTAGGAAGCCTACGGGGAAAGCCAATATATGCGACGTCGAATAGAGATACTGTATGCCATTTTCTGCATTCTGGTTTTAGGTTACAAGGTACGAATCCAATATTGGCCAGTATTTTAACTGTGTAATGAGCAGGATCATTACAAATGAATAGAATCAGGCCTAAATCAGACATCAGCGGGATTGTTCAAGGCTTGTGTAGAGCTAAGACAATCATTTCTTTCGACAGTCCCGGCAAGTCAAACAGGTATGGACTATTTCATGATTGTGCTCACCTGTAACAGCGATGAGTAAGAAGAGGAAGGGCGGCAGAAGAACCTCCAGGTGGGAGGGTCGTTGTCCCTCCTCCAGCTTGCGGGAACAGTAATCCAACATATCGGCATCAGGACTGGCTGTGCTCGAATGAAGCCATGAGTCGGGCACACCTGACAACATCGCGACCACCTTGCTTAAGAATAAATGAAAACAGCACACTCCTCGATGTTATTTTCACATACCTTGTCTTCGCTAAAGTCAGTTGTTTTTACAAAATTCACCGTGATTTGGTCACCAGGCTGCGCCGGTTACCTGCGGCTGCTTCATCAGGGGATGATATATATGGGTCATCGATGGATGTTGCGCTTGATCGATTCAACCGGTTGCCTCACCACACTCTATGGTCCCTCCTCCGCGGAATCCATAGCGCAACCCACCTTACAGTGCGGCGGCGGAGGGGAGGGTGAACTCTCTATTGTTTGACCGTCACGGAAATGGCTTTGTTGACACAAAATTCTACGCTATACCAGAATTTGTCGCCAGACGCGACCGCCAATGCTTATATGTTGACATTAATGCAGCCATACATATGCTTTGTTTGTATGATATTTCTAGTAAGAAGCAAATAGTAAGTCAGTGAATGCTTTTGTAACAACAGATGTTTGATGATTTTGTTTACAGTGTGCCTTTCATAAGGTCAGACGGAGACGCACGGCGCAGTATTGGCCACCTATAGCGAGTGAATAGGATACCACAATCTTCACATATCACGGACGAAGAATGTTCCTCGATGTTATGACTGACATTTTCATTTGATTTCGTGTGGATGATCTGGCCAGGTAGCTGAAACAACACCATATGCCCATGACAGCACACATACTCACCTGGTAACCAGGTCCATACAGCCAACACCATATGCCCATGACAGCACACATACTCGCCTGGTGACCAGGTCCAAACAGCCAACACCATATGCCCACGACAGCACACTTACTCGCCTGGTGACCAGGTCCAAAGCCAACCATATGCCCATGACAGCACACATACCAGGTCCATACAGCCACCATATGCCCATGACAGCACACAGACTCGCCTGGTGACCAGGTCCATACAGCCAACACCATATGCCCATGACAGCACACAGACTCGCCTGGTGACCAGGTCCATACAACCAACACCATATGCCCATGACAGCACACAGACTCGCCTCCATATACAGCCAGCACCATATGCTAATGACTGCACACTATCGCCTGGTGACCATGACAGCACACAGACTCGCCTGGTGACCAGGTCCATACAACCAACACCATATGCCCATGACAGCACACTGACTCGCCTGGTGACCAGGTCCATACAACCAATACCTGCTCATCATTCTGACATTCCTCTGAACAGCCTCCGCCTAGGGTGATGGTCGATAGAACCGCCTTCGTTTCGAGCCCCTCACACTCGCTCACAGTGACTATAGTTCCGTACTTGAATACATGACTGGCTGATTATCCCCAACATCACCATATCGACCTCTCTTCCTAACAGACGTCACACCTTGATCACTTCAACGGACCATCATACGTCACAATCGATAAATCGCTCTTGCCAGCAGCACATGCAGAGGGTATATGTCGACAAGGAGGTGGAGGCAATCAGCGGACGTACCTAATAAGTCAGGTAGGTAGGGAGGGACGGGTAAAGATACGGAGGTGATATCGGAGAAAAGTTTAGATGCTACTTAAAGAGTAAGTTTAGTAACCATCAGGTTTAAAGGAACCACTGAGACAAACTGTTTTACACCCATGTTATGTCGGTAGATAAAGCGACTATGTTATGTCAGTAGAGGGAGCGACTATGTTGTGTCAGTAGAGGAAGCGACTATGTAATGTCGGTAGAGGAAGAGACTATGTAATGTCGGCAGAGGAAGCGACTATGTTATGTCGGTAGAGGAAGCGAGTATGTTATGTCGGTAGAGGAAGCGACTATGTTATGTCGGTAGAGGAAGCGACTATGTTATGTCGGTAGAGGAAGCGACTATGTTATGTCGGTAGAGGAAGCGACTATGTTATGTCGGTAGAGGAAGCGACTATGTTATGTCGGTAGAGGAAGCGACTATGTTATGTCGGTAGAGGAAGCGACTATGTTATGTCGATAGAGGAAGCGACTATGTTATGTCGGTAGAGGAAGCGACTATGTTATATCGGTACAGGAAGCGACTATGTAATGTCGGTAGAGGGAGCGAGTATGTTATGTCGGTAGAGGAAGCGAGTATGTTATGCCGGTAGAGGAAGCAACTATGTTATGTCGGTAGAGGAAGCGAGTATGTTATGTCGGTAGAGGAAGCGACTATGTTATGTCGGTAGAGGAAGCGACTATGTTATGTCGATAGAGGAAGCGACTATATTATGTCGGTAGAGGAAGTGACTATGTTATATCAGTAGAGGAAGCGACTATGTTATGTCGGTAGAGGGAGCGAGTATGTTATGTCGGTAGAGGAAGCGACTATGTTATGCCGGTAGAGGAAGCAACTATGTTATGTCGGTAGAGGAAGCGAGTATGTTATGTCGGTAGAGGAAGCGACTATTTTATGTTAGTAGAGGGAGCGACTATGTTATGTCAGTAGAGGGAGCGACTATGTTATGTCAGTAGAGGAAGCGACTATGTAATGTCGGTAGAGGAAGCGACTATGTTATGTCAGTAGAGGGAGCGACTATGTAATGTCGGTAGAGGAAGCGACTATGCAATGTTGGTAGAGGAAGCGACTATGTTAAGTCGGTAGAGGAAGCGACTATGTTATGTCAGTAGAGGAAGCGACTATGTTATGTCGGTAGAGGAAGCGACTATGTTATGTTGGTAGAGGGAGCGACTATGTTATGTTGGTAGAGGGAGCGACTATGTAATGTCGGTAGAGGAAGCGACTATGTCATGTCGGTAGAGGAAGCAACTATGTTATGTCGGTAGAGGAAGCGACTATGTTATGTCGGTAGAGGAAGCGACTATGTTATGTTGGTGGAGGGAGCGACTATGTTATGTCGGTAGAGGAAGCAACTATTTTATGTCAATAGAGGAAGCGACTAT
Organism: Urechis unicinctus; assembly: GCA_034190875.2. Taxonomy (NCBI): domain Eukaryota; kingdom Metazoa; phylum Annelida; class Polychaeta; order Xenopneusta; family Urechidae; genus Urechis; species Urechis unicinctus. Next base: position 72,264,831 of record CM067353.1, on the reverse strand, counting down.
GTTATGTCAGAAGAGGAAGCGACTATGTTATGTCAGAAGAGGGAGCGACTATGTTATGTCGGTAGAGGAAGCGACTATGTTATGTCAGTAGGGGAAGCGACTATGTAATGTCGGTAGAGGAAGCGACTATGTTATGTTGGTAGAGGGAGCGACTATGTTTTGTCGGTAGAAGAAGCGACTATGTTATGTCGGTAGAGGAAGCGACTATGTTATGTCAGAAGAGGGAGCGACTATGTTATGTTGGTAGAGGGAGCGACTATGTTATGTCGGTAGAGGAAGCGACTATGTTATGTCAGTAGAGGAAGCGACTATGTTATGTCAGAAGAGGGAGCGACTATGTTATGTTTGTAGAGGGAGCGACTATGTAATGTCGGTAGAGGAAGTGACCATGTTATGTCGGTAGAGGAAGCGACTATGTTATGTCAGTAGAGGAAGCGACTATGTTATGTCAGAAGACGGAGCGACTATGTTATGTCGGTAGAGGAAGCGACTATGTTATGTCAGTAGAGGAAGTGACTATGCTATGTCAGAAGAGGGAGCGACTATGTTATGTTGGTAGAGGGAGCGACTATGTTATGTTGGTAATGGAAGCAACTATGTTATGTCAGAAGAGGGAGCGACTATGTTATGTCGATAGAGGAAGCGACTATGTTATGTCGGTGGAGGAAGCGACTATGTTATGTCAGTAGAGGAAGCGACTATGTTATGTCAGAAGACGGAGCGACTATGTTATGACAGTAGAGGAAGCGACTATGTAATGTCGGTAGAGGAAGAGACTATGTAATGTCGGCAGAGGAAGCGACTATGTTATGTCGGTAGAGGAAGCGAGTATGTTATGTCGGTAGAGGAAGCGACTATGTTATGTCGGTAGAGGAAGCGACGATGTTATGTCGGTAGAGGAAGCGACTATATTATGTTGGTAGAAGAAGCGACTATGTTATGTCGGTAGAGGAAGCGAGTATGTTATGTCGCTACAGGGAGTGAGTATGTTATGTCGGTAGAGGAAGCGACTATGTTATGCCGGTAGAGGAAGCAACTATGTTATGTCGATAGAGGAAGCGACTATATTATGTCGGTAGAGGAAGCGACTATGTTATATCGGTAGAGGAAGCGACTATGTAATGTCGGTAGAGGGAGCGAGTATGTTATGTCGGTAGAGGAAGCGAGTATGTTATGCCAGTAGAGGAAGCAACTATGTTATGTCGGTAGAGGAAGCGAGTATGTTATGTCATAAGAGGGAGCGACTATGTTATGTCAGTAGAGGAAGCGACTATGTTATGTCAGTAGAGGGACCTAGAGGAATCAGAAATGTAACGTCAACAAAGGTCCCCACCGATAAAATCAGCTGGAATACCCAACGCGTAATGCCAGTACAGTGATCATACATGTTATGCTTGTAAAATGACTACGGATAATGTGAGAGGATGAACCACACAGGTAATGTTAATGGAGGGACCTCTCAGGTAATGTTAATGGAGGGACCTCTCAGGTAATGTTAATGGAGGGACATCACAGCTTATGTCAGTAGAGGGACATCAAAGGTTATGTCATTAGAAGGACATTACAGGTTATGTCAGTAGAAGGACCTCACAGGTTGTGTCAGTAGACGAACATCACAGGTTATGTCAGTACAGGGGCATCACAGGTTATGTCAGAGAGGGACATTACAGGTTATGTCAGTAGAGTATATAAAAAGGGTACCATTAGGGCAAGTCACCTCCAGCAGGCAGGCAGGCAAGTAGGTAGGCAGGTAGGTAGGTAGGTAGGTAGGTAGGTAGGTAGGTAGGTAGGTAGGTAGGTAGGTAGGTAGGTAGGTAGGTAGGTAGGTAGGTAGGTAGGTAGGTAGGGGAGGGGGAGGGAGGGAGGGAGGAGGGGGGAGGGGAGGGAGGGAGGGAGGGGGGGAGGGGGGAGGGAGGGAGGGAGGGAGGGAGGGAGGGAGGTAGGTAGGTAGATAAGTAAGTTAGTTAGTTAGTAAATTAGTTAGTAAATTAGTTAGTGAGTTAGTTAGTGAGTAAGTTAGTTAGTGAGTTAGTTAGTGAGTAAGTTAGTTAGTGAGTTAGTTAGTGAGTAAGTTAGTTAGTTAGTTCGTAATTAGGTAACCAAGTAACTAAGTACAGGGTTTTACGGCACACCAACACTTGAGTGTAAAATGATGCCGGCAAAGGTGAATAGACAAGTTTGACCCGATTAAGCAGCCGCCTTCTAGGATAAATAAAAATAGAGATGGAAAAGATAAAAATGGAAACGATTATCCTAGGGCAAGTCACCTCCAGCCGATTAACTGGACCAGGCCATTCCAGCCTCCCGTCTAGGATCCCATTGTCCATCGACACGAGTTGCATCCCACGGCTAACAGGTTGCCCCCTATTAGTCGCCTCTTACGACATGCAAGAGGATACAATCGTCCTATTCTACCCCCAGATCCACAGTAGAGTGGTGGGGGGGGGGGGGGGGGTGGGGGGGTATTCAAGTCACATCACGAGCAATGGCATTAGAGGGACAATATAGGTAATGGTATTTGAGGGACAAAACAGGTAATGACAGTAGAGGAACCTTAAAGGTAATGTCAGTAGAGGAACATTAAAGGTAATGGCAGTAAAGGAACATTACAGGTAATGGTATTGGAGGGACCATACAGGTAATGGCAGTAGAGGAACCTTACAGGAAATGGCAGTAGAGGAACCTTACACGTAATGGCAGCGGAGGAACCTTACAGGAAATGGCAGTAGAGGAACATTACAGGTAATGGCAGTAGAGGAACATTACATGTTATGGCAGCAGAGAAACATTGCAGGTAATGGCAGTAGAGGAACATTACAGGTAATGGCAGTAGAGCATTAGAGGAACATTACAGGTAATGGCAGTAGAGGAACATCACAGGTAATGGCAGTAGAGGAACATTACAGGTAATGGCAGTAGAGGAACATTACAGGTAATGGCAGTAGAGGAACATTACATGTTATGGCAGTAGAGGAACATTACATGTTATGGCAGTAGAGGAACATTACAGGTAATGGCAGTAGAGGAACATTACAGGTAATGGCAGTAGAGGGACTACGTGTGGGATGTCGACCATACAGGTGATATCAATTAAAGTGCAGCACAGGTTATTGCACGAGTAGGACCGCATAGGTGATGTAGATTTATGGGCTGAACAGCCGAATAGTTATATCAACAAAGGCACAACTCCGGGTCACACGGTTTGAGGAGTTCTCATATGTTGTTAAAGTCGACCATTCGTCTTGCACTCCCTTGAAAACCAGTGTCATTACAGTGAAAAGGACGTAACAGAACGCATTCGTTTCTCATTACCGGAAAACCACCTGTGTAATTACCTAAGAATGTCAAGCATTACAGGTACCGATTCCAAGATCGACACTTGGGCCTCTTAGACGGCGGTCGTTTTGGCATCGTCGTCTATTATGGATAAATCCATCACGTCGGTGATGTCACATTGGCATTGCAATCTCCATGTAACGAACTGGTATCGTCACTTCAGGTGTCCCGAAAGATTAACGACGGATTCGTGTCTTAATGGAACAACTCGCAATATGGTCCTTTTCTGCGATTTGCGGGACAAAATTCTTGAGAACCCATCTCCTTTCTGCCCCAAACAATATATCCTTTGCTGGCATATGCCGCCAAAAGCAGGGTGAAGGTCACCAAGCGACGTGATGAAATAGGATTGGTGAAAACAATCAGCTGCTTACGCAAATGGTTCTAGCCACTACCCCGCCCAAGTGGTGCGTTAAGTGAGATTAGTTAGTGGTTATTATTTGTGGAGCCATGCCTTTTAGCCCCTTGTAATAGCTGGCGAGGAGAGATGACTTGGTGACACGGTGAATGCACTCTCTGCCGGAGAGTGTTCGCCACCAGTTCTCTTACTGACGGGATACCGAGTGGATATCGCGTCAAATAGTGGACGTCAAGGCAGTGCCAAAAACAATAACTAGCTGATCTCTTCTTATTGTAGTTATTCCTATCAATGAAATCAAATGTGAAACTGCATTCTTGAAAATTGCTATCGGACCCGGGGACATCAACAACAAACGGAACTGACTTCTCTGGCTAGTGAAGTCAACCATTTCTACAATTGAAAAACAGCTGATTACCAAGTCTGCAGTTGACAACAGCTTACAACCAAGTCTACAAGTAACTACAAACTCTTTAAGAGTCTACAGCCGACATCCACTTCAATAATGAGTTCAGTTCAACAATTTACAATCGGATACACAGGCTGAGTTTTTGCAGAAAATCTCCAATCAACCCTTCATATGATGGAATCCAATAATCCAGGCGAATTTATGGATCGTTCTATCAAACTGGACATCAAGACAGAAAAGGCCGTGTTCCAGAAGAACAGAAAAGCCCAGGTGGAGTACATTAATACTCTTTCTTCGCTCACACTGGATCGCAAGGATCTCAATTTCTTCTTCCAAAAAGAAAAGGCTAAATTAAATAGGAAATTGGCTTCATTCAAAGCTGATAAAGCTCAATTTACTCAAGATAAAATCAAAATCAGACACGACCTTGAACATCGACGCGCGTGCACCGCGCATGCCAAACCTACGAGTACTTCCGGTCTGCTTGAGTGGTCCGCTCCTGTACAGCAACAATATCCCGTTAGCCAAGATGTGGGTATTCTGTTCGCGACTCCTGTTGTTGAGACCGACAATAGCGTTTTAAACGACGATGAATCGATCGCCAGGAAAAAGGGTATGTCGAAATCTATGAACGAGCTAACACAAGCAGAAGTACTGTCATCCATGACCACTTTAAAATCACCTCATTCATCCGCGTCTTTTGATGGTCAGTGGGAATGTGGAGACACTGTAGGGCATCACCTGACCATTGCAAACAAACAAACCGTCACTCCCCGAATCAGCATAACTGCGGTTAATGAGCATGAAGTGAACCGGGAAGAGGAGGTTCTGGTCGAGAGAAGCCGTTTCTTGTCAGTACCTGATGAGAACTGGCTCTCAAATGAAGAAGTGGATACGTCTGTAACTCTTCCACCTCAACCGGAATCACCGCGCCTGAATGCCAGAAGAAAACGCAGAGATACTCCACCTGAGCATGCTCTCTCTCTACATCTAGATCGTCTGGCATCAATAAACCAGACGACATCCGGAGAGCTCAGTTATCGGGAAGGCAGTCGAGATTTAAGTTCTGCCGTCGAATTCTTCCGACGACATAGCTCTTGTAGCCCTGGGAGAAGATCAACAACGGCACCTGTCAATTTACAGAAATCGCAAGATGGCAGCTTGGATAACAAACAGGTTCGAAGCCGCAAAATCGACCTGTCAGAGCCGTCTAGTTCTAAACTCGAGTTCATCCGTAAGGCGCTGTCGCCCGGTCCAATCACAGGCCAACCATCACCATCGTCCGAATTCATAAGGGAGCGCCTAGCTACCGTCAGTGGTGCGGAAAGTGCAAGGGAGCTGCTTCTCAAAAGACATCAAACATCGCGGAAGACTTTAGGAACTCTGACGTCACCTCCTCGCTCACGCTCGCGCTCGCGGACGCCGAGTCCTCGACGATCGCACGAGTGTCTTGTGTCAATATCTGAAACGGACGAGCTGAAGGCTGAAAACATTCGGACTGCCTTGTTACGAGAGAACGCGAACGCCGACAAGGGAAGCGTGTTGGATAAGTCTCCTGATAGACTACCGCCGATTTAACAG
>CM067353.1:72214147-72254147 GCA_034190875.2 Urechis unicinctus | reverse complement strand
AATTGTAAAAGGGAAGAGAATATACCTGTCATTAATACTGTCAAATAAGAACACGTGAATCAAGCAGTATGTTTTGATCATTGCTCTCCCAATCGGACAGCTCTCAATGCGAAATATCGTTAACAAAATTCTACTCTAAATTGACATCCACTTCTTTGATGATTATATATATATATATATATATATATATATATATATATATATATATATATATATATATATATATATAAATAAATATATATGTATCTATATATATATATAAATGCACACACATATATATGTATATATATATATATATATGTGTGTGTGTGTGTGTGCATTTATATATATATTTATATATATATATATGAATACACACACACACATATATATATATATATATATATATATACATACACACACACACACACACACACACACATATATATATATATATATATATATATATATATATATATATATATATATATATATATATATATATATATATATATATATATATATATATATTGACGCTGCGCCAATATTGCATTTTGTTCAGATCAGTTTGTCGCGATGCATAATGCTCTACTTTAAATGCAAATTATAATATCATAGTTTGCTGGGTGACTAGGGTTCACACCGGCCTACCCTCTGTTCTCCGCCGGCTTCACACCTGTCCTGCAGATGGCCTGTCCCGCGGGAGCTTACGATGAACATGGCTTCAGGAAGCAAGATAAGTCCATGTAAGTTGTGCTTATCGACGGGTTAATTTAACGTAGCTGACAGAACCCTACGCGTCCCCGCAGCTCCGGTGGTTCTTCGCCGCGCTTGAGGCCTCGTGGTATCTGCAGTGATGGCGATAGCCCCTGATGATGCTCGCCTGTAGCCACGTGACCTGGCGTATTCTGTCCTACGAGACTTCAATACACACACTATCAATAGTAACAATGTTTATGTTTTACAGAGCAGATAAGTGCGTTGCTTTTCGATCAACTTTTCGATAAAAGCACGGCTATGTTGATGTGTTCCCAGTTTCAATGAGGTATTAGCCACGATAACGCGGCTAAGTGACGCCATAGCTGAAGCCATTCCACGTGAGGGGGGGTTCAACCATCTCCTGGAGATCATCCATACAACTCGAAAACGCATCCTCATGAAAGACCAGGGTACACAAGGTAGGACATTATCCACCAACATAGGAATCAACAAAGGGACCAACGTGATGGAGGGTCATAGCGAGCAGTGGGATGAGGACATACTCCTCATGACCTATCACCCTCGTATATGAATGTGACAGCAGGTTGTTTTATGGTCTAATAGGAGCAAATTTACGTCACGGGGCGTTTAGGCGATGTGACTCATACTATTAAATGCCTCTTTTGATCTAATTTCCCTAAGATAAAGAATTGTTTTAAAACGGGGGAGGGATTTTTCTCGTGGGCAAAGGTTCTGATTGATTGATGTTTTATCCAGCGAAATATTAACAGCTTTCCCCAAGTCTGCCCGGCTGGTCCTCTGTATATTCCTTGCATCGTTTTGCGGTATGGAGAGTAAAATAGACAGAAAAACACGCAGAAGTGAACATACATCCTCATTTGAATATGCAAATATTGGATTAGCAAATTTGTGCTGTGAGACATCCAGAATACTTGTCGTGAATCATTCCTCGTTGATTGTCACATATGATTTGCTCTCGGTGGGGTGATGATGAGATCGTTGATGCTGTCAATAGATGAGACACCCCCCTGGACACATGGCGACATGGAGAAGATTTACCGCCAGATACACGGCATTATGTTAACACCCGACACATGGGCACAGGTAAAAATAAACCCGAAGATGACAAGTCACAATGAACACCCCCCACCCCCACACCCCGCAGTCTTAGGCCCTTAATAATCGCGACATCAACCACGAACATAAATTTACTAAATAGATGATTACATTTCAGGTGACAAACTTACAACAAAAATTAGATGACGTCATGTCGAAGGACGACCCAGAAATGCCGCAGCAGTGCGTGCGGTCCGAGCAGCTACCTGTGGGACCAGGCGACGAATCTAAGTGGCAAAACAACGCGACGGACTCCATCGCAAGGGATATTGAGGTCATATGGCGGACGATGAGGGCGATCGTGTGTGATCCCGACGAGAACGAGATACCTGTCCAACACACGCCGGCTAATGACACACGTGAGAGTGCCGCTTGTTACCTGTACCGCTGCTTCTGTCATCAGCTCACCAAGTTGAAGTGTATACAGTGGAATCTCACTCAGGCGACCACACATGGGACTGAGCCACAGTGGTCGTAATAGCGGGGTTGTCATCTCAGTGGGGTTCATTTTCTGTGTATAAGGAATTCCCAAAACGGGTAAAAGTGGTCGAAATAGCGGGGTAGTCGCCTAAGTGAGGTGGTCGTTGGCCGAGGTTCCACTTTACTTTGTAACATTTTAAGTAGATATATTTCTCTTCAGTTATTTGTTTCTGATATCCACAGCAGTATTAATGAATAGTTACTGGGCATTTCATATCAGCTTATCTCATAAAACCAGTTGCAATGCACGAACTCATGAAGTCATTATTAGATCTAAATGGCCTATACATTGCACAGTATCCTCGGCGATTATTCGGCTTATTAGATAGCGCACAATGCCTGCAGTTATTGCCGTGGGCGAGTTGATCCGAATGCTATTGTCCAGCAATCCGAGAATACTCTACGCTCCAACCAACACCCAGGCTGATGACGTCATCAGCGAGGTAAGTCCCATCTTGAACACATAAATGAGTACTACGAGAGCTAACTCGTTAAGACGTCGTGTGCGAGATTGCTTATCAGATAATGGTATCTGCAGTATTTCCTGTCGGCGGCAAGCATAATTCAAATCTTACATATCTTACAGAGAACCAGAACGTCTACTTCCCCCCGCCATGGCTTGATATAACCGCGGTTCGTGTGTGGTATTCTATGAAAACGAGATCGCATTGTACCAGATCTAATTTCCGAAGCGTCTTTGTTCCAGTAGGTCGTAGTTAACGTATTGGCAGTTCATGTCAGTTCAATGTGTGCGCGTTCGGAAAGAATGATATGGCCTTTGTTACTTTCCAATGAGCAGCCTCATTTTATCATATTAACTTAATACCATAGGATACTATATGATGGGACGCAAGTAACTTATTAGCTTGTGGGTGTATCCCACAACTTTAATAAGTGAAGATTTGATGAAATCTTTACTTTATAACCTTAGCGAAAGTATACACAGCAGTAGTGAGTTAGTTATTGGGTGCGCGGAATGATTCACAACACCACTCATGCGACTCGTGAGTTTTAAAGTGGTTTAAAGAATGTGCATTTATCGATGAGCCATCATGTGTATTCCAGCCTTACAATAATGTTGGAAATTGATCAGCACATGTTTCGGCTTAGTTCAATTTGCCACACACAAAAGCCCTGACATTATTTAGATGCTGCGTTAAACGTAGATATTTAGAAACAAAATGATCCCTGATTGGCTTACATGGGGCTGGAACCCCTCTTTTATATGAAACAAATACCAAATTACCGCTGCTGTGACACAGTCACGTTATCTGCGCTGCCGTTCATCAACACGTCAAAGTAGTCACATCCGCTCGACCGGCACTCGAGTCATAAAACGCCCCTTCTCTCAGTCTTCTATTGAATATAAACAAAGATGGGAAAGCGATAACAGTCTAACCGCATTGAACCCGCCACCGCTGTGTACTTACAGGGCTATCTTTGTCAACCCGTATCGTGACATGCAGCTCTAACTGAGCAAATGCTTTTTAATACAAATACGTCCAACCAGGAAATTCAAAGAGCCATTTTATGGAACCCATTTCGGGAAATGGACAGGCATGGTCGCACGACGTCACAAAGATCAACCCTATACCATGATATATATATATATATATATATATATATATATATATATATATATATATATATATATATATATATATATATATATATATATATATATATATATATATATATATATATATATATATATATATATATATATATATATATACATATATACATATGTGTGTGTTTTTGCTTCTGGCTCTGCCAATCAGCTGATCGCCCCCGTGGTGAGAATCGTAACACGTTGCAGATTCAACTTTCAAAATAGCCTTTGGAATTCATCGCATCGCAGCTTAAAGCGCATCGACCGCAGGGGTCTTGACCCTAGTGACGTAATTTAACGCCAACGATAGGAAACCGAAGATAACACAGCCTGTCGCAGGTGTGTTTTATTTAATGACTCGCTTAGTCTTACTGGTGCGGCGTATTTAATCTAGAAGCATTTGGTTAGTTAGAGGAAGATGTCCCAAATCCGGTTAGCGTAAAAATTTCTTGGCGGTTTGAGTACGAATTCGGTGAGGCCACTGTGGGTCCAAGACACCACAAGGCTTGCGCACCTTTGTTTTCATTTACTAGAAGACACTGAGGAGGGTCCTGCGATCTGATCGAGTATTAGTAGCTAGAGGAAGCGCCCAGTAAACGCATATGATTATACAATTGAGTCATTACATTTGTATGTCTGCAAATATATCAAATATATAACTGTATTAAAAGTAGTGTACCTATATGAATTACACATAGCGTAAATATATCATAACTTCACTGACCGATATAGGGGCATGGAAACGATCGAAGTATTCGTATATACGATGATGAATATATCCGCTTTCAAGAAGTCGTGACTAAGTTTTTCTAAATTCCTAGATAGCCCTATGTATCAATGTTAGTTACTAGTTGGTTGCTTTTTCTTGGAAGAGAAGCAGCATTTTCTGTTTTTCACCTCAACCTAGTTGAATAAATGCTGTACAGCTAATAGGCACCCTGGGAATCATACCCGAGCTAACCAGGCAGGCACAACAATGGCTGAAGATATCCGACAGTTTACGAGACACCATCAACAGGACGATTCATGACCCCGTCTCAAGTCAACAAGGTCATCTATACGGCCATGCTGGAACGCCGATGCCAACATCGCTGCCGTACAACGTGTCCGGTGTCCCGTGGGGTACGCGTCCGCGGCCCCGGAGCACCACCCAGGATCCCCGGGTTCCCATAGCGGATGGTTTACTAGCCGTATTGGATGTCGTGGATTGGATTGCTTGCGTTTGGTTGAATGTTGCAAGAGACAATTTGGATTTCGTTCACTGGTTCAAAGGTTTCAGAACTGAGAGAGAAGTTGAAGAGTACTTTTTGGAAGATGCTTACAAGGAAGGTGTGACCGTTCTTGCAAGTAAGTAATGACAGCCGCTTAGGGGAGATAATGTGCAGTTGCATTACGTGGCTGAATGAGTTTCGAAGATAAATAAAAGAATTGTTTTTGAATTCTTCGTCAATGTCAACCCGCGATCACCCCCAAACCAATATCCCAAAGCACTATAATATGAGCATGTACAATAGTCTTTTTTGAGCAAGGATCGTGCTGGAGACTATCTGTATCAATTGGTCGCAATACATCGATCGCAATACATCGATCGCAATGCATTGTGAATCATCTGATTCGTTGTTCAGGTATCATCTTTGACGTGCGCAATGACGGCACTCTGCACCCGCAGACGATCTATAAGATCCGACAGAACGCGACCTTCACCCCTCCCACGCGTCACGTGCGTGACATGTGGTATGACGCCTCGCCTAACGAAGGTTCCTGGCTCTACTATCTTCTTGGTTTCGTTTGGCTGCAGGTAGGATTATTTCCTAATCGGCACGGCATACACAGAACAACAAATTTCGGTTGTGATTAGTCTGACGATTGATGAAACAACAATATGGTATTGATTTGACCAAGTGATGAAATCTAACAGCTATGATAATAAACAATTTATTGTGGTGTTCCAACAGGACTTGGTTGAGCGTGCAATTATCACGACGCAGTTGGGATTTGATGTCATCGAGCCAGGCTTGTATTTACAGACTTTCCCTCAGCCCTGCTACCGCCAAGATGAGTGGGTATCTCGAAAGTCAGAATTAGCGTGATTTCCTGACCCAATTGGTTTTGAAAAATGAGGCTATTCAGTGTTACATCCTTGACTTTTGTACGTCATCACGTGATTGTATTTCTGTGTAGTTTCCCCTTCATCATCGAACACATGGTACCATTGGCTATGATGCTGAGTTGGCTTCTTCCGGTGGCCATGTTGACACGGGCAGTAGTCTATGAGAAGGAGAACAGATTGAAGGAAGTAAGTCTCTTCTAGACGCTTTTGTTAAACATTGCATATATATTACCTTATTTCCCAAACATCTAACATTTCAAAATGCTCTTTCATCAGTGTTAACAGATCCATATTGCCGACTCTAATGCTCGACCCGCAGTGACCGAGCACCGCCCCCGGCAGTTATATCTGCCTCATACCGCACTATATATGTGTGTGCAGATGACTAAGATGATGGGCGTGAGTAATGGAGCCCACTGGTCAGCCTGGATCATCACGGCCATCGTCTACGACTCACTCATCATGGCACTCATCACCGTCCTGCTCGTCGTCGGACGAGTCCTCTCATACACAAATGGCCTCCTCATCTTCGTCGTCCTCGAAATCTACGCATGTAACGCCGTGTTTTACTCGTAAGTGGAACTATTGATGGGCTGTTAAGTCCATTTTCTGTAGGAATGATCTATTGTGATAGAGATGATGGAAGTAAATGACCTGTAGTCATGATGGTGCCATTAATGAAGTGCAAGAGGGACAGTCGTAATGATGATGAAGATGACGACGACGGCGATGATTATGATGATAATGATGATGATGATGATAATGATATTTACTATGACATTGATGACATTATTGATGAAATGATGACGACAGTGGTATCAGGATAGAAAGGAAGTTGTTGATGTTGTTACTGTTACTGCTGCTGCTGCTGCTGCTGCTGCTGCTGCTGATGATGATGATGATGATGATGATGATGATGATGATGATGATGATGATGATGGCGGTGGAAATGATGATGATGTGTTTTTGTGTGTGTTCCTGAAGACTTTTCATCAGTGTCATCTTCAAGAAGACCAAGATAGCGGCCGCTGTCGGAGGCATCATCTTCCTGGTCACCTACGTGCCCTATATGTATATCTCCATGGTTGAAGGGGTTGGACAGAAGACGCCGGTCTGGGGCAAATGCCTCGCAGTAAGCTGCCTCATGATGCAGATTCAGTTAACACACACATAAAATAAAACGCATTCGACATACGTACAATCTACAATGACCTAACAGACGTGGGTATAATCGATATGAATTGGTAAACATGTATGACATGCCTGTGTTACAGAGTCTGCTGGGTACAACATCATTCGGGCTCTTCTGTAAATACCTGGGTCGCTATGAGGATGGAAGTATAGGGCTACAGTGGAACAACCTGCTTGCTACACCACTCAAGGATGAAGGCTTCAATGGGTTCCTGGCGATGATAATGGGTGCGGCCGGGACCCTTGTGTACGGCGTTCTCATCTGGTACATAGACAACGTCTTTCCTGGTTAGTTATATAACTCATTCCTAGCTCATCTGGTACATAGACAATATCTTTCCCTGATCAATTATAGAACTCATTCCTAGCTCATCTGGTACATAGACAATATCTTTCCCTGATCAAGTAAAGAACTCATTCCTAGCTCATCTGGTACATAGACAACGTCTTTCCCTGGTTAGTTATAGAACTCATCCCTAGCTCATCTGGTTCATAGACAACGTCTTTCCTGGTTAGTTAAAGAACTCATTCCTAGCTCATCTGGTACATAGACAACGTCTTTCCCGTTAGTTATAGAACTCAACATAGCTCATCTGGTACATAGACAACCTCTTTCCTGGTTAGTTATAGAACTCAACATAGCTCATCTGGTACATAGACAACATCTTTCCCGGCTAGTTATATAACTCATTCCTAGCTCATCTGGTGCATAGACAACGTCTTTCCTGGTTAGTTATAGAACTCAACATAGCTCATCTGGTACATAGACAATGTCTTTCCTGGTTAGTTATAGAACTCAACATAGCTCATCTGGTACATAGACAATGTCTTTCCTGGTTAGTTATAGAACTCAACATAGCTCATCTGGTACATAGACAATGTCTTTCCTGGTTAGTTATAGAACTCAACATAGCTCATCTGGTACATAGACAACCTCTTTCCTGGTTAGTTATAGAACTCAACATAGCTCATCTGGTACATAGACAACATCTTTCCCGGCTAGTTATATAACTCATTCCTAGCTCATCTGGTGCATAGACAACGTCTTTCCTGGTTAGTTATAGAACTCAACATAGCTCATCTGGTACATAGACAATGTCTTTCCCGGTTAGTTATATAACTCATTCCTAGCTCATCTGGTACATAGACAACATCTTTCCCTGGTCAATTAAAGAACTCATTCCTAGCTCATCTGGTACATAGACAACGTCTTTCCCTTGTTAGTTATATAACTCAACATAGCTCATCTGGTACATGGACAACGTCTTTCCCTGGTCAATTGAAGAACTCATCCCTAGCTCATGTGGTACATAGACAACATCTTTCCCTGGTCAATTAAAGAACTCATTCCTAGCTCATCTGGTTCATAGACAACATCTTTCCCTGGTCAATTAACGAACTCATTCCTAGCTCATCTGGTACATAGACAACGTCTTTCCTGGTTAGTTATATAACTCATTCCTAGCTCATCTGGTTCATAGACAACATCTTTCCCTGGTTAGTTATAGAACTTATTCCTAGCTCATCTGGTTCATAGACAACGTCTTTCCTGGTTAGTTATATAACTCATTCCTAGCTCATCTTGTACATAGACAACGTCTTTCCCTGGTTAGTTATAGAACTCATTCATAGCTCATCGGGTACATAGACAACGTGTTTCCTGGTTAGTTAAAGAGCACATTCACAGCTCATCTGGTTTATACACAACTTTTTTCCTGGTTAGTGTTAGAACTCATTCATAACTCATCTGGTACATAGACAACGTCTTTCCTGGTTAGTTATAGAACTCATTCAATGCGCATTTGGTTTAAAAATTGGCAATCTGAGTGCTGTTTGACGAGAGCACTGAAACACGACGGTTCCTTACGATCATATGAACTAATTACATTGACTGTACTCGTAGGTGATTTCGGGCAGCCGAAGCGGTGGTATTTCTTTGCGACGCAGTCCTACTGGTGTGGGGCAGACAATAACATCCTCCCCGACACATCTGAACGTCGGTTGATGAAGCTGACAGCATCTTCCCTGAGCGGTATGCTTTCAAGACCATCAATTGTACATCGCTTTTGCTTTACTTTAATGCCACACTTCCATTGAATGAATGTGGTTCTCACTGATGTTTGCAGTTAAATTGCAAAATTTCGAGAGGGAACCGCAACATTTGAGACAGACTATAAATATCAGCAATCTGACAAAGGTGAAGAGTGACGTTGTTAGCTAAATGTCTGAACATAACAAATATAATGTTTGGTTGATAAAGACCTGGATTAGGACTGATGTTCTTAAACACTTAGGTTTAAGACGTAACGATGTGATACAGATACATTTCTTACAGGTGTACAGTAACGACAAAACCGCTGTGGATGGCCTCAATTTGAACCTTTTTGAAGGTCAGATCCTCTCCTTTCTGGGTCACAACGGAGCGGGCAAAACCACAACGATGTGAGTAAAACCATCTTCATCTTAGTCACAACAATCACCATGTGTGTAAAACTACCATGATGTAAGTAAAACCACCACTAAGTAAGTAAATCCACCACTAAGTAAGTAAAACTACAACTAAGTAAATAAAACCACCACTAAGTAAGTAAATCCACCACTAAGTAAGTAAAACTACCACTAAGTAAGTAAAACCACCACTAAGTAAGTAAATCCACCACTAAGTAAGTAAAACTACAACTAAGTAAATAAAACCACCACTAAGTAAGTAAATCCACCACTAAGTAAATAAAACTACCACCAAGTAAGTTAAGCCACCGCTAAGTAAGTAGAACCACCACTAAGTAAGTTAAACCACAAAAATATGAAACCAAGATATGAGTAAACCAAAGAGCTTAAAACTACGCTAAGAGGGCTCATTCTTGCCAAAATACGTGAATTCACCACCTGTGTTCAGTACGTTGATTATAATTACGTTTCTTGTCCAACCTAAAACCACCTGATGGTGCCTAGCGCCTCCTGATGGTGGGCACGCTGGGAATGCTCACCACATAGAGGGATAGGATTAAACCCTCGTAGCATAGCTAGAAGCTCTATGGTCAAACCATCACGTGAATAATAATATCACGACTATGTGAGTAAAACCAACCCAGAATGAGTAAAAATAACCGCCCAACTACCATTATGTAAGTAAAACCACCAAGTATAACTACCATGACGTAAGTAAAACCACCTAATGTATAAAACCACGACCAAGTAAGTAAATCCAGTAAAATGTGAGTAAAAAACACCATCTTAGTAAAAAAAAAAAAACCGCAATGCGAGTAAAGTCATCATGTGAGTTTAACCACCACAGTAAGCTGTGATCATCCTCGTGTGTGTTTTGTAGGTCCATGTTGACTGGAATGATTCCGGCCTCGTCCGGACAAGTCCGCATTTACGATTACAATATCAACAATCAAATGGACGAAGTACGGAAATTACTGGGTTTCTGTCCGCAGCACAATGTTCTGTTTGACAGGTGGGTGATGAAAACAGGTGTTTGAGGGGATGACAGGAGTACATTGTCTCTTATTCACGTGGCCTAGTTTAATAGTTTTATCGTTAATTGGTAAATAGTCAATATTTCATCTGTCCACTCACCCATTCACAGCTTGTCCGTTACTGAACATCTCGAATTCTACGCGTCAATCAAAGGTCTTTCCCAACATGCCATTCAGAAGGAAATTGCAAGGTCAGCATTTTTTTTAAAAAAATTCTTGTCTTCTTACCAGGTATCCAAACAGAGGTTACCATCGAATAGCTTCGCTAGTGTTCATACTGCCAGCATTCCGCCTCTCCTGGATTGATTCACTTAATTCCCTTTTCAGCATGTTAGAAGACATCGGTCTGAACGATAAGAAGCATGCTGCGGTGAGCACACTCTCGGGTGGGATGAAGCGCAAGCTGTCTATCGGCATCGCCTTCATCGCTGGATCCCGAGTCATCGTGCTCGACGAACCCACGGCTGGGGTCGACCCGTTCTCACGCAGGGAAATATGGGACCTTCTTCTCAAATACAAGCACGGTAAGCTGTTATAACGCCAGCATATGCCCGTCTTATAAGACCACATTATTAGCACGAACACTCACACCGTTTGGTACATATAATCATGTTCACGGGAGGACTTGCGTGGGGAAAAAATGTCCTCGTTGGCTACTTTATTGAAGTCTCATAAGATGATTACAATTCAATCGAGAACAAAAAAAGCCTCTTGATCCCGGTACGGACCCTAGGGTTATATCGACATGTGTGTGTATGTATGTGTGTGCGTGTATGTATGTGTGTTTGTATATGTGTGTATGTATGTATAAGTATGTTTATATGTGTTTATGTGTGATTCTGTTTGAGTATGGGCATGCATGTGTGTTTGTGTTTACGCAGTGTGTGTATGTATGTGAGACATCAGTATGATTTGTGCGGCCCTCTCCGGCAGGTCGGACCATCATGCTTTCCACCCACCACATGGACGAGGCTGACGTGTTAGGCGACCGCATCGCCGTCATTTCGCAGGGGGTACTCCTCTGCTCTGGGTCATCCCTCTTCCTCAAGAGCACACTTGGGGAGGGCTACCATCTGACCATCGTCAAGAGCCCCGACACAGGCACCAGAAGCTCTCATAGCGGTACGTGGTCAGCAACTGTAACGTCCACACATCGAGTCAAGTTGTACAATGCTCACAACAGCGATACGGCCGAATACTGGTTTTTGTGTCATATCATTTCACACGTTAGCCTTGTACCTCTAGACTGCGCGTGCTGTGTGTTTCTCCGTTGTAACATTCGACTGAAGTGGCATTCATGAAATTCATATGGTGGTAGATATAAACCCATGTGCAGAATAAAGTGTTTCCGCTTCCAGGATCACTGCCCGGTATGTCTAACTCTCAGAGGATTACAGTATTCCTTCAGAACCACGTGACCGGAAGCTACCTGAAGAACGAAAGCACCCAGGAACTTCGTTATATTTTGCCATTCAGCGGACTTCAAAATGGCGAATTCCCGGTGCTGTTTGCCAAATTGGACCTTTATCTTGACAGATTAGGCATACTGAGTTATGGTGTGTCTGACACGAAACTCGAGGAAGTCTTCCTCAAGGTTATATCAGATGCCAAAGACCCCGGTGCTGAGGGTAAGGAAATAAGATTGATTTCATTTGCCACCTGTGTGTAATTGGAGGCCCGTATATTTGGCTTTTGATTTCAATTGCTATAAATCAACGTTGTAGGATGATAAATTTGAGTTGTATATTAGGTGTGTTGACAGGCGAGATCAATCATGTTTCGACTGGCAGTCAAAGTGGCTCCTCGCGCTATGATAACTCTCTCGGAGGAGGCTCGGATGTAGCGAAGACCCATCGGCGAAATAAGAGTGACGGAGGTCCCAAGAAGTCGGGCACTATGAGAACACGGCGATGCTTGTCATGGGACTCCAACGCCGCCAAACAGTACATGCAACTTCACGATGACAGAGAGCCATTTCACAGTCAGTCACGACGTGTTTTATTCGTAAATACGGGATATTCTATGGGAGGCCCAGTGTTTTAAAGATGGTGGCCGCATTATTATGAGTAGTTTAATCAAATGTTATGTTGACGATTTTATACTTAGTTATAGATCGGATTCGTGACTTTCATTACTAATAAATGGGTATTGATAGCATTCTTCAGACTGTGGACTTAATGAAGTATTCAGAAGGTTTAATCTGTGCGATGGAGGGGTCTATTTGGAGGTCTTTGCATTTTTTGTGTTAGTTTCCATTGATGATGTGGTTTGTTTGGAGCAGGGCAGGAGTCGGAGGATGGCACTGGGGCCGGGATGTACGTGGTCGAGGGACTGTCCCTCATGTTACAGCAGTACCAAGCTTGCTTCATCAAAAGGTTAACCCTCTTCGCCCGTAGCTGGAAAGCCCTCCTCGCACAAGTCCTCCTGCCAGTAGTGTTTGTTGCCATTGCCATGGTGATGGCAATTGTGGGCGGGGCCAACATTCGTGACGAACCCCCCCTTGTTCTTAGCACCTCCCAATTCCTGAATCTGAGCAAAATGGCCAATGGACACTTCGTCCCGATGTGTGACGAGCGTCAGTATGACGCATCCGTAGATGCTGACGTCAGCGAACTCATGGCTACCATGAAGATGGTGTCCGGCATTGGAGCCGACTGCAGCCTGCGCTCGCCATTTTTAGGCCCTAATAGCACCGATTTTGCCCAAACATGCTTCGATTTGCTGGGGCATGGAAATATCAAGCTGGAACTCAACACACACGCGAGACAATGGCAACAAATGAAGCCTTTCGGTAAGTGAATATAAATTAGGTATTCCCATCTTGAAGTTCTGTCTTCTCCCATAGAGAATGATGACTGAACAGCTACTGCTGTCTATTGATCACCCACGCACCTGTGATTTATATGGCGTAGTTATTTTGTTGACATGATTACCTGTACCCTGTTGACAGACTGTTGTGTCTGTGATTACTGCTGTGTAGATAACGAGACGAGTTATTTCCCCGACTGTGAATGCACCCCTGACAAGCGCGGTCTCCAGTGCTCCACAGACTACGCCCGCCCGCCACAGCTCTCCGTCGTCACTACAGACGTCCTGCAGAACGTTACCCTCGTCAATGTTACAGAGTTCCTCTTCAACACGGGCAATGATTACAAACAAAGCAGGTAAAGTCGCGATGGGTCTTCTTTGATCTAGCGCGGTCCTCTCAACTTCATTCTGCTATTTTGTCTATTTCATTGCGATTCCCATTTCACTCAGTATGATGTGTACCTCAATGCCCCCACCCCCCACCACTCCACCCCTCCCCCTACGCACCAATCCCTAACCGTCCCCTAACTCTGACCTGCCCCAGATACGGCGCCCTCTCGTTCGGCCTCAGACTGTCCCACGTACCGGAATGGCTAAGCTACATCCCACTTGACCTGGGTCGTATAGTCGTCGGCAAGGTCGCTAAGGTACGCTCTCTTCATCAACTCGCTCTTATAAACCAGGCTGCGCATGAATCCATGTGTTTACATTCAATCAGAGCATGAATGAAGGACTATGCCTCGTCCGTGTAGGTGTGGCATCATACTCACGGCTACCACGCTATGCCTATCTTCGTCAACGCTATGAACAATGCCGTGTTCCGTGCTAATGTACCGCGCTCCATGGGTAACCCGGCTGGCTATGGTAAGGCTGCATATCTTTATCTACAAGCAGATGTTTGCTCATTCAATATGTTGCATGGATTACGATAAACTATTTTCCTCATGGTTTCCTGATTCCTATTGGCTGTTGACAGGTATTATAGCGATAAACCACCCCATGAATGGCACGACCAGCATTGACTACGCTTCATCCGTCAAGTAAGCGTCTTGTATTGGGTATTTGAACAAATAAGCTCCCACTAAAGTAGCTAGTAATCGTATCATTGATTTCATCCGCAGAACATATCACGTGCTGTTGCTTAGATCACAGACACGAACAAATATTGCTTTGGCGTGAATTCGAACATATATGAGCAAGGCTTGGTTTGATGTGATATACAGAGAACAAGCACAAGGCTTGGTTTGATGTGATTTACAGAGAACAAGCACAAGGCTTGGTTTGATGTGATTTACAGAGAACAAGCACAAGGCTTGGTTTGATGTGATATACAGAGAACAAGCACAAGGCTTGGTTTGATGTGATTTACAGAAAACTAGCACAAGGCTTGGTTTGATGTGATTTACAGAGAACAAGCACAAGGCTTGGTTTGATGTGATATACAGAGAACAAGCACAAGGCTTGGTTTGATGTGATTTACAGAAAACAAGACAAGGCTTGGTTTGATGTGATTTACAGAAAACAAGCACAAGGCTTGGTTTGATGTGATTTACAGAAAACAAGCACAAGGGTTTGGTTTACAAAAAACAAGCACAAGGCTTGATGTGATTTACACAAAACAAGCACAAGGCTTGGTTTGATGTGATTTACAGAAAACAAGCACAAGGCTTGGTTTGATGTGATTTACAGAAAACAAGCACAAGGCTTGGTTTGATGTGATTACACAGAAACAAGCACAAGGCTTGGTTTGATGTGATTTACAGAGAACAAGCACAAGGCTTGGTTTGATGTGATTTACAGAGAAACAGCACAAGGCTTGGTTTGATGTGATTACAGAGAACAAGCACAAGGCTTGGTTTGATGTGATTTACAGAAAACAAGCACAAGGCTTGGTTTGATGTGATTTTTGACAGAAAACAAGCACAAGGCTTGGTTTGATGTGATTTACAAGCACAAGGCTTGGTTTGATGTGTTTGATGTACAGAAAACACAAGCACAAGGCTTGGTTTGATGTGATTTACAGAAAACAAGCACAAGGCAGAAAACAAGCACAAGGCTTGGTTTGATGTGATTTACAGCAAAACAAGCACAAGGCTTGGTTTGATGTGATTTACAGAAAACAAGCACAAGGCTTGGTTTGATGTGATTTACAGAACAAGCACAAGGCTTGGTTTGATGTGATTTACAGAAAACAAGCACAAGGCTTGGTTTGATGTGATTTACAGAAAAAGCAATGTGATTTACAGAAAACAAGCACAAGGCTTGGTTTGATGTGATTTACAGAAAACAAGCACAAGGCTTGGTTTGATGTGATTACAGAAAACAAGCACAAGGCTTGGTTTGACAGAGCACAAGGCTTGGTTTGATGTGATTTACAGAAAACAAGCACAAGGCTTGGTTTGATGTGATTTACAGAGAACAAGCACAAGGCAAGGCACAAGGCTTGGTTTGATGTGATTTACAGAAAACAAGCACAAGGCTTGGTTTGATGTGATTTACAGAAACAAGCACAAGGCTTGGTTTGATGTGATTTTGGCTTGGTTTGATGTGATTTACAGAGAACAAGCACAAGGCTTGGTTTGATGTGATTTACAGAAAACAAGCACAAGGCTTGGTTTGATGTGATTTACAGAAAACAAGCACAAGGCTTGGTTTGATGTGATTTACAGAAAACAAGCACAAGGCTTGGTTTGATGTGATTTACAGAAAACAAGCACAAGGCTTGGTTTGATGTGATTTACAGCAACAAGCACAAGGCTTGGTTTGATGTGATTTACAAAAAACAAGCACAAGGCTTGGTTTGATGTGATTTACAGAAAAACAAGCACAAGGCTTGGTTTGATGTGATTTACAGAGAACAAGCACAAGGCTTGGTTTGATGTGATTTACAGAAAACAAGCACAAGGCTTGGTTTGATGTGATTTACAGCAACAAGCACAAGGCTTGGTTTTATGTGATTTACAGAAAACAAGCACAAGGCTTGGTTTGATGTGATTTACAGAAAACAAGCACACGGCTTGGTTTGATGTGATTTACAGAAAACAAGCACAAGGCTTGGTTTGATGTGATTTACAGAAAACAAGCACAAGGCTTGGTTTGATGTGATTTACAGAAAACAAGCACAAGGCTTGGTTTGATGTGATTTACAGAAAACAAGCACAAGGCTTGGTTTGATGTGATTTACAGCAACAAGCACAAGGCTTGGTTTTATGTGATTTACAGAAAACAAGCACAAGGCTTGGTTTGATGTGATTTACAGAAAACAAGCACAAGGCTTGGTTGATGATGTGATTTACAGAGAACAAGCACAAGGCTTGGTTTGATGTGATGTGGTTTTATGTGATTTACAGACAAGAATTTACAAGCACAAGGCTTGGTTTGATTTACAGAGAACAAGCACAAGGCTTGGTTTGATGTGATTACAGAGAACAAGAAAAGGCAAGTGATTTACAGAAAACAAGCACAAGGCTTGGTTTGATGTGATTTACAGCAACAAGCACAAGGCTTGGTTTTATGTGATTTACAGAAAACAAGCACAAGGCTTAGTTTGATGTGATTTACAGAGAACAAGCACAAGGCTTGGTTTGATGTGATATACAGAGAACAAGCACAAGGCTTGGTTTGATATGATTTACAGAGAACAAGCACAAGGCTTGGTTTGATGTGATTTACAGAGGACAAGCAACAAGCCTGTTTTATAACTAATGGAGAAGACGCTATATTTTGTCTACGTGATGTAAATATGAGATCATTAACGCACCAAGCTTTCTCTCATGATTGTAATTGTAGTTGAAATAATCCCATTTTCTGCTCCTTGCCTCGTCAATTCACTGCTATGCGCCTATAATAATGTAACAATAGAATGGTGATCGGTATTTGATTAGTACTATCGTTATTATTTATATGTCAAGTGATAAAAATAATGGTGTAAAATTGTAATCTTTGCCAAGGAAACCTTAACTATAATTGCCATGTATTCTTCCCACTGCTTGGCTTTTTGTTACCAAGTTATTCGGCTTGGCCATTTCTCATCCATATATTTGCGACTTGCTTTGCAGCTTCAGCTTAGGCGGCTCCGAGTTGATTGTAGCCATCTTTGTTACGCTAGGCATGGCTTTTATCCCCTCCACGATAGCGTTAAGTGTTGTACAGGAGAGCTCCATTCAAGCTAAGCACCTACAGCACGTTAGCGGCCTGCGCCCCGGCGTCTACTGGACGTCGAATTTACTCCTGGATTTGGTGAGACAATGTTACAGCTTCGTTAACAAGTGCACAGTAATGGTCTATGTTAACACACAAAGTCCTGGCTTGTCATGAATGGCGTCGGGAATCTAAATAAGACCCTCACATCTATAACTGCAATTACACTTCAATTAGCCAGCCCATCGTGTACCCTCCCCGCAATACTGCACATAGATTAAGCGTCTAGAAAACCACACATGTTTTTTTCAACATAACTCTCGTTTTTCGGTTACATATTTCATGTGTTTATGTTCATTTAACGTTTAAGGAATTTCATCGGTCTTCTGCAGAATTCCATATTCAAGCAATTCAGTATGATTTTGTCCTCACTGCTTGAGATTGAGGTCAATTTGTCTCTGTTACTCTGTGTGCCCTTCCCCGTCTCCCTTCACTTCCTTCGCACCCCTCCTCCTTACTCATGGTCACGTGATCTCTCACCTCTAGCCAAGTCGACGTTGACTACAAGGTCGCTCTGTTGGTTACCATTGGTTTCGCCTTCATCCCTGCCTCGTTGACCTTGTCTTCAATGGCGGATGTCAGCACAAGGTCACGGCTTTTGCAGCAGCTCACGGGATTGCCTCCCATTATACGCTGGACATCGGCGTTAATCATGGACTTGGTATTACAATTCGTTCTTTTTCCTAATACATGATCTGTTGTTAACATGCTTGATTAAGTCTTAAGATCCATGTGGTGGTGTTGGACATTATGATCCATGTGGTGGTGTTGGACATTATGATCACGATGTTGTATATTGTGATTAAAAGTGATTGTCGGTGATGCACTTTGGTAAAGCTTAAAGATTTTTGTACGATGCAGAGACCTTCTTATGTAAGCTCATCAATAACGGGTAGTTTAATGTAGTGGCAAATTGATATCGTAATGACCAGGGAAATACTAATCATATCGCTTATATGGGATTGAAATGATCTCAGAGCCGGCGCTTCTGATGATTATGATAATGACCAAAATGATGATGATGATGATGATGATGATGATGATGATGATGATGAATGATGATGATGATAATGGAAGGATGGGAATGTGACGATGATGATGACGCTCAAGATGACGTTGCAGATGAGGAAGTGAATATGATGATAATTCTGACGACGATGATGATGGTGATGATATTAATGATGATGATGATAAGAGTGATAGTATGAACCAGGTTGTGTATCAAGTACCAGCGTGGATGTGTATAGCAGTGTTTCGCGCCTTCAACATCCAGTCCTTCACGGCACCGGATAACTTCCGGTGTATCATCCTCATCGTCATCTTCTACGGGTAGGTTCACTGGCTGGGTCTGATCCGCGACAGATTACTGAAAGCTATCTTGTGTCCTTACAATCATTTATAAATGTAATTGAAATTTCAGGGTGGGTACAATCCCAATGACCTACATCTGCTCGTTCGTCTTCCGGGAGCCGAGCGCTGCGTTCGTGTTCGTGGCGGTGTTTAACGTGTTTACCGGCGTGGCGTGTTTGTCTATCACTTTCATCGTCCAGTCACTTGGGCAAGAGGTAGGCCGCGAGTTGCTTAGTATTCTGGGAATTATATCTACCTGCGGTAATTCTTGGGTGTTTGTACGACAAACTGTGTATTGTGTGTTGTCCATCAGGACTTGACGGCCGCAGGCGACTGGATGAAGGACATTTTCCTCATCTTCCCGGGGTTCGCTCTGGGAAGCGCATTCATGGACGTCGCTATAAATCACGTCTTAAATCAATTTAGAGATGTTACTGGTAAGTGGCGGGTGCTTACTTATATATATATATAAATATATATATATATATATATATATATATATATATATATATATATATATATATATATATATATATATATATATATATATATATATATATATATACAGGTGCTTATTCAGTGAAAGATAAAATATAAGAGAATGGCGGATGCTGGTTTCTTTCACATCCTTTTTTAAAGAACAAAGAAAAGTTGAGAGAGCACGTGTACTTTCCCGCATATCGCGCTTATCTGCGTTGCAAATAATTACGTAAATATTTTTGAATCCCAGAATATCAGTCTCCTATGGATTTCCAAATTGTCGGAAAGAGTTTGGTCGCCATGACAGCCGTGGGTGTGGTTTGTTTCATCATAACGTTACTGGCTGAATATCGCTTTTTCATCCCGGCAAGGTGATAATCTTTTTTTGGCAGTCATATCCAACTAATTTAATGAGCAATTGGATTGACGAAGCTGTGGATACAGTTATAACCAAGTTCTTATTAAATTACGCGTAGAGATTAAACGAATCAACAATAGAATTGAATTACTGAAGTGATGAGCAATTACGTTTTGACGTTCCATATAAATTTGGCGCTTGTTTCAGGCTCCTCCCGACCCGGAAGCTTCCCGACATACAGGAAGCGGAAGAAGATGCTGACGTCAGCAGAGAAAGATATCGCGTTCTGCATGGTGACACGTCCAGTGACGTAGTGCGCATCACAGACCTAACCAAGATCTATCATAACACCAACCGTGGTCAGCATGTGGCCGTCAATAGACTCACTCTCGGCATACCGTCTGGCGAGGTAAGAGCGGCGCTCATTTACTGTCTATCATGCGGCTTATTGCTATTGAGAATCGTTAGGGTTATCATTAGCACCCAAAATACGCTGTCACTGTGACGATGTGTGAAGTGTTTCGGTATGCTTGGGGTGAACGGGGCAGGAAAAACAACCACCTTCAAGATGCTTACTGGTGACCACGCCCCTAGCGGCGGCACAGCGCATATCGCTGGACGCAGGTGGGACAATGATAATGAAGTCATTGAGTAGTCATTTGAGGTCGAATCCATTTTAAAATTTGCGCAGGTTGATGAACATTACTCGAACTGAAAATATATTTTAATAAGAATACAACCTCGTCGTCATAATGTGACACCTCAATGATCACATATCAACCATTAATTTGACGTTATGACCGACTTTCTTGTCAGTATCTTGACAGAGCTGCACCAGGTACGCCAGCGAATCGGCTACTGCCCCCAGTTTGATGCTCTTTTTGATGAGATGACGGCGAGGGAACACCTCTACCTGTATGCTCGTCTGAGAGGGATTCCTCCTACTGACCTAGCGACAGTGGTCGACTGGGCCATCAACAGACTGGAACTGGACACGTATGCTGACAGGCTTGTTGGTACGTACAGCGGCGGGAACAAACGCAAACTGTCTACGGCAATCGCACTCCTGGGGAAGCCACGGGTCATCTTTCTTGTAAGTACATTATTGGGGAGTGTATCTTCGCGAGTGTCAAAATGTTTCTGAAAAATAATGTTGCCTACATATATGCAATGATCGATACCGGATGATGTAGCGAGAGTCAAAGGTCAAGTGGACAGATACAGCTTGAGAATATCGTCAGGGATAAACATCGCCGCATAACTGGGTATTTTAATGGCTCGTTAAAACCTGAATTCTTCCTTCTTTTCAATACCTCTCGACAGGATGAGCCCACGGCTGGTATGGATCCGTACGCGAAGCGCTTCTTATGGAGCCTGATCAAACGCCTGGTGCGACAGGGCAGATCTATAGTGCTGACTTCCCACAGGTAAGGGAGCTGCACCCCACCTCCCCAAAAGCACCTGCTGAAAGGGTTGGGCATCTGCTGAAGCGGGTGGGGATCTTCTGAAGCGGATGGGTATCTGCTGAAGCGGGTGGGTATCTGCTGAAGCGGGTAGGTGTCTGCTGAAGGGGGTGGGTGTCTGCTGAAAGGGGTGGGTATCCGCTGAAAGGGACGGGCACCCGCTGAAAGGGAAGCTATTCATCATTCACCTTTTTACAACTCTACATACTGGTATTGTATTTTCCACCGTGTGTCCCACTGACATGGGGTTTTGACGTGTTGCAGCATGGAAGAGTGTGAGACCTTGTGTGATAGACTGGCCATCATGGTCGATGGTCAATTCCGCTGTCTGGGCTCCGTACAACACCTAAAAAGTCAATACGGTGACGGATATACCATCAAAATCACCATCAAGGGCCTCGATATAGCTGACAGTGTTTCTCGGTTAACGGCGTTCATGAATCGCTATGTACCAGCCGCCATGTTGAAAGTACACACCCGAGTTTTATTCTTATCAACAATCACATTTATAATGACCGCGAATAAATCAATCCCCTTGAACTGAATGGGGGTTTGGGTTGAATGATTGCAGGAGCAGCATTATAAAACCCTGCAGTATGAAGTCGCCAGTCGACATGCCAATGTGTCGAACATCTTCCGCCACATGGAAGCAGCGCGGCATCAGCTTCCGGTAGAAGATTACTCGGTCAACCAAAACACTCTGGACAGCGTGAGTATATGCGTAGCATCTCTTTTTTTATAAAGCCATAAATATACAGACTCCTTTCGTGTTCATACTGCTATTTCCATATGCTATGAAATGTTTTCTCTTAAAGAACGTCTTATTTTATTCCCTATTTCCCTAGCCATATGCTCATTTGATGATCTGTCCACTGGGTTTGTTAAGTTGTTGTATTGAGTAATGAGTGCTGGTGATTTATTTCATGTCGTACGTGTCAGGTATTCATAAGTTTCATTGGTAACCAAGGCAAACCGGAAACGGAACAAATTGCGCTCTCTAGCGGCACAGATGATGTGGAGCGTGCTTACACGCACAACACTGACACGGCGCGAAAAAGCGCCATGGAAATGGCGTCACTGGTAAGGTCCACGCTTTGACATGGTGGTTATAGAGCCGGTGGAGTGATCTGACGGGTTAACCTCATGACTCGATCGTAATCATGACCTCATGGTGGTCTCAACAAAAACTAACAATAGCTACTCAAAAACACGAATGTCATCTGTTGATTTTGCAATGATACATACACGGTTTCTAAATCCATCGTAGTCACACTAAGGCGGTTATGGTTCTTGAGTCTATTCACATCATAGTTCGGGCCTTTTATTCTTTGAAGTCTATTTAATTCAATATTCACATAAACCAACTTCATCCTTTGTCGATTTCACTTTCAGACCAATATAACGATTGATTACCAGTCGGATGTGACGTATTTTTAGGACTGATCACGTGATAATGGATGGGCCAATCAGCACGCGAACATTCAGCTTTATAGTTCATTCGATCAGCACTCTATTCACGATTATTTTTTTGCACGTGATATTGGTTTTTTTATTAATGCATCACGTGACAGCTATTCATATTTAACCTCAGCAATCCTCCTTCGATTACTGCCACAAACATGTGTATTTGATTGCAGGATGACATCCGCTTGGCCATGCAAAATGATAATGATCTCGCAACGGTTCGATTCTGCTAAACATTGTGATATATGCAAAAATAACAACTGGCTTCATATGTAGTTTCGGAAAAATATAATATCTTTGTTTGAACCTCAACCATTTTTGGATTTGATATTTTTTGTATGCAATGATTGTGCCCATGAAGCGTTTTACATATCATATACCTTACAGGTAAAAAGTACCACGGTCGTTGAATAGCAGAGGATTTATCTCAGATATATGCACATCAACCAGAAATGCAGCCAATTCAGATTAACGCTTAACAAATTAAATGTGCATGGCTTTAGAAATGTTTCTTCACAAAATATTGATTAGCATAAAACGAGTAGTTCGTTTCTCTGGGGTTCATATAGTCATCGTATGTACGATTAAAGTGGAGTTCCTCCAGGCAGTCATACGCCATCGGCTCGAAGTCTCTGTAGAGTTTGTTAACAAAGAATGCGCGGTCATCTTGCGCCAGGGAAGGCAGGTCACCGATACCGAAGATGCAATGGTTCTTTCTCCAACAACCGAAGCAAACAGGATTATCGTCATAATCCCAGATCTTATGGCGTGAGATGACTGTACCCGTATAATGATCACCGATATCCCCTGAAATTCACATGGCAAACCACTCATGAGTACCATCTGTCATGACGGGTCAAGTGAAGAAGAATGAAGTTCATTGGTCGTAGTTATAGAACAAGGTCAAATGGCCATTTATGCAGTTATACGACTTGCTGTCTCACCCGCAAAAGCGCCGGGAGCTTTCAGAAAGGGGTTAAACTGCAAAGAAGGAAAGAACAGCTCTTCTGGACAAAAAGCATCCACCAGCCAATCTAGGAAGTCCTTTGCAATCTGATTGGTTGTTACAAACGAGGCGAAATTGCGCGAGATGACTGCGTGGACGTCGCCTTTATGTATGGTGATGTTGTGAGGGGGTGGGGACTTGGTCGTGTTTGTTCGATACTTGTCTGGCGTGTGGACAAATTGCCAACGCGTCCCGTGGTACCTGTTAGTACAATCAGAACATTCGCACACAGACATTTTGTATATTTTCCGAAATGTTATCCGACTTATACAAAATGCTCAAGTATAGTTAATAAGGTAGCATTTGAATCTCTTACAAAATGGGAAGGTTGGATATTTCATTAGCCCCGTTGTACAGTTGAAGTATCTTGACGAGTTGCAGATTCGTTTTCAGTGGGAACTCTTCCCCGGTGAGACCTATATAGTATTTCCACTTCCCTTGCTTCAGTAAGTCGCGAATACAGTATATCTCCGCCATGAGCACGCCGATATAACCCCAATAGACATCGGCCCGTTCATTAGATACAAATACATTGGGGAAACATTCTGTTAGGCTAACTATTTGCCTATAGAACTCGGACGTGCTTTTCTTATCCACGTGAATGCAGTAATAATTCTGCGGGCGATAAATGGCGCGTAACAAACGTTCCGTCATAGCCAAGTCGTGGTAGGTCACTATAGAGAAAGCCAATGGGAATTGGGCTTCCAATTCTGTCAACGACTCTGTGATGTATCGCCTCCGTGTGATATATGTAGCGCAATCCTGGGTCATATTTGAGATCTGCATGTGGGGAGGAGAGGGTGAGTATTTGTAAATTAGTAATCGACAACTGATTAAATCCCGAAGAAGGAGAGTTACTATTTGTTGATAATGATGATGATGATGATGATGATGATGATGATGGTGGTGGAGAAGAAGATAAACGACGATGATGGAAATGGTAATC
Organism: Urechis unicinctus; assembly: GCA_034190875.2. NCBI lineage: Eukaryota > Metazoa > Annelida > Polychaeta > Xenopneusta > Urechidae > Urechis > Urechis unicinctus. The sequence goes on along the minus strand of CM067353.1, from coordinate 72,229,382 downwards.
ACCGCGATGGCAATAGCAATGGTATGAAATGAGGACGATAATGGTGACAATAGTCGTATATGGTTAATTTGATGATAATGATGCTGATGATGGAGTAGAATAAGAGGAAGATATTATTGATACTAATAAGATGATGATGATGATTAAGAAGATAATCACAACAATTATAAGATGATGATGATGATGATCACAACAATTATAAGATAATAATGATGATGATGATCATCTTCATCATCATCACAACGATTATGACGCGAAAGTATTGACGAACACGGAATGCTAACAATCAGGTTGGTGGCTATGTCGATGACGATGTTGACGATGACGACGGGAACGGGATCACTTACCTCATCATCACCCAGGTACTTACTGGCATACTTCCCCTCACTGATCAAGATGCGAGATTTGCGATGCTCCTCTTGTGATTTGTCAAAGAGTTTTTGGCAGCTAACTTGTTCCACTTTAGAAGCTGTAAGGACAGTACCTTTACTATGCATCTTCTCTTGAATCTCGCGATATTCGGTATTTACACGTTGAGGAAGAGTTGTGTAGATCGTTTTAGGACGTGGCGTGGTTTTTTTTATTCCTGACCTCCGTAGTGTTGATGTCCTCTCCCCAGCCATTGATGACGTAGAGTGAGTGACGTCATTACCAAGATAGGTTGGTGTCACATAATACACCATCACGTTGAGTACAAGCATAGCGGCAATGACACCGACGACGTACTTGTTCAGCGACCATCCTCCCAGTAGGGCCACAAGTCCATTCATTGTTAGACATACAGATACTCACTCGTTCGCCGTGATTACTAGGCCATTACTGTGCTAGTCAAGCTATACTGGTTGGTCAAAAGCGAGTCATCTCTTCGCATGAAGCTATCACACTAGCATGCCGGCCTCGTCTCTGTTTAGTGGTTTAAAACTGGTGGTATTTCTCGTGGTGTGTACCCAACCAGATCGACGGGTCGCACGGACGACGAGGGCGTAGACAGAACGAATGAAGTCTGTCAACGCAGCCGTTCTGCTCCAGGGCACACGACCTGCATTACAAGAGGACACGAACGTCTTTAAGATGACGTCCTCATTCACAATGTTCAACATTTTATCCAATGATAGTATACCGAACGTTATGATAGCTACAAGACCGCACATTAGGCAGTCCCTCAAACATTAATAGATCCAACAGCATAAGAGTAGGCTAGAACAGAACAAAAATCCTAGCTAACTGTCCAACGAAGAAACCCATCAAACAACCACCCACACAATCAATTAAACATGTTTGTCATCCACTTACCGACCAGCTAGTCAACCAACCAACCAACCTACCAGTCCAACAACCAAGCCATCACCCTTGTACCAACCAACCCATACGCCCATCCACCAACCAATCAATCAAACTAAAAGACCAACCTTCCAAACAATCCATCAACTTCATAACTATACCACTCTCCAACAAAACCATTCACCAATCAATCAATCAATTCACCCACCAATTTACCAATCAACTATCCCATTCATCCACCAACCAATAAATCAATTATCCAGCAACTAACCAAGCCAACAAAGCCAACAACTTACCAAGCCAACCAACCAACAACTTCCCAACCTACCCATGCAACTAACCGAACAACCAACTAGCCAACCAACCAACTTCCAACCAACTACCAACCAACTAGCCAAACCAACTTTCTCACCCACAAACCAACTAGCCAACCAACTAACCAACTAGCCAACCGCCCAACTTCTTCACACCCACCACCCAACAGTCAGTTCAGCAACCAACAAGACTCGGTCAGGGTGGAACCTCCGCCAGAACAAAACTCGGCATGTATCAATAAATCAACTAATTTGAAATAATGTCAAAATAATGCCATTAAGCTTGCTTTAAGATATCAGGATCGATGCATTCCTTGGTCCACCCTGCGATATGCAATATTGAAGACATAGGTATATATGGTTGAGACCTTAGCAGACACATTATAGTTGAGGAGTGACGGTCCTGTTTTGAAAACTCCTGTGTAACCTCATCGTCAGTAAAAGAGGCGATGATGGCGGCCTTATGTCGATAAAAGATCTGACAGAGTTTAAACTATTGCACTGCAATATATTTTTGTATAAAAGTTGTACCATTATTTCTATATAGTTTGTCTCATACTACTAAGCCATTATAAGAGGGTCATTTCTGCAGATTCCCCTTTAATTTCTTGGTCGTGAAGGCATTTCCTGATAATATGAATGCTGTCAAGGGTAACATCCATTTAAGAGGATGCTAGCGGAAAGGGTCTTGATGAGGGTGAGGGACAGTATGCTGCTAGGGAAGAAGACAATTATGTGTAAATTAGTCGCGAACCAAGCTTATGTTAGCCGTGTAAGTTACATGATAATTGTCTCTGTTGAATCGCACGAGAGCTTGTTCAGAACTTGTCTTATTGTGATTGATGCGAATGCTCCAATTGAATGTGAATATGTCAGTAGTGGTAGGACCTGGCTGCCATATGTCATCTGAAGCGAGCTTTTGATTGGCCAGCAACATTCTAGAAGCCAGGTAACCTTGACCATACCTCGCGCCTCGTTCTCGGTTACGGCCGCCTAGATGATTTGTATAGGCAACAGCTCTTGCGTTGATTCAAAGTGAACAAGGAAGTTGAAAGCATATTTACTGCGAGAAACATGGCGAGCCATTCCTTGTGATTTCACGCTCCAGGTAGCTATTATCCAAATAAAACCAAGAAGTAGAAAAATAATCTATATAATTTTGGAAGACTTCCACCCAACATGTGCGCCTCATCAAACGAAGCACAGTTTGCAACGCATCTATTTTAAAATATTGATATTCTACTTTCTGATTCATCGGACGCAAATCTATACTAAAGGCAACGATAACCTTCCTTTTGTGGCGAATGAAGATATTTTAAAGAAGTTATCCTTGAATCGAATGGGTTTGTGATATCACATTTCTCACATCAGTCAGGCCGTTAATTTAGTGGACTGACGAATAGATCCAAAGAAGGCAATTTAAACAGCTAGAATTACTGGACCGGATGTTATAGTTCACCAGACATCAAAGACAGCAGCAGTTTTACCCGCAGAAACTTTTAAAGGTGCATTCAATATATCACAGTAAATGGGACTAACCTCATCATAGGTTTAAGGATTCTCCCACTGATTCTTCTTGAGATGTTTGGTGGTGTGTTTGTTGCTGCTGTTAGCCTTGCTGCAGCTGTAGCCTGACCGACGAACTCCCTAAACGCCGGCGTGATCACCATCATCATCGTCGTTTGCGTGCGATGTTGACGAGTCCAGCTGGTTAAAGTCATGACGGGACACATCAGCAGCCTCTTCTCGGTGGTCACAAGCTTGGACGATGTCGTCGGTGACCCGGAGTCGTCATGAAGGTCAGCAAGCGCCGTGTTGTTTCACGTCTGTTCCGCTGTAGCTGACCTGACCCGTACGCACCGACGCGGTGCCAGCCCCACTGCTCTTCTCGCCCTCATGCTTCCACAACGTATCATCAGGTACAAAAATCGCAACTGAGTTCAACAAGATTTTGTATGGCTTCAGTCTGATTGCTCTATGTGGGAGTGCAGCAGGGCATGGCGACTGAGCGTCCTTTAGAAGGCGCTGTGGGGGATTTGCATTAGCCGATCGGCCGCTATCCTCGATGTATACATAAACCCAAGGGGGCCAACGATTTCGCCACCAGCTCACCAAAAATCTCGCCTCAACCATTTTAAGTCACGTTTACGAGCCTGTCGCGCCCCATGTCCGTTGAGAACATGTCATTCCACCTATCAAAACCATCCTCCCCGACATTTGCCGCCCAAAAGGGTACTTTATTCGAGTTCAAACGCTATTTTAGCCGATTAGCAAGTTTCTTGTACCCGGAAGTTGATTGATCATTAGCCCTCGCGTGGGGCAAAGAAATCGCCAGCTCTGATTGGACAATCCAAATATGAGCTCCAATGAAGGTTATGGTATTATTATCAAGGTCAGTGTTGCATCTGAGTTTCTATGAATGTACACAGCTAAAATATATTTGCCATAAAATATGTCATCACTAACTACATACATTAATATCCTCATCACTACATCATGTTACAGGTGTGTGTGTGGCTACTGTCAACCAATGGTAGAGTTTGAATAATCTGTATTCTGTGTGGAGATTCCTCAAGTCATGCCTCTGTAGAAAACAGCCCCATTCCCATTGGTTACATAACCAAGCATCCTGGTTTCACAATCTGTGTGAATACTTGGACCATCCAAGTGGCATATTTCTCATACAGACAACAACACGGGCACATGTCAGATAATGATGTACAACGGTGAAGGATTTTTTTTTATTTACTGATACATACATATGTATCATACTTATTGAAACCGGTATGACATAAAAACCATTTGAGCATGGATGAATCAACAATGTCACATTGTTATTATGTAGGCATAATAGATATACAGCATACAGACAGTTTGTTCAGTGGTGCTGGGGCCACCTGGGGCATAAGATAATAGTTAATACCAGATTTTGCTGTTACAACAATACAAGATAACTTATCAGCACCAGACTATCAAGGATTTCTCCACTCACCTAAGACTTGTCTTGATACATGCGGAACCCCCTCGATCTGGTCACACCGCATTTGCACACATTGGAGGTGGTGCTTCTGTCTTGGGCAGGGTTGGCTAATAGTAAACCAGCAACAACTCAGCCATCAGGTATTTCACATATTCTGGAATCATAACAGGAATCTGACAAGCCACAGCTTGCACTTACCAGACTGTCGCTTATAACCTTTTATCCTCATGGTAATATAATTTGTTATTGTTAACATTTTACATACCAGTAAAAATATTCAATAAATGTTGCCTTTGTTGCTACTTTTGTGACAATATGCCCCTGCTTCAACTTGGGGCATCTTAGCTTGAAGACTGGATTCCCATCTTTTGTTGCCGCCTGGTCACTTGCCCCATTTGCTTTGTGGTGGAATGCAGCCAGTCTTAATCTGTGATACAATGAACCAATTATACGTGACCTACATTTATTTGGCATACCACCACAAGGAACTAAACTCACAAATTTAATTCAGTAAATACAAACACCGCCATGAAAGAGCTCTGTAAAAATCAACAAATTATTTTAAGACTGGTACTTGCCTGGCAGCCATGCCATCTTGGGGCGAAGTGGTCAATTAAAACTATGGAAGGCTTCAACCGATGCAGGTCTGCTTTTCTTTGGCTGGGGTCGGAGGGGATCACTTGTCTCAGCATCTGTCTTCAAGACCAGCTTACGACGTGGTATCCAACCAAGCTCTTCTCCAAGCTTTGGTGCCTGCTCAAAACATGCCTCAGTTAAATGAACCGAGCACACACGGGCCCGGCCATTTGTCTCGCGCTCTTAGTACCTGACCAGTCCATTGTTTCTTTAAATTGTCCTGGTCAGGAAACTTGAACAAGCTCATGCCGTCCAGAATGGTACTCGAGCAACCCCCAACACAACAACCATTAACCTTCGTATTTGATCGGTCACTGCATGGCTTAACGATCAAATATCCAAAAATGAGAGACGAACTCCGACAAAGTACTATGTATGCACCGTGGAACTGCCTTCGTCTCTGAGAACGGGAGCCCCCTTTGCTGACGTCACATACCTGGGTCTGACCTAGATGAAAGCCACCGCAGCGATCATCGAGCGCGATATTTTGGACTGTCATTCTGGCCTTAACTGATCTCATTCGTCGGTTATTGCACCGGTTTGAGTTTATCGATCTCATTATGAATTGATTTCAGCGCAGTTCATATAACCGTGCGATAGGCACTTTAAGTCACAAGACGCCAGCCCCCACGACCCACACGTGTTTTTGTCCATTTTATGGCAGCGTCACCACATGGTCGGTTGGAGTGAGCCCTCTAAGCCTAGCCATAAGATCATCGCTCATATTAGCAAAGAACACATGCTGTGGGGGAAGAAGCAACTTACCTAAGACACTACGAGGTCTGCACAAACGAATCAATGGCGCTGTGAAGTTTATCAAATCAAACGAATGGCGCTCTGAGGTTTACACAAACAACCCAATGGTGCTTTGAGGTTTACACAAACAACGCAATGGTGCTTTGAGGTTTACACAAACAACCCAATGGTGCTTTGAGGTTTACACAAACAACCCAATGGTGCTTTGAGGTTTATACATGTTAACCAATGGAGCTTTGAGGCTTGCGTCAACTGACAATTGACATTCAAAGTATGCATGTCGTATGAGTATGCGAGTGACGTGTGAGCTTATGAGGTCACGCCATGGCGGATTCCACCTCATGAGACGACCTTGCGCTCGGATGTTGAATGTGTGTTTGAAGCGGGTTTCCATTTCAGGGTCTGTTTGGGTTTTTGTTTCTTAATGTCCTTCAGCCTACATATTTCTAGTACAGGCTTCTTTGAAACATTTCGAGCAGGCGCCTTTTAAAAAACTTATATTGGAACTTCCATTGGTTGACAGGTGACTCCACTCCGCCAAGGTGGGCCACGAATGAGTGGCAGCCAAATATAATTTATCGACTTAAGGCCCGGTCACAACCCACCGTGCGTGTGTTTAGTCCGTACGTATTTTGGGGAGGCCACGGCCGCCACGTTTTTCTGAAAACGTGGGGAGGGAGTAGCAAGAGCAGGGAGAGAGCAAGGTGTAATTTACGTGGCCCGCCTGGCCGTGAGCGGTTGCGTGCATCGTACGTTGCACACGTGGTAAGTGAGTTGTACGTGCTTACAACTTGCTTACATCGTACGTTCTCCGTGCGATTGCCACGTTATCGTGCGGAGGCCGTACTTACACGTGCTGCTCACACGATGTCCTTACTGATTGTTACAAGGCGATAAATAATGATGGCGCCCAAAGGTCGGGGTGGGGGGGAAATATAACGATGGCAGTGAAGGTGAACGCAGCGAACGCAGCGAAAGTTCTGATGCACTGAAAGTGCTACGGCGTGCGAAATAAATCCATGGCTGAGTGACGGTGATGGATACAAATTTTGCGAAATACAGCATTGCAGTGAAGGCGGGATGTTACAAGGCGAAATAAACGATAAGCAAAACTTGTTGTGATGCTACAAGGCGAGGTTAGTGGTGGTCATGGGAATAAGGTAGAGTAACATGGGACGAAATTTACTGTGGCAGTGACTGAGGTGATGTATACAAGTGAACCGAACATCCAACACCGATGGCAGTAGCAGCTGTAGTAACGACAGACCCACGCGACATGCTGATTGTGGTGATTGTGGCGGAAGTGATTGTGATGGTTGTGGTGGAGGTGATTGAGCCGGTTGTGGTGGCGGTTGTGGTGGCGGTATAGTTAATGTTACAAGGCGAAATAATGATGGCAGTGAAGGTGATGTTACAAGGCGAAATGATGATGTTGGCAAATGAGCGGTGAAGGTGATGTTACAAGGCGAAATATGATGGCGTGGCAGTGAAGGTGATGTTACAAGGCGAAATAATGATGCAGTGAAGGTGATGTTACAAGGCGAAATAATGATAGCGGTGAAGGTGATGTTACAAGGCGAAATAATGATAGCAGTGAAGGTGATGTTACATGGCGAAATAATGATAGCAGTGAAGGTGATGTTACAAGGCGAAATAATGATGATGTTACAAGGCGAAATAATGATGGCAGTGAAGGTGATGTTACAAGGCGAAATAATGATGGCAGTGAAGGTGATGCTACAAGGCGAAATAATGATGATGTTACAAGGCGAAATAATGATGGTGAAGGTGATGTTACAAGGCGAAATAATGATGGCAGTGAAGGTGATGTTACAAGGCGAAATAATGATAGCAGTGAAGGTGATGAAATGTGATGTTACAAGGCGAAATAATGATGGCAGTGAAGGTGATGTTACAAGGCGAAATAATGATGGCAGTGAAGGTGATGTTACAAGGCGAAATAATGATGATGCAGTGAAGGTGAAGGTGATGTTACAAGGCGAAAATGATGATGGCAGTGAAGGTGATGTTACAAGGGCGAAATAATGATGATGTTACAAGGCGAAATAATGATGTGAAGGTGATGTTACAAGGCGAAATAATGATGCAGTGAAGGTGATGTTACAAGGCGAAATAATGATGGCAGTGAAGGTGATGTTACAAGGCGAAATAATGATGGCAGTGAAGGTGATGTTACAAGGCGAAATAATGATGGCAGTGAAGGTGATGATGTTACAAGGCGAAATAATGATGGCAGTGAAGGTGATGTTACAAGGCGAAATAATGATGCAGTGAAGGTGATGTTACAAGGCGAAATAATGATGAGTGAAGGTGATGTTACAAGGCGAAATAATGATGGCAGTGAAGGTGATGTTACAAGGCGAAATAATATGGCAGTGAAGGTGATGCAAGGCGAAATAATGATGATGTTACAAGGCGAAATAATGATGCGGTGAAGGTGATGTTACAAGGCGAAATAATGATGGCAGGTGAAGGTGATGTTACAAGGCGAAATAATGATAGGCAGTGAAGGTGATGTTACAAGGCGAAATAATGATGGCGTGAAGGTGATGTTACAAGGCGAAAAATAATGATAGCGGTGAAGGTGATGTTACAAGGCGAAATAATGATAGCAGTGAAGGTGATGTTACAAGGCGAAATAATGATGAGGTGATGTTACAAGGCGAAAATAATGATAGCGTGAAGGTGATGTTACAAAGCGAAATAATGATGGCAGTGAAGGTGATGTTACAAGGCGAAATAATGATAGCAGTGAAGGTGATGTTACAAGGCGAAATAATGATGGCGAAATAATGATAGTAAGGTGATGTTACAAGGCGAAATAATGATAGCGGTGAAGGTGATGTTACAAGGCGAAATAATGATAGCAGTGAAGGTGATGTTACAAGGCGAAATAATGATGGCAGTGAAGGTGATGTTACAAGGCGAAATAATGATGGCAGTGAAGGTGATGTTACAAGGCGAAATAATGATAGCAGTGAAGGTGATGTTACAAGGCGAAATAATGATAGCAGTGAAGGTGATGTTACAAGGCGAAATAATGATAGCAGTGAAGCAGGCGAAATAATGATAGGTGAAGGTGATGTTACAAGGCGAAATAATGATAGCAGTGAAGGTGATGTTACAAGGCGAAATAATGATGGCAGTGAAGGTGATGTTACATGGCGAAATAATGATAGCGGTGAAGGTGATGTTACAAGGCGAAATAATGATAGCAGTGAAGGTGATGTTACAAGGCGAAATAATGATGATGTTACAAGGCGAAATAATGATAGCGAAATAATGATGATGTTACAAGGCGAATATAATGATGCTACAGTGAAGGTGATGTTACAAGGGCGAAATAATGATGCGGTGAAGGTGATGTTACAAGGCGAAATAATGATAGCGGTGAAGGTGATTTACAAGGCGAAATAATGATAGCGGTGAAGGTGATGTTACAAGGCGAAATAATGATGGCAGTGAAGGTGATGCTACAAGGCGAAATAATGATGATGTTACAAGGCGAAATAATGATAGCGGTGAAGGTGATGTTACAAGGCGAAATAATGATGGCAGTGAAGGTGATGTTACAAGGCGAAATAATGATGATGATGTTACAAGGCGAAATAATGATAGCGGTGAAGGTGATGTTACAAGGCGAAATAATGATGGCAGTGAAGGTGATGTTACAAGGCGAAATAATGATAGCGGTGAAGGTGATGTTACAAGGCGAAATAATGATAGCGGTGAAGGTGATGTTACAAGGCGAAATAATGATAGCGGTGAAGGTGATGTTACAAGGTGAAATAATGATAGCGGTGAAGGTGATGCTACAAGGCGAAATAATGATGATTACAAGGCGAAATAATGATAGCGGTGAAGGTGATGTTACATGGCGAAATAATGATAGCGGTGAAGGTGATGTACAAGGCGAAATAATGATGGCGGTGAAGGTGATGTTACAAGGCGAAATAATGATAGCGGTGAAGGTGATGTTACAAGGCGAAATAATGATAGCGGTGAAGGTGATGTTACAAGGCGAAATAATGATGGCAGTGAAGGTGATGTTACAAGGCGAAATAATGATGATGTTACAAGGCGAAATAATGATAGCGGTGAAGGTGATGTTACAAGGCGAAATAATGATAGCGGTGAAGGTGATGTTACAAGGCGAAATAATGATAGCAGTGAAGGTGATGTTACAAGGCGAAATAATGATAGCAGTGAAGGTGATGTTACAAGGCGAAATAATGATGATGTTACAAGGCGAAATAATGATAGCGGTGAAGGTGATGTTACATGGCGAAATAATGATGTCAGTGAAGGTGATGCTACAAGGCGAAATAATGATGATGTTACAAGGCGAAATAATGATAGCGGTGAAGGTGATGTTACAAGGTGAAATAATGATAGCGGTGAAGGTGATGTTACATGGCGAAATAATGATGGCAGTGAAGGTGATGCTACAAGGCGAAATAATGATGATGTTACAAGGCGAAATAATGATAGCGGTGAAGGTGATGTTACATGGCGAAATAATGATGGCAGTGAAGGTGATGCTACAAGGCGAAATAATGATGATGTTACAAGGCGAAATAATGATAGCGGTGAAGGTGATGTTACAAGGTGAAATAATGATAGCGGTGAAGGTGATGTTACATGGCGAAATAATGATGGCAGTGAAGGTGATGCTACAAGGCGAAATAATGATGGCAGTGAAGGTGATGTTACAAGGCGAAATAATGATAGCGGTGAAGGTGATGTTACAAGGCGAAATAATGATAGCGGTGAAGGTGATGTTACAAGGCGAAATAATTGAAACGCAATACATTGTAATCGTCGGGACTTCAATCGTACTGAAATACCCTGTGTTCATGACTTAATTAAGAGCAGTACATGAGTTCGGGAGCGGCCGGTGGTTCTTCCGACTACAAACGTCACGGCATGCGGTGGAAGTGCTGGGACCGTTATTAACATGGTACAGATCCAGGCATCAAATTGTCGCATTCTTTAGAATCTAGGCGTCTTTATTCTGTGCTCAACTCTTCTGACAGCTTCAAAAATGACTTTTCACAAAATACTGATTGGCATAAAAGGAAAGGTCCGTATCAACAGGGCTCATATAGTCGTCATGGGTGCGATTAAAATGGAGTTCCTCGAGACAGTCGTACGCTAGCGGCTCGAAGTCTCTCTGTAGCTTGTTGATGAAGAAGGCGTGGTCATCTCGCGCTAGAGTTGGCAAGTCGCCAATACCATAGACACAGATGTAGTTTCTCCACTCTCCATGGCAATCAAAACCATCAGCGAACCAGATCTTATGGCGCGAGATAGCTGTTCCCGTACTGTTCTCCCCAATGTTACCTGCATCCAGACATTTAAGATTTATATTTATTCTTCATATTAACATTAATGAAACATAAGCAGCCGATGGTGCGCGGGGACTGGTTTCATGAACTACCTTAGAGCCAAGGATCAATATCCTATACTGAATGATAATTTATTACCTACGATAGATCAAATTTACTTATCATTTCAGGTTTCTGGAATGAACGTGTTCTGTAGGGAGAATTCGAATGATTACCGCAGGTGTAGCGGTCTTCAGACAGGTAAGTATTTTGAAATACAGGGTGATATAAGCACTTATTAATTGGCTTCCGTGGAAATTGTCATTAAATAACATTACGTGCACGAGCGCGCTCAGGTGCAAATGTCAAACTGGGGCGAATTTAAGTCGCCCATTCTGCATGTGTGAAAGGGTATATCTTAGATCGAGTTTTGTGAAATGTGATCGCTGTTCTATAAAACACCGAACCAAAATGAAAATATAAAGGTTTTTTTATATGCCCAAATGGTTCTATTTTCTTATGTGAGGTATGGGGTTGTGTGATGTTCCCAAAACGGTGTTTCCACCTCGACAACCACTATAACAACAATAAAACACTCTTCTTTAAAAGAGATCACATTCTCTTTTCATTCCTTATAAAAGGTGAACGTTGCTGCAAAGTAAGGATAGGAGTCATTGAATGTATATAACGTGTTAATTCTTGCGTACAATGTGCCACAGGTTAGATATGCTGCGGGCGTCTGAATGAGTAACATAGTCCTATTATCATGCTGAATAGCGTTACTCGTCGTGGTAAAATAGAGCATTAATTGGGAAGTTATCCGTTTATATCGTAAATTCCACACCTTTTATCACCGAAGCCCATCCATTTGTTATATTTGCACAGGCGCAACAAGAAAATGGTTAGTAAGCGGTAATTCCATATCTTGTGTATTTCTGAACTCCAAAATATTGTAAGTAATATAGATCATTGCTAGTGATTATTATGTTCTCGTACCTTTAAACGCGCCAGGAGCTTTGAGATGGGGGTTAAACTGCAACGACGCATAGAATATTTCTTCTGGGCAAAATACATCCCCCAACCATTCGAGGAAGTCTTGGGCTTTTTTATTGGTCACTGCAAACGAGGCGAAGCTGCGCGTGATGACTGCGTGAACGTCGCCTTTGTGTATGCTGATGCTGTGTGGTGGCGGGGACTTTAACGTGGTTGTTTTGCCTTTTCCAACTATGTGTACGTACTCCCAGCGATCTCGTAAAGCTCTGCACAACAAATATCAAAGTTAACCTCAGTTTTCGTAACGATCTACCTGACGTGAATCCGGGTAACCGAGTAAATAAACTATATATGAATTATTAACACATGATATATGTATTGGACACTTAAATGATACATTTATCAGTCTATTTTCGCTGAGGAGCACTAATGCCTTGACCATATGTCATAAACGACTTCCTGTTACTTGCCAAGGCATATTCATATTTGTAATTTGTTCCTTCATCCTCCACTATTTTATACACAAAGAAAATTGCCTCGCAAAAATATCCGTACCATGTCATTCCGACATTCCTGTCAAATTTCGTGACCCTAATAGGAAGCAAAGGTGATGCTGAGGTAAATTCCTGATGTTTCAACTCACCTTCTGGGATGGTTGGATATTTCATTAGCCCCGTTGTACAGTTGAAGTATCTTGACGAGTTGCAGATTCGTTTTCAGTGGGAACTCTTCCCCGGTGAGACCTATATAGTATTTCCACTTCCCTTGCTTCAGTAAGTCGCGAATACAGTATATCTCCGCCATGAGCACGCCGATATAACCCCAATAGACATCGGCCCGTTCATTAGATACAAATACATTGGGGAAACATTCTGTTAGGCTAACTATTTGCCTATAGAACTCGGACGTGCTTTTCTTATCCACGTGAATGCAGTAATAATTCTGCGGGCGATAAATGGCGCGTAACAAACGTTCCGTCATAGCCAAGTCGTGGTAGGTCACTATAGAGAAAGCCAATGGGAATTGGGCTTCCAATTCTGTCAACGACTCTGTGATGTATCGCCTCCGTGTGATATATGTAGCGCAATTCTGGGTCATATTTGAGATCTGCATGTGGGGAGGAGGGGGTGAGTATTTGTTAATTAGTAATCGACAACTGAGAATGAGAGCTTATGAAGACGACCCTGAGGACGACAAATAGGGTGGGCAGGGGGGGGGGGTCATAAAAATCGCGATGTTGGGGTTAAATTATGATAATAATGATAATAATATTTATTGTGATAATGAAATGGCAACAGTCTCACCTCGTAAGCGCTTAGGTAATTACTAATATATTTCCCCGTGTTCATCAGGTATCTAGATTTCTGCCTCTCGTTGGTTGAGTTCTGGAACAGTCTCAGGCAGTTGACCTGTGTCACCTGGGATCTTGGATGCGTCACGTGTATACTTCTTAGTATATCCTGGTTAACTTGGTGAGTTCTTATTGTAGGGGACAAATCTCGGAGAATTTTAACATTTCGCCAGTCACTGCAAAATGTTAAATACAACAGGAAAACACAGACAACAGATTGAAGCATCAGGTTACGGAGAGGCAGCTTGCAACTTGATACTGCCGATAAGCGTGCCTTCAAGCACTGCCCTGCCTGTACGGGTTTGTTGCGCGACCCAGCCATAAGTAAAAAGAACTGAACACCCACCTTGTTCATCTAGGCGGTGAATGGCCACCACGAACCATGAATCGTAAAAACTCAATTATTCAGGGTGACAGCTACTGCGAATATAAAGAAGCTTTAAAGCGAGATATTCGTAAAGAAAAAAAAAACCTATGAATCTTCACATGGTGTCACGTAGCAACGGATGCCACGTAGCGATGACTTACACATAGCAAAGGCCGTAGATAGCGATGGCAGTCATGTTACGATAACTGTCACATAGTCGTGTATGTCACGTTGTGGTGAAGAAATAAACCGACTTCCCCGTTGGTAGTGTAATAAGTGAAAGTTGAACGGCAGCCGGCCAGATTTTATAATACTGTTCTAGCACATCCGTCTTTAAATCAGTAACCCCACAACATTCCCCCCCTCCACCCCGCCACCCCCACCCCCATACAGTGATAGCAGGATATCATGCCGAATATTCTTTCGAGACGTTTCATTTTATTCCATGTGGTGCCATTTACGGCAATACTGGGGGTCTTGCTTCGCGTGGAGACGATAGGGCATCGGGTGGGGGGGGGGGGGGGTGGTTGAGGTGGCCTGGGTGTGATTGCTCTGTAATCCATTTTGCACTATAACCTACACTGCTCTATTACCCACACTGCACCATTACAAACACATAACCCACACTGGATCATTACCCACACTGCACCATTACAAACACATAACCCACACTGGATCATTACCCACACTGCACTATCACCCACACCACACCATTACCCAAACTTTGCCATCTTCTACACTGTACCCTTACTTGCGCTTCACAACCAACCTCACTGCCATATCAAACCTACACCATTAACAACACTATATCATAACGGACACGGCGTCATTGACATCAGTATACCATTACTTGCTGTACTCTATTGCAGTGAACGTGCAAAATGACAGTCATACGTTAAGAGGGTTCACTCCCGACAGAACATGTGAACACGCCACCAGGATGCAGCACACTGCTTGTCATAACGCTTTTTAAAAACCATATTGAATGACTGGATTTTTGGGCGCGTAGACGCCTCAACCATTACAAGGTCTCCTTTGTTCAACATAAGCCACAATTCATCAGTCCAATGTTGGTTGGGTTTTTTTGTAGCGCCACCTGACGATGGCGTGCCGGGAATGCTCACCGTATAGAAGTCAGAGCGTGCCCTCTTAACGTAGCTAAAAGCTCTTTGTTTCCACGGCAGAGACCCATTAGTCATACGTTCGTTA
>CM067353.1:72011647-72211647 GCA_034190875.2 Urechis unicinctus | reverse complement strand
ATTTATGAAGTGTATCTTATCTGTAATGACCGAAGTATATGATCCCAATAAGCGAACAGCAGACCCCCAATACAAGGTACTCATATAGGTCATCGAGATTTACATCCCCCCCACACACCCCCACCCCCCACCCCACCCTACTTGTCCTACAGGTATGCTTCGTGCGTGAGCCGAGACGAATTTTGAAAAGAGACGCATTGCTTGACGGTCGATGTGAATAGGGTGGGGCGATGTGTTGCGTGTATGGGGTGGGGTAGGGTGTTCAATGTATGGCGACACATATGTTGCTTTGTATAAGCAGCATTGGAGACAATAGTGGGGCAGAGGGTGTGGAGGGGGTAGGTGAGGGTCACACATGCCAGTCAGTACATGTTGTATTGACAGTCACCTTAAACTCTCTATAACATCACCTCGTCCCAAGCTGTCAAATGAGATATCATAGAAGCGGACATAAAACATCCGTCGCAACATCCGTCGCAACATCCGTCATACGACCTCCGTCAACTACGTACGTCATAGCCCCGTCATCACATTCGGCACACAGCCTCTGTCACTACATCTGTCATACAGCTGCCATCATATCTGTCACACAGCCTCCGTCACTACATCCGTCATACAGCTGCCATCACAACATCCGTCATACGGCCTCCGTCACTACATCCGTCATACAGCTGCCATCACATCCGTCACACGGCCTCCGTCACTACATCCTTCATACAGCTGTCATCACAACATCCGTCACACGGCCTCCGTCACTATATCCGCCATACAGCTGCCATCACAACATCCGTCACACAGCCTCTGTCACTTCATCCGTCATACAGCTGCCATCACAAAATCCGTCACCCGACCTCCGTCACTGTGTTCGCTAAAGAGCTGTCACCGCAGTCGTGACAAGTCCTGTCACAGCCCTCATGACCCTTCACGCTGCTTTGACAGCGAAGTTGCATATACACCTGCGAGTACGTCTGTCTCCAGAGCGCTGTGTTATCGATCAGCTCTAACATTCTACCTGTCACCTGTTTTTGTGTCTTGAACACTGCCGAGATTGGCGGTGAGACGAGGCAGAGGGCGCTGATCTCGGAGTTGGCGTCCTTTTCCAACCCGCTCCCGCATAAAGCGAATCAAACGCCGCGCAACGTACGGCAAGAGCGCACCGCCGTCGCGCAGGCGCCAGCCGAGGGATTGCGACGCGTTCGCGGGTGGTCAACGCTGTGATCAGGCCAAACCTATTACAAGGGTTTTGAATATTGGTTGTTGGAGCTTGGCGTTGGAGCTTGGTGATTTGTGGATATCTGTGTTGACGATTGGGCTTGTATAAACACGCTTAGACCATCGAGTACTCTTCTCCGCAAGCCGTCGCATGGCTTCGTCGAGGAAAGCTTTGGAAGTCAATAGGCGGGTTTAATGGGATAAGTGGCTCAGACTGATACTTGCGACGAGAAGTCGGTTGAATATATCACGCTGTTCAGGTGAGTTTATCAAACATGGTGTTAGTGCGTATATTTTAGAGCGTATTACAGCATCCATGTGGTTTCCGTATTCGCTTGATGAAACTTCGATCACCTGCTGATCGAGGAGTTTGGCAAAGAATTTAAATCCACAAATCACGCGCCATGGAGTAATTAATGCTCAATGATCGGACCGCGCGTGTGGTAAACGAGTCATGACGGTAAGGTCATCCAGTGCATCGTAATTCATAATTCTTATGGTTGGTGATTTACTGGCGGCCATTGCCGAGGGACTTAGCAGCTGCTAAAGCAGGTTTCTTGGGTGTTGTTAGAAGTTGTTTGAACAGGCGCTGATTATTACTGGAGAGTGAATATGGTTAATATTGTTGCGTATTGTCAGGGGGTCAATTCAGCGAGCGTTGGTGTGTGCTGAGTGAGGGGATTTGTTGGTGATAAGAGACGTGCATTGCTCACTATACAGCAGGCCAAAGTGCAAGCTATCTTTCTACCAGTTGGGGCGTGTTACAGTGTCACCGCCTTCATCGCGATGGCCAGTGCACTTAATCTTCAACCTGACTTCCATAAATTGCCGGTAGTAATATCCACGCCCCCGTCTTAACCCCCTGTAGACCTGTCCTAGGGTGCGGCTTCAGATGCGTTTGTGTCTCGGTAATGATGGCTACAGCAGGGTATAGACGGGCTGCTGCTGCTGCTGTTAGTTCCGTTCTGTGATCACAAACGATGTCAGTAAGATCTCATCACCATTAGCCACGGTCCTCATCACGGATACGCCCACCAAAGGGTTCAGAGAATGATACTAACGCTGGTTTACAATAGCCCACATTCACATCCTCTTCACGCCCTCTCAGTCTGACGTCACAGCTCGTCAGTCTGATACTGACCAAAGACCGAAGAGGGTGTGAAATTAACACTCGTAGCGGTAGACCTTATGAGTAATAATTCACGGGGGCTTAAACATGTCACTCTTTGATATATCACTGATATACATGCCTTCAACCTTTCCGTTATGTCAAATAGTGTTGCGTCACTGAACATCATACGTCACTTGACGTTGATTGGTTTATTGACTCTCGATCGATTTCATTCAACGCTGATGATGTCAATGGATGTTTGAAATGTTCTATGCAGATCATTGACCTCACTGAATCTCACAGATCATTGACCTCACTGAATCTCACAGATCATTGACCTCACTGAATCTCACAGATCATTAACGTCACTGAATCTCACAGATCATTGACCTCACTGAATCTCACAGATCATTGACCTCACTGAATCTCACGGATCATTGACCTCACTGAAGATCACAGATCATTGACCTCACTGAATCTCATAGATCATTGACCTCACTGAATCTCACAGATCATTGACCTCACTGAAGATCACATATCATTGACCTCACTGAATCTCACAGATCATTGACCTCACTGAATCTCACAGATCATTGACCTCACTGAATCTCTATATGAAGGTCAGAAAATTACTCACAACATCAAATGTTGCCATTAAATCTGAGGAATCAAATACTGAATTGTTCTTCGACCCTAAGAACGTATGCCATGATTGGGTGCATGCGGAAGTTATCTGCCAGCGATGGATACCGGGTATGACAGGCGTCAAATTGGGAAGTTAAAAAGTGGAGCCAATAACATTTAAACTTCTTCGGAAACGCATCGCTGACCTATCCAGCTCGCGTGTTGTTCCTTGGTGTGTATCACGTGACGCATGTAACGATGTGTCACGTGGTTTTGATGGACACGATCCACTGCGATGATTGGTTGGCCGCCGGGAATGGAAACCTCTCGCTACTACTAAGCTTATTTGGACCTCTTATTTGTAGCAGACTAAGGACAGGTTGATGAGGTTGCAGGTGCTCTGTTGGCGAGATCTGTACGGATGTGCTGTGTAAACATGTACTGTCCATCTTGGAAAGTCCGTCCATTATCGATTAGGTAAGATTATCTCACGTAGTCTCGCGTGATCAAGCTTCTTGTGTGTTATACCGATCTCCTGCGCATCGGCTTCTGCGCAGGCTGGGATTCGCCTCTGCAATACTCTAATCGCTTTGGGGCAAATTCGGGCCATTGCGCGACGAAATATTATTACGAAATGTCATCTCTTAAATATTACAAAAACATTTCTTGTTGTGTGTGATAAGAATAATAATAATCATTTTGTTATGGAAAACCTTTTCATAGGCCCAATATGAGGCATTTATCGAAAAAAAGTAGTTCCGCGGACGTTTCATGGCCGTCAAGCGTTTCTAAAAATGGCGGCAGTCAGATGTGAAGAAGAATTTGTGAACGAAAATCGACTAAAAAAAGCACGCCGGGATTGGAAATGACAGACAAGCAGCGAGAGTGTTTGGAGAAGTTGTTCTTGGGAAACGACGTTGTTGCTAATCTACCAACGGGGTATGGGAAAAGCCTGATATACCATTTGCTCCCAGATTTGCTGCTCCCCCATGCCCCCCGATGGGAGTTCACATGTTTTATGGAAAAAATAAAAAGACACAAAAAAAAAAAAAAACTTGGACTGCTAAAGTTAGAATAAGATTTGACAAAATTTAATACTTGTGACTGCAGGGCCTTGGTTGTATAACCTAAATAACTGCAGCGTATAAAGTAAAGAAAGTTCATAATCAAAGACATCAAAATGCGGCCTTTGTGGACAGTAAACACAGCTTTATTTCGCACTGAAGGGCTTACTTCCGAGCTTCCCCGATAAGCTCCATTCATGTTGACCATTCTTGTTTGTTAATGTTTGACGCGCGCTGCTTGTTATCGCCCGGTCAGAGGTTACAACCGGGTCAAATCGCATGCGCTCCGTGAACTATTGCAGAGATGTTATGTTAGCATTGCGTCAAACATGTCTGCCATGGAGAGTGGTGTTATACGTGACGCTTTCGCGACCCCACCCCACCTCACTTCCGACAGAAGACTGCCAGTTAACTGACAATATGCATCGTAAAACTCCAGATACGTCTAGAAATCGTGAATGTTAAACTCAAAACGGTATAGCCATTTGAAAGGAAATTGACTCTGATTATTCTGAAGTGATATAATGTCTCTGTGGCTATTGTGATGACGACGATAATAAGATGACAACGCTGTGACGACGATGATACAATGACGATGCTATTGTGTTGACGACGATAAAGTGATGATGACGCTAATGTAGCGGCGATGTTATGGTGATGATGACGCTAATGTAGCGACGATGTTATGGTGATGATGACGCTAATGTAGCGACGATGTTATTGTGATGACGGCGCCAATATAATGACGACGCTATTAAGATGAAAACGTGATGTGACGACGGTACAAACGTGATGACGACGCTTTTATGAGGAAAACGCTTTTGTGTTAACAACGCTAATGTGACGACGGGGCTGATATGGTGACGCCAATCGGACTAATATGATGACGCCAATAGAACTAATATGATGACGCCAATGGGACGACAGGCCTAATATGATGACGCCAATGGGACGACGAGCCTAATATGATGACGCCAATGGCACTGATATGATGACGCTAATGGGATGACGGGCCTAATATGATGACGCCAATGGGACGACGGGCCTAATATGATGACGCCAATGGCATTGATATGATGACGCTAATGGGATGACGGGCCTAATATGATGACGCCAATGGGACTTGTATGATGGCGCCAATGGGATGACAGGCCTAACATGATGACGCCAATGGGACTTGTATGATGGCGCCAATGGGATGACAGGCCTAAC
Source organism: Urechis unicinctus (assembly GCA_034190875.2). NCBI lineage: Eukaryota > Metazoa > Annelida > Polychaeta > Xenopneusta > Urechidae > Urechis > Urechis unicinctus. Next base: position 72,206,424 of record CM067353.1, on the reverse strand, counting down.
ATGATGACGCCAATGGGCCGACGGGCCTAATATGATGACGCCAATGGGACGACGGGCCTAATATGATGAGGCCAATGGGACGACGGGCCTAATATTATGAGGCCAATGGGACGACGGGCCTAATATGATGACGCCAATGGGACTAATATGATGGCGCCAATGGGATGACAGGCCTAACATGATGACGCCAATGGGACGACGGGCCTAATATGATGACGCCAATGGGGCGACGGGCCTAATATGATGACGCCAATGGGACGACGGGCCTAATATGATGACGCCAATGTGATAAGCACGACGTTGATATGACGATTGTGCCAATTCCACGAGCACGCTCACGTGATGACGACGCCACTGTGATGACAACGCAGATATGTTGACGACGCTAATATACTGACGCTAATGTGATCATGAATATAATGTGATGACGCTAAATAACTGACGTCGCTTGCGTGATGACGTCGGGATAACCTTCACAAATAGATAGGTAAAGCAATCTTGATATCCTACATGAGATAGCTACTTCTCCCCACAAGGTAACATACCTAGCACCTAGACTGCCCTCAATTTAGACAGCAGGGAAACGCCCACCTGGATACGGACAGATATGTTTATTGGTCGGTAAAACGACTATTGCTGCCAATTAACACATTTACCTATTTTGTCGGCAGGCCTATGTTTCTGTACCGCTGGTACCATAAATGTGTCAAAGCGATATTTTTTGCGGAGGTGTTTGCTTTACCGCGGCCCATCTTCTCGCACCACTGGTGCGTCCAAGGCCTGGCGATGGCGTCTGCTATATGGTGAGTCTGTATGGTGAGCCGCGTGGCGGTGTTGGTTTGTATGGTGAGCCATGCAGTGGAGTGACTCTGTATGGTGAGCCTCGTAGTGGGGTCAGTCTGTATGGACCACGTTTGTTCAGTGTGCTGGCTCCCTCCTGACTTCTGACATCGTCTGATCGTGTAAGCTGACACCCTTCTCGTAATAGGAATATACGCTGTGGACACGATGCCGGCCACGACCCGTAACGCCCCGATAACCCGCACCACGATAGAGCCGGTCGACTCCATCACGCCGCTTATACGACTAATCCATCACGGCCCACACACAACGACGCCGGATTATTACGCTCAGTGCGCGTGTGAGCAAATGGACTACTTTTATTGATTTAAACGATTGGAAACCGATTGCAAATCAAGGATTATATGTACCAGGAAGGATAATTGCCCAAATATCGCCTTCGGATTACCAATCAATATCATTATGTCTTCAAACAACTGGCTTGCCTCCTTGCAATGAATCGGATTCCGTTATTAGGTTCGTTATTAAAATATTTATTTTGTATCTCGAAGGTCATATATCCAGAGACAACGCCGAGTGTGTTTATTTACTGCTGCTATTGTACATTAAGTGCTCTGAGTTTATATGCGTGGTTTTGTATGACTCGTCGCTGGCCCTACCCCACCTCGCTGGACCTACCCCACCTCGCCGCTGGACCTACCCTACCTCGTCGTCGTCCCTACCCCACCTCGTCGTCGTCCCTACCCAACCTTGTCGCTGGCCCTACCCCACCTCGTCGTCGTCCCTACCCCACCCGGTCGCTGGCCCTAACCCACCTCGTCGTCGTCCCTACCCCACATCGTCGCTGGCCCTACCCCACCTCGTCGTCGTCCCTACCCCACCTCGTTATCGTCCCTACCCCACCTCGTCGTCGTCCCTACCCCACCTCGTTGTCGTCCCTACCCCACCTTGTCGCTGGCCCTACCCCACCTCGTCGCTTGCCCAACCCCATTTCGTCGCTGGCCCTATCCCACCTCGTCGTCGACCCTACCCCACCTCGTCGTCGTCCCTATCCCGTCGCGGGCCCTACCTTACCTCGTCGCAGGCCCTGTGCATTCTTTTCACATCGCTACCTGCTTCTTCCACATCATCAGCCCTTGTCACGGTGCTAGTGAACGACCGTGTTGAGGTCGCAGTTTTCGCTTATCGCGTGAGAACCTTAAAGAACTAGAAAGTAAGTGCTCGCGTTTTTCACATACCTAACTGATACCACGTGTTGCAGCTCCTGTGACTCGGTTAGGATCAACTAAAGTCACATCATTGACAGCGTGAACCCTCCTAGAAACCTTTCTCTGTGGCAATGAGGTTTCGCGGTTGAGTGACTAGAGGTGACGAAGTCATGGGAACGCCTGACTTGGTTGGGTCTCAGTGCTTGTCATATTTACATGGACAGCGCCACACAAAACCCCGGATGTACCCGAACAATGCTATTTATTCGGTGACATGGAGGCATTCTGGGAGTGATCAATAGCGAATGCATGGGGCTCTTTCGAGATTAATCTATTATCGTCACGCAAGCTGGGTAGACCATCGAGCCAATAAGCGTGATTGAGCCATGAAGTTTTTATAATATCCAACAGGGCTTGATATGTCACCAGATATGGCCAGGCCTTCCTGAGGCCAAGTGGCAGTTTTTGTTTCAATGTTTTAACCACGGTATGGCCAGAAAGCATCGGGAAAAGTTGGGTTTTTAGTTGTGATAAGGTGCGCTGATAGGTCGCGTTCAGGAATGGCAGAAGGATACTCATACACAGGTGAGTATGAACGTCCCCACAGGTGGGTGTGAACGTCCCCACAGGTGGATGTGAACGTCCCCACAGATGGATGTGAACGTCCCCACAGGTGGGTGTGAACGTCCCCACAGGCTGATGTGAACGTCCCCAGCTCGTGTGCTGCTGGCGGATGGTGTCTTATTATCCAATGTCTGAATGTCTCAGTTCTGGGAACAACATCATGGATGACACCCACATGACATGCCCATCTGTACTTGTGGAATAACCTCGGTAAGTTATCAGAAGCTATACAGCTTACTTTATGGATATTCACACGAGTGAATATGACTAAAAGTGAACGGCAACTGGGCTCGATTTCTTGGTAAATATTTTGTTAAATAAAAATTCACCGATACAAAATTTCCTGGAAACCTATTTCAACCAAATCGATTCTGAAAACCTGCAAATCCGAGCAGCACACAAGACAGAAATACAACCATTCACGTTGGGGTTATATCAACGATGGTGATTACATGGTGTAAGAAATGGTGTTGGTGTGGACACGGTGTTCGTGTTTCAACACGCCCCTTGTATGAATAAATGTCGATTAGAGCCAGTCCTGATGTGAGTCAGTGGTAATGTGACATTTGTAATATGACATTGGATGTAATGTGACATTGTTAATGTGACAGTGGGGATGTGACATTGGTATTTAAAAATGGTAATGTGACATTGGTAATGTGACAGTGGTAGTGATTTGACTAAGTGGCGATGTGACTATGTGGTGATTTGACTTAGTGATGACGTGACCCAGTAGTCACTTTACTCCGTGATAAAGTGACTTAGTGGAGACGTGATTTATTGGCTAACCTTTTATACGATCCCTGCTTTACGAGCTCACCTGGCAGTAAGTTACGGCTTTATTGTGTCTGCTTCAGGTGTGGGGAAGTTGGAGAATATGGACGACGATAGCAAAGAGCATTCACGAGAGGGCGTTCCCCTGCCCGTGTTTATTCTACTCTGTGCCCTGGCATTACTCGGGATCATCTACTCACTCGGTATAATGGCGTTCAACCTCGTCAAACAGAGAGACAAGTACGTTTTTCTTCATTTGCCAGCATATCCCCCGCCTATGGTCTCTCTTTATATATATATATATATATATATATATATATATATATATATATATATATATATATATATATATATATATATATATATATATATATATATATATATATATATATACATCTATATATATAAATTAATATATATAAATATATATCTTTTATATGTGAGATATAGTGAGATGGAGAGATAGAGAGAGCGAGTGTGTGTGTGTGTGTGTATATATATATATATATATATATATATATATATATATATATCTATATATATCTATATATATATATATAGGGTATATATATATATATATCTATCTACACACACAGTAGAGATATATATATCTATCTATATCTATATCTATATATATCTATCTCTATATCTCTATATATATATATATATCTATATCTCTATATATATATATAGAGCTGTGTCTCTCATTGCAATTACGGATGCATCACGATGGTAACCTTCACACGGAGGTCGTGTATGTGATAGGGTCATTAAGATGACAAGTCCTAATATGAACGCTGTGGTCCTGCTGGGAGCCTGTTTAGCTTACGGATCCATGGTCATGTTCACCCTCGACACGTCACTCATCACGCTGACTACGATGAGCAAACTCGTACAGGTAAGCTATACCACACCTGAAAGGTTCGCTATATCACATCTGACAGGAAGGCTATACCACACCTGGCAGGTAGGCTGTATCACACCTGATGAAACACTTCCCGGATGTTACCGCATGAAACTGACACTGGGTCTGTTCTGAATCGCGGGTGTTGATGAGGAAGGAATTTTTTTCACCCCTTATAAGTGACCTGCTGTATAACACCTGAGCCTGCGGGGAAAAGAAAAATTGACTGGCTGTATTTAAGCTGGTGATATGTGGTGATGAGGATGCGAATGTTGCAGACGGCCTGTTGCTTGCTACCGATCAGTTTCACGTTGATTTTCGGCTCCGTGTTCGCCAAGTCATGGAGAGTCTTCATCATCTTCAAGAACATCAATGTCAACAGCAAGGTGGGAGCAGGGAGTGTCCGCTTTGGAATCGTTATGATGGGATAACTTATCGCAAAACGACAAGATATGCTGTCATAACGTCACAAGAACAATCTCGTGATATGACGATATTGTTTTTATAATAAACATAATTGCCACTGAATGAAACCTTGTGTTATATGTGTTTGCAGTTAATAACTCTGTTACATACCCTGATGGTAGAAGCGGTAAGATTTTAATATCGGACCTATCGTAACCTTTGATTGCAGACAACTCGAGACGAGCACATCCTGCTCGGGGTGGTGGTGCTGCTGCTGCTGGATTTAGCAGTGGTGTTGCCATGGAGTCTGACGGATCACATCACCTGTTTCCACATCGCTGTCAACTCATCCATATTGGTAGGGAGCTATTCAAATTCATCATTTACCAGCGGTAATCAGCTGCTTTCAGTTTCACGGTTTTAGGTGTGTGTTGATGACAGCTATGAGATCGATGAATGGGGTGGTGGAATAAATTTCTTGACAGTACATAATCCCACTGACCAAATCTATCCCGAGCTGGTTCAAGTGTTCGAAAGCCGCCATGGAGACATTATTCATCACCATTAACTAGTTAAAATGATCAAATTCCGACTTGGAAATAGTATCTAGTTCAAATAATTAAAATATGCTGCCTTGGAGACATTAAATCATCACTTTCAAATTTGAATTATCAATTGCCACCTTGGAAATATATATTAGATCATCATCATAATTTATCATCATCACCTACTTGAAATGATTGAATGCCACCTTAAAGACATAAGTTATCATCATCCACTGAAATGGCGAATACCGCTGTGGAATATTTATCGCCAGACATAACTGCATCACCATGAATGTCGACGCTGTAATGCTGGGAGCTGAAAACCCCCGGAATTAAAAGGGATTATTGCAATTCTATATATTGATGCACAATGTTGTGAATAATTTGTGACGGTATCCACTTATTGTTATGGGCAATTTGATGATAGCAAATAAATAAATGTGTAAGTGCACTAACACTTGTTAGACATTAACGAAATTAGACGTGTCGTCAAAAGGGCCTTTTATCGCTCACTGAATCTCTTCTCATAACCCTCTCGTTGTGGTGTGATATTTCAGACTGGAGATGACAGCAACATATTGCTAATGGATGCTTGCAGAGGTAAACTCACTTCGATCTGGGTTTCTGTCCTCTATGTATACAAGCTCATAGTCTTTATTATCGGTATCTTCGTCACATGGCAGACCAGACACGTGACTTTACCAGCTTTGAGAGACTCAACTCAGATCTATATAGCAGTGTATACAGTTGTCGTCATAGCGCTCGTCTGCCTTCCCGCTATTCTCACGAATCACATCGGTACCAAGGTGAAGGTCATTACCGGGGCTTTAGCCGTGTGGTTCACTGTCACAGCCACTATCAGCTTACTATTTGTGCCAAAGGTTGGTGAAAACTTTATTTGAATCATTTAAATGAAATAGTAACAAAGTGGGTTAGGATATTTTATTGCATTCTTTTTCTTAACCAGATTGTGCTATGGCGATCTGAGAAAAATCGCTCATCTCCAGATTCGCTAAGGTTCCAATTCACAGAATCGATGAAGAAGACGCAGGAAGCAATGCGGAAGTGTGCCTTGTGTTTTTGTTGTGGCTCGTCGGCTGGTGACGAAGATAAGTATGCCACTGAAATGCTCACAAACGAGATCGAAACACTGAAGCGGAGTAACAAGGACGTAAGTGTTGACTCTTCTGCGTCATTCAGTAAAAGGGACGTAAGTGTTGACTCTTTTGCGTCATTCAGTAAAAGGGACGTAAGTGTTGACTCTTCCGCGTTATTCAGTAATAGGGACGTAAGTGTTGACTATTCTGCGTCATTCAGTCATAGGGACGTAAGTGTTGACTATTCTGCGTTATTCAGTCATAGGGACGTAAGTGTTGACTCTTCTGCGTCATTCAGTAATAGGGATGTTAGTGTTGACTATTCTGCGTCATTCAGTAATAGGGACGTAAGTGTTGACTATTCTGCGTTATTCAGTCATAGGGACGTAAGTGTTGACTATTCTGCGTTATTCAGTCATAGAGACGTAAGTGTTGACTCTTCTGCGTCATTCAGTAATAGGGATGTTAGTGTTGACTATTCTGCGTCATTCAGTAATAGGGACGTAAGTGTTGACTATTCTGCGTTATTCAGTCATTGGGACGTAAGTGTTGACTCTTCTGCGTTATTCAGTCATAGGGACGTAAGTGTTGACTCTTCTGCGTTATTCAGTCATAGGGACGTAAGTGTTGATTGTGTATGCACTTTAAGTGTAGCCTATGTTATTAGGTTGTAAGGACGCAAGCTGATTCATTTAGTTATAGGAAAGTAATCATAGATTATTCTGTTTTATCCAATAAAAAGGACTCCACTGTTTCTTTTTGTTGTAAGGACGTGAAAAAGGTATAAAAGTATCTCATTCGGCTGTCACATTCAGAACTGGATAGCGGGTTATTATGCCGTTGATACGTGATGTGGGTTAGGCTGGGGGCGGGGGGTTTATTTGTTGGCGAAAGTTGTTCTCGCCAGGGCTTAAATACTACAATACAATTCAAAGTGAAATAGCCGAGCGTATCTGCAACAACAGCTCACTTATCCCTTTATATTATTCTCTCATTTTCACAGAAGGATCTCACAATACGAGAGCTAACTGACCGCCTCTACTTTGGTACCGAGAAGTTCCAAGAGTACCTAACGACCCCTAAACGACACCATACTACGGATGTCTTACAGGAAATGCACCGTAAGCACCTTCGCAGAACGAGGTCGACTCCCGTCAAGCCATTACCGGAAGAGGATCTGGAACGAGAGGATTATGGGATGATGTGTAACGGCATTCCTCTAGCACCACCCCCTACATCTGACAGGAGAGAGGTGTTAGATGTATCATATCGAGATTATACTGATGGTAATAATACAGGTGATATTGCTACACAAGGCGATATTCGTAGACAGCTCTCCTTTCAAGATCTCGATATTTCTGTAGTTGACGCGGGACCAGTCTATCATCCAGAGTCAACAGGTTCTGGCAATCATAATGATTCTCATCAAAGCGTATCTCTGAGTTACAACAGCCATGATGAATCTAATGATTCGGTACCTGCGCAATATACTCACAGCGCACTAAGACTCCATGTGCCTTTGAAGTCTCAAAGAGCGAGAGTTTTTCGCGCTCACTCACCAAACCAAGACAGTGCTATTGACAATAACTCGCCCAGTGCCGACAGCTCAGACGGCGGCTCGTTCAAACAAATCATAACGTCGTTACCAAATCATAACGTGTTATCCCAGCATGGTGTGGCAAGTGAGCGCATCACTCATATGCCGAACCATTATAAGGCAGGCTTTCGGGGAATACCATGCGCTGAGTATCTCACACCAAGTCCTGATGATGCCATTCATTTCAGCGATGTTCGATCTACGTCTATTCCGAATTCTGAGCTTAAACCTTATCATAACGTGTGTAACTATACCGTGCCGTGTCAGCAGCCGAGTGGTTATACTCCCCATAATCGAACCCAATACCCCTGGGTGGGCCCTATACCCGCTCGTTTCGAGGATGATCAACTCACAGGCATCCCGCCACTCACGAGTCCTGGAAAGCTGAGTGGAGCATCGGGAAAACGGTCACGTTTTTCACGATCCCACACAGCGCCCGACTCAAAACATTATGACGACGCCGATAATCATAATGAATCACTGGCATCCAACGCGCGTCCGATTTTGAACAGAAGCTTCGATGAGCCGGCGACCACTGGCGCCGCGAAGAGCAGACAGTGGTATGAAGACGGGTACGAAGACCCCAACCCTTTGCCATACCAAACAGAGACCATCCATGGTACTTTTGTGTCGCAAATATAAATCGTTTCCACCCAATCTCATTGTATTTACCACATAATTACTGTTCATGCAATTGGCTCACTGTGCAGCAAACGTGTAATGTGTTATGTTATGAATGATTTGTTAAATCAGTGATAAGTATGCTGGTATCTATATACACTGGTATATTGATGGATGATTTTTCCTCAATATTTTGTATCATTTAATCCAATATTTGATATTTTCATATGAAACGATACATTTTTGTAAGTTTGTATTTTGTAAATGTCATGACATGTCAAAATATATGTGCCAAAGTGTTCATTCTGTGATGTTCGGCAAATAAACTTATGTGTATTGTCTTAACGTACAAATGTCAATGCTAAATATACACTCTTATCCATCACACCGTCTATGTGTCTAGACAAAAGAGTAACTTGTCACACCACTTACTCTCAGAATGGTTGATAAACGGCCTTACATTCCCGCAGTACGTCCAGCCAAGTCTCAAACAAGAATATTCGATTACACAATAGCTGGTACAACCAGTCGTATATACCCAGGTAATGCCATGAATGACCGACTAGAGTTGTTAAGATTTGCTTCTGTGATGTAAGTCCACATGTAAAGTACACGTCACATATTCGTACCGCTGGTAAGCAACGCTGCATGTAAACGGTGGATTTCATTTTTAAAAATCTTCAAAAATCCATTGTGTAAAAAAAATGCATTGACCGATTCGCAAATATTTTTGGAATAGGTATCAGCAAAATCGAGACCAATCTGTGTCCCCTGCTGATTCTGAGATCTTCATTTAGCCGGATTGTTTATTTTTGAGTGGACACAGACCCTACTGGATATCCTAGGCAGAAAACGGGCGGAGTTCGGGCGATAATTCTAGAAATAAAAATGTCATTGCGCATGCATAGTTACTAAAAAAAGCCGACACAGTCTACACTACATGCGCAGCAAACACACCATCCACAGCAAACACAACATACACAGCAAACACAACATACACAGCAAACACAACATTGCACAGCAAACACAACTTACACAGCCAACACACCATACACAGCCTACACAGCAGACACATTATACACAACAAACACACCATAGAACGACAAAACGACATACACAGCAAACACACCATACACAGCAGACACAACATACACAGCAAACACAACATACACAGCCAGTACAACATACGCAGCCAAGACAGCATGCACATCAAACGTTACATACAGAACCAACACAACATACACAGCAAAGACAAGATACACAGCAAAGACAAGATACACAGCAAACGCTACATACAGTGCCAACACAACATACACAGCAAACCCAACATACACAGCCAACACTACATACACAGCCAACACTACATACACAGTAAACACAACATACACAGCCAACACAACATACACAGCCAACACAACATACACAGCAAACACTACATACACAGCCAACACAACATACACAGCCAGCACAACATACACAGCAAACACAACACACACAGCCAACACAACATACACAGCCAACACAACATACACAGCCAACACAACATACACAGCCAACACAACATACACAGCCAACACAACATACACAGCAAACACAACATACACAGCAAACACAACATACACATAAAACACAGCCAACACAACATACACAGCCAACACAACATACACAGCCAAACACAACATACACAGCAAGCCAACACACATACACAGCCAACACAACATACACAGCCAACACAACATACACAGCCAACACAACATACACAGCCAACACACATACACAGCCAACACAACATACACACAACACAACATACACAGCCAACACACATACACAGCCAAACAACAACATACACAGCAAACACAACATATACACAGCCAACACACATAACACACAGCAGCCAACACAACATACACAGCAACACAACATACACATAAACACAACAACACACAACCAACACAACATACACAAACATAACACACATACACAGCAAACACAACATACACACAAACAACATACACAACACAACATACAACACAACATCAACAAACACAACACAGCAACACATACACAGTCAACACAACATACACAGCAAACACAACATACACATCAAACACAACACACACACACAACATACACAGCAAACACAACATACACAGCAAACACAACATACACCTACACATACACACAACATACACAGCCAAACACAACATACACATCCCAACACAACATACACAGCAAACACAACATACACACACAGCCAACACAACATACACAGCCAACACAACATACACAGCAAACACAACATACACAACAAACACAGCCAACACACATACACAGCCAACACAACATACACAGCCAACACAACATACACAGCCAACACAACATACACATCAAACACAACATACACATCAAACACAGCCAACACAACATACACAGCCAACACAACATACACAGCCACACAACATACACAGCAACACAACATACACATCAAACAAACATACACAGCAAACACAACATACACAACAAACACAGCCAACACAACATACACAGCCAACACAACATACACATCAAACACAACATACACATCAAACACAACCAACACAACATACACAGCCAACACAACATACAGCCAGCACAACATACACATCAAACACAACATACACATCAAACACAACATACACATCAAACACAGCCAACACAACATACACAGCCAACACAACATACACAGCCAGCACAACATACACATCAAACACAACATACACATCAAACACAACATACACATCAAACACACATAAACACAACATACACAACAAACACACACAACACACCATTCAACACACAACATACACATCACACAACATACACAACACATGCACAATAAACACAGCCACACACAACACACAGCCACACAACAACATACACAGCCAACACAACATACACAGCAACACAACATACACATACAAAGCACAACATACACAGCCAACACAACATACACAGCCAACACAACATACACAGCAAACACAACATACACAGCAAACACAACATACACAGCCAACACAACATACACAGCCAACACAACATACACAGCCAACACAACATACACAGCCAACACAACATACACAGCCAACACAACATACACAGCCAACACAACATACACAGCCAACACAACATAAGTAGCAAACACAACATACACAGCCAACACAACATACACAGCCAACACAACATACGCATCAAACGCTGTATACACAGCCAACACAACATACACATCAAACACAGCCAACACTACATACACAGCCAACACAACATACACAGCCAACACAACATACGCATCAAACGCTGTATACACAGCCAGCACAACATACACAGCAGATACAACATACACAGCAAACACAACATACGCAGCAAACACAGCAAACACAACATACGCAGCAAACACAGCAACCACAACATACGCAGCCAACACAACATACACAGCAAACGTAACATACAATGCCAAGACACCATACACAGCAAACTGTCATTTCTCTCAGACTACTGACTGAAACACTCATCCTCAGGGCGTTTATCCCAGAAACACTCGGGGGAGCTCATATTGTACACGTCAGAGTTAACTGCTCTCTGCAGTCTTCTTGAAGGCATTTCCCAAAATAAATGTCTTGTGCGTCGCCTTATCATATGCGCTGACAACCATAAGGCTCTGAATGTTAACATCTTATCCGCTTTACGACGGATCCCTCGAAGACACTTCTAAAACACTAATTATTCTGTACCACGTCTTCCTACAGGGCCATTGCACTCGAACGAAATCGCCTTTTAAGTGGGGTCCATCCCACACCTAACCTATTCTCGCTTCCCTTCCTTACTTTTCACTTTATGCCCGTGGCATCCCCCCTAAGAACAATCGCCCGGTTTCTTAATGACAAACAAATCTCTGTGGAATAGGAGTTATCGAGTCCTAGGAAATCAGCCGCCTGGTGGCGCTAGTGTTTGGCTGCTGGCAGCATCCATTACTGCGTCCCGCGGGGAATAGACCAATGCCAGCCAGCCGGCCTTTTATGTTGATTGGCTGAGCGCTGCGACAGACAGCTTTCATCACCCTAACACGATTTAGCGGATGCAGTCCAGTGGGGGAGGGGGTAGGGGGGGTTGCCCTGAGGGGCGGGGGTCTAGAGAGGCGGCGATGTAATGGGGTCTGTCTCACCCCTCCCCCCCCTACACACCCTCACAGTTCGCTCCATTTCCCAGTCTGGTGATGCCTGTTGAGGCAATAGCCTTTTTAAAGCACTTCTTGTAGCTATCAAGAGGAGTCACTTGTTGGTGAAGTGGGTGTGTTCATGTGTGAGTGTGCGCTCCAGATACGCGCCCACGGATTAGCGCTAGAGGCTTGCCCCTTCAACAGGTCTTATCGCCTCTCTCAAGTCCGCTAGAACCCTTCACCTGGTTTACACAACAGTTATGAAACGACCGGCGCCACTTGTGGTTCACCTAATCTAACTTTTGCTGATGTTTTACTAATTAATACCTCTGACTTCTCGAGATTTCCTGGAAGTTCCACTTCTTCTGAACATAAAATACGACAAAACGTAAATTGGAGCATTCCCGAAATACGCTGTTTAACGCAACTTATCATAACCACACAAGCCATTTCCTCAGTCATATTTCTGCTATTATTCTTTCAAGTTTCCCTCTCTTTTTTTTAGCTCTCTGTGTATTCGTACATTCTTTCTTGCTCTTTGTTATGCTACCATGGTTTTGTTCCGTGTTGTAGTTCTGCTATCCGTGAAAGTCTAGTGATCATGGATACCTTTCATTATCAAACCTGTTTCCATTTGCTTTGGCCATAGTCCATCGTGGTGTTGTTGTACCTGATTAATATGCACCGAACATGATATATTCGGGTCGTCCGAACATCACCACATTAACTGCAACTCACTGAACGAACTCAACCCAACCCCCTCCTCGACTCAATCCGTCTGTTCTAGGCTGCTATCAATCTATCCCACCGCCTCCATTTATGCATTACCTGTGATTAATGTCCTATATTACAGGTGCGCATGGGATGGTGAAGCCAACGGTAACAGCAGCTACAATGATGACAGCGCCGTCTGGCTATCTGTCATAGTTATATTCCGCGCATGCGCTTAGATGCATACCACCTGTTATCGGTTTGACGACTGTCGATGGACATACAGCGAGCAACGGAGTTGTGATTCTCGCATTTACCTGAATGATCATTGTAAAACATCTATTGAGCTATGGTATGGTCCACTCCGCATCAGCTACCATATATACTCTTGGGTGTGACTCTTGTGACAGCAAAAGCCATCGACGTTTGCGTGTAACTACTATACACCGCAACTGTTGCAGCAATGACAATCCCTCTTCTGGTAAAGTTGACTCTATAGGGCAGGGCCTAAGTCATCCGCGCTTCTCTGTCTGTCCTACTGGACCCCAGATGACGATGGTCGGGTTCAGTAAAGCCGCTCAAAATCATGACGTTGAATAGACAAACAGGAAATGGTATTGCGCTTTGAGTTGATAACGCCAAGTCGATGACGATTCTGTTTCAGATGCAAAACCCATCAACTCTTTAATGTCTTATTCCGCCTTACCATCAACCGATCACGTGTTGACGCAGGCCATATATTGTACGAGTGAAGATAGAGATTCATGATTTGCTACACCGTTGAATCCAGATAAGCATTTGTTCTCATCGGAATCTTTGCGTAATGAAAGGAGGCAAGTTAAAAAATATGACGTTGACTTGAATTTAATATATATGTATTGAAGAAAGAAGCTTTAGTGTTAGCCTTGGCGTGGGTGAGAGCACCACCTCATAAAAGACATTGGCAGCAAATGAAACGGGTGGAGTGCGCATTTTCCATTTACTGCGGAGAGCTTTTCACACTTCCTGGATACTCGTTGCCATGGGCGCTCCGGGGTTAATTGGGCGCGAAATAGCAGCAGCGACAGAATGCAGTGAGACGGCTTGTCCCGCTGCAGCCCGGAGCTGGGGCAATCTACTCTCCGTGATGCCTGCGTTAGCTCCCGGACGCACTTACCTCCCGGCTGCTGATGCAGTTAAATGCTGCTGTGCTGGTGGTAAACTGGACAGGCGCGCACCTGCTTCGGGAAGAATAGTTATAAGCCGGGTCATAAGCCGACCCCTGAAGCGTCGTCATGCGGAGGTCTGCTTGAGGTCCAAACAAGGTCTACAGACCTCGCTTCTGCCAGTGTCTATGAAAAGGGTGTTATGAGGGTGTGTTGCGATCCCCGGATCAGCCGACGTCGTCCTTTGAACGTCTCATCACTATCACCCACCCATGAAGTCGACTGTCTTCCGCATATATCACTCCATTTCGTCACATATACAGATTTATTCTAGCCACAACTACATCATTGAATGCAGCAGATGCCGGGAGGTGATTATTCCGATGCCCAGTAGCTGTCAAATAGAATCCTCCGCCCGCGGAAATCTCCGTGCCGTGTGTATCCAGTTAACAGGCTCGACCACATATCCGGATTAACAATATCTATTAGTACTTCTCATTTCATTTAATAGCACCGCTACACCTAAATCTGATCC
Source organism: Urechis unicinctus (assembly GCA_034190875.2). Classification (NCBI taxonomy): domain Eukaryota; kingdom Metazoa; phylum Annelida; class Polychaeta; order Xenopneusta; family Urechidae; genus Urechis; species Urechis unicinctus. Next base: position 72,191,265 of record CM067353.1, on the reverse strand, counting down.
ATTCACCATGAATATAATTCCTGCCTGTCCAATATATTCCTCTACCCTAAGTGTGTTTCCATGGTAGCTGGGCGCCCCAGCTTCAGCATCTGAGTGACTGGGGGCTAGCTCTCGTGCTGCTTCCCTAAACCCAATCCAAAACTCTAAATATTTCAGACATCTTCATCAAAGGCTGTGCCGTCGACAACTCACGCCCGACCCACATGGTGAAAGTTTTATTATTTTCTTGGCCTGAGAATGCCACTTGGACGGGGGTAGTGGCGGAGGCGCAGGATGGGTGTTGAATATTGGAACAGATGCTGAGATGGGAAGTGTATCTTTTGTCATACTAAGGCCAATGATATGTACGTCATTCTTGTCGAGAAAGATTAGAGGGGCCTGGTTGTATAAGCTTTTTGAAACCGAAGGATAGTTTATCAGGTTGACCTGCGCATCTGGGTAATGCATAATTAAATGCATAGCTGTCCATAACCAGGTGAATTCATACGCTTTATCGGAGCTTTTATGCAAAGTGGAACACACTCCTAGACGCAGAGATGCATTAATTGATGATGATAAATAATGATATGCTTGAGACAGCCATATAAGGCATTGATCAAAGTACACACCTATGCGGAGATGAACAGATACGCAAGTTTATTTTACATTAATACAGCTGGTCATCCCGGATCATTGAGTGGTGGGTAGCCATGAAGCTCACAGAGACCGTTACTACAAACGAATACAATGGCCATGCAGTATCGAACAATATAAAACATAAATTACAACACATCGAAATATATTTCGATGTGTTGTAATTTATGTACTCATACCCCGTGATCAACTGACATACGCATAGAGCTAGTTCTTAAAACAGTATATGCTGGTTGTGACCATCGTATATATGTCAGTTGATCACGGGGTATGAGTATATGGGTGACACGGAACACGGATCAGCCGTCTTCTAAGTAAACTTAGCCTTATGGGTGGCAAGCTTTATAGCTCATCTTGAAATCATTTCTATCAGTATGTCACGATGAAGGCATGGTTTACCTAGCTGAGTTACGTATCATGAATTTAGCATTGAGAAGTTGATTAGAACTCATTGAGAGAGACATTCAACACAGTTAATCTGATCTACACACACACACGTACTCACACACACACAAAAATATATATATGTATTTATATATACTTATATATATGTTATATATATATACATATAAACATATATAAATACATATATATATATATATTCATATATATATATGTGTGTGTGCGTGTATGTACGTGTGTGTGTATACACGCACGCACGCACACACACACACACACACACACACACATACATACATACATACATACATACATACATACATACATACATACATACATACATACATACATACATACATACATACATACATACATACATACATACATACATACATACATACATACATACATACATACATACATACATACATACATACATACATACATACATACATACATACATACATACATACATACATACATACATACATACAGAGAGGCAGATAGATATACTGTTACAATATCTTAATCAATCAATACCTTTGATCTCATTGATGGCAAGACGCAATTGCTCTTCTTCACACCCACGTGCTCACTGAATGCCGGCTGACGACTACGTTATGACAGCCTTGCTCCTGTCGTCTTCATCCAGTCCCCTTCTGCCTCCCGGATGCTATTGATCAGCACGGAGGTTTCCTCATACACTGGCCATATCATATATACCCTTCACATGTTTCATTGTCTTGCCTTTCCCAAAGCTCGTCAGTATCCAGATCTCTCTCCTCCACATCCCCTCCCCCAAACGTCGTCTCCGTAACCGACTTCATCCACCCACACACGCCCACAAACATATTCTCCATCGTGTTCCACCACAAAGACACCAGCCAGGAAACTGAACACCTGCAAGGAGACACCCGCATCTCATCGCCAGCCCTCACAAGTTCTTTCAACCTGCGCACACGACGGGTTGCATCGGCAACATTCAAAAGGCAAAAAACTGATGTAGTAATATAAATAGATACATATAAATTTACATATAAACCGTACCACAGAGTTGTAACCTACTTATACCACCCAATCACAGAGTCGCTAATAGCTTATACTGCCCTTATCACAGAGTCGTTACCACCTCATACTGCCCTTATCACAGAGTCGTTATCAGATTATACTGCCCTTATCACAGAGTCGTTATCAGCTTATACTGCACTTATCACAGAGTCGTTACCAGCTTATACTGCCCTTATCACAGAGTCGTTACCTTATACTGCCCTTATCATAGAGTCGCCCTTATCTGCCCGTACACAGAGTCGTTACCGCCCTTATCACAGAGTCGTTATCGGCTTATACCGCCTTATAACGGAGTCGTTATCAGCTTATACTGCCCTTATCATAGAGTCGCTACCAGCTTATACTGCCCTTATCACAGTGTCTTCAACAATGGAATATATGACTCTAGGCGTCGTCATTCTTCCTACGCGATGTGTCGCCAGCACACACGTTACAACGCGCATCACGTTCTTTCTGCATCATCAACAACGCCCATATTTAGGAGGTTGGGTCCGTCACTGCGTGCCCCCTTTTCCTGACCCCACCCCTCCCCAGTCCTTTCCCCTCACCAACCTTCTACCCAACCCTGAATGCACGTGCCTGCTGTGGCTGCATGTAAACAAGGCAGCTCTTTGTCCACTGGCTCGTTTAATATTATTGTGTGATTCATGTCAAATGTTTGGCGCCATCTTTTTACTTTATGCAAATAGCAACCGTCGGCCATTTTCAGACTTGATGTGAATTTACATAGGTGTGTTTTGTAGCCATTAATGCCAACAAAACCTGTGAATGTTCAGAGGTGTGTAGAATGGCGTTGTCATCTTCTGGTTTGTGTTATAAAGTTCATGTCCTGGAAGCGAGGTGCTGTGATAATGGCGGTCATGATATCGGGACTCGTTTAGATGGTTTATCTAGCTAGCGCTCTAACCCACTAACGCCGCACAAAACAGAGAGCAAAATTATTCAATTTCCTGACAATTTCCCGCGGAATAATCTGTGCATCATTCGTGGTAAAATGTTGCCCGTTGATGATTGTCTCTCGGTGACATTGGCACCTCTTGCATACGAGTGAAGAAATGTGGACGCAGTATGGCAGATCGCCGCCACTCTCTGAATAACAATAAGATAACTAGTAATGGATAGACGCCTCGTGGGGCTGTCATCTGTCGCGGGAGCTACTGTAATTGGGAATTATAATGGTCTGATCAAGGAAGGATCCCTGTCATTAAAGAGGCAACTTTATCTTAGCGGCCTGTTGGTGAGCGGACGGGGTGAATGCATCATCCTGTCAATTTACTCTCTTCGTTTGTGGCAATAGCTGTTTTCTTAACTATAACTACGATGAGGGGTGGGGGTGAGTGAGGTAGTTGGGGGAGGGAGCGGGGGTAGGGGAGGGGAGGGGTAGCCGTTCTCGGTTATGGGAGGTCAGGAGCGGACCGCGTGCTCGATGAGAGCTGCTGGTTATGAAAAATACACTGTCTATACTGTTGTGTAAAACTGTGCAGACGGCCTTGAATTTCAATAATTAAGTAAACCGAAAATATAGCATATATTAATTATTAAGATCAAGAAACCACTCAGTTATTCTCGAATTCTATAACAAACGCGCGGCTTCTATTCATGGAGCTGAATGTTGACACAGGCTTTCGGAGTCTTTCCCCCAAGCTGCGTTGTTTAGACAAAAAAATCCCATTATCTACTTAGGATGTCCGACTGTCCGCAGCGTTGGAGCCGTTTTCTCTCTTGCCATTACGGTCGCCTGACTTTCACAGCGTTGAGTGCCGCCCAAGTTCATTGTACACGCTCCGTCGAGTAAAAGTGAGTCCGCCTTCCATCTCAAAAGCACTTCATAAGTAGCGGGAAAAATGCCTGGCCAGCCAACGAAGACAGCGCGTATGAATATTTGATGCTATGGAGATAGGAAGATGATGAGGAAAACAAACTATATTCATTGTCAATCTTCTCCGGGGATTACGGCCACCACGTATTACCACACGCACTCTCGCGTAACGATTGACTTTTTTTAAGCGTCACGTCAAAATCACGACCATTAAAACGGAATTCTCAAGCGACCCAGCCCTCTTCCGGCCCTTAATGATTTTGCCACTGTCGTGGCCAGCGAATGAAAGACGTTCATATGTCTTTGAAGATCAGAATTTTTATTTACGCAAACAATTTCAATGGCTTTAATGGTGACGGTGAAAACAGTGGGTCAGTAAAGCAGGAACAGTTCCGTTATCACGTGACGTTTTGTCATTTACTGAGATGTATCGTATGGGTATTTAATTGGCGGAAATACACAGGAAATAATTATCATTCGCCTTCTATTTTTTAGTTCTCATAATCCAGTATCTATGTGTGCCGAGCCGCGCATTCGTCACCAAGATATATACGACACTCACTTGTCGACTATCTTCGGTTTTGCAGCGAACGCCACGAGTGATATACGGAGTGCATTACTCTCGGCCAGATCCCGCGGTAGCTCACAGACACGAGGCCAACGCCACGAGATATTGTGCCAGGGATTTTATGGAGGAGAGTAGATCGGGGCGTGGTGCGTGGGGAAGCGGCGGTCGTCGTGGACGGGCCGATTCTAGCAACAAGCCATCGCCCATTACAGCCGCGCATTTGCTTCAAGCGTTGCCTCATTGAAACTAATCAAGACGGATCCTTCCGCTGGGGGCTGTTCTCCGGCCACTTTGTCTCCTCGCGCTCGGCCATCGAGTGCCATCAAAATGGCACAAGTTACAAGAAAGGGGCGGAGTTGACGAGCGGACGGGGAGCCGGAAATCGACAAGAAAGACGAGAGGAAAACAAAAAGAGCAGTCGCTGTCCTCGTTTCTGACATTACCGTTGTATTTGGGTAAAGTTTACTTTGACAGATTTGCGTGATAGATTATAACGACAATTGTTGGTCAAGTCAACCCCGAGTCTACACGATTAGGGTGTGTGTAAGTAATGCCATGCCACAGTGGTCACAATTGGATTACATCCTCCATTCAATCAGAGGCGACCTATTCTCTCATCACTGGACCCTTTAAGCACATCCTCGCGACCCGTCGTGAAAGAGAAATTCCATCTTAAGACTGCGCTTTATAAACGGCACCTATTGATACGCCACAAACATGTAATTCATTATAATCGACGCGAATTGGTTTTCTTCTAGTCACTCAATAATCCACACGTATTAATAGAGTAACGCGATTTAAATGTTGATAAAGTAACAAGCTTTTATCCTGACACACCATTAAAGACAATATACGTAAGCCCTCATTATATGTGGCGTAACCACTAATTCGTACTTAATAACACCACGAAGTAATTACTCCATGATGCCACCATTAAAAAAAAAGTAGAGTACAAGCAATCCAACCACTTTATAGCACAGACCCTCACCTGACATTAAGTCGATGAATGAACCAGAAACTGGTAACGCCATTTTACACACCTCATTGTTTCATAGGTTCTGCTGGCGTTTATGGCTACAAAACACAATATATGTAAAATCACATCAGGCCTAAAAATGGCCGACGGTTTTTATTTACATATAGTGAAGAGATGGCGTCAAACATTTCACATGATTCACTCAATAATATCAAACCACTTTATTTAGCAATATAATTCAGCTACCTTAATTATACCACAAACACACGATTCAGTTCTCTTATTCATACCACAAACCACGCGATTCAATCACTTATTTATACCACAAACCACACGATTCAGTTCTCTTATTTATACCACAAACCACACGATTCAACCACCTTATTTATACTACAAACCACACGATTCAACCCCCTTATTTATACCACAAACCACACAACTCAAACCTCTTATTTATACCACGAACCACACGATTCAACCACCTTATTTATACCACAAACCACACGATTCAACCCCCTTATTTATACCACAAACCACACAATTCAAACCCCTTATTTATACCACAAACCACACGATTCAACCACCTTATTTATACTACAAACCACACGATTCAACCCCCTTATTTGTACACAAACCACACGATTCAACCACCTTATTTATACTACAAACCACACGATTCAACCCCCTTATTTATACCACAAACCACACAATTCAAACCCCTTATTTATACCACGAACCACACGATTCAACCCCTTATTTATACCACAAACCACACAATTCAAACCCCTTATTTATACCACGAACCACACGATTCAACCACCTTATTTATACCACAAACCACACGATTCAACCCCCTTATTTATACCACAAACCACACAGTTCAAACCCCTTATTTATACCACAAACCGCACGATTCAACCACCTTATTTATACTACAAACCACACTATTCAACCCCCTTATTTATACCACAAACCACACGATTCAACCACCTTATTTATACCACAAACCACACGATTCAACCCCCTTATTTATACCACGAACCACACGATTCAACCACCTTATTTATACCACAAACCACGCGATTCAAACCCCTTATTTATACCACAAACCACACAATTCAAACACCTTATTTATACCACAAACCACACGATTCAACCACCTTATTTATACTACAAACCACACGATTCAACCCCCTTATTGATATCACAAACCACACGATTCAACCACCTTATTTATACTACAAACCACACGATTCAACCCCCTTATTTATACCACAAACCACTCAATACGACCACTTTACAAAATCCCATACCACATAATACGATCGCACGATAGCACCTGAAACCATATGATGCAACAATATTATAATCACTTCATCCACCTCGATCCCTCAAAAGTAAATAGCCTATTAAAAACTTTTTTTGTTACCCTGTTAACTCTTAAGTATCTCCTGTCTTTGATGTTAGCATGCAATTACATCATAGTGGCCAATTTTTCCATAAATGATCAGCCATTCCAAATTTTAGCTCACATCTCATACAAGATGTACGATTTATGCTCACAGCTTACAATCTCAGCATTGATCTGGCTGACATCATCAAACTCGCACCATGTCCAACCACAGAATTGATCCGGCTGACATCATCAAACTCTCACCATGTCCAACTACAGCATTGATCCGGCTGACATCATCAAACTCTCACCATGTCCAACCACAGCATTGATCAGGCTGATATCATCAAACTCTCGCCGTGTCCAATCATAACATGGATCAGGCTGACATCATCAAACTCTCGCCGTGTCCAATCATAACATTGATCCGGCTGACATCATCAAACTCTCACCATGTGGCTGACATCATCAAACTCTCACCATGTGGCTGACATCATCAAACTCTCACCATGTCAAATAGTTTTTCACTAATAACCACACCTTGTTTATGATTAACAAGTTATAACGGTTGCAACTTCCGGCTAACTTCCGCATTCTTGTCTGATAATCGCATATAACCATATCCTACGTCATATAACCATATCCTACGTCATATAACCATATCCTACGTCATATAACCATATCCTACGTCATATAACCATATCCTAAGTCATGGGCACAACAAAATAATTCACTGCAGACGGGATATTTTCTTGAGATGCATCCTCGATCCCATAACCACCCCCTCCCCAAGCACCCAACCTCCCCCCCCCCACTCCCCCACTTTACTAGTGACCTCACAGCCCAGCCTACTTGGTTCTCATCCTTCCAACCAGGGTACCAGCCGGGTGGTCCATCACGTCTGTCGACCCGCAACCGCGGCGGTTCCATTCTCGAGAAGGAGCGAAGTGCAAATGAGCGGGCTAGTCGGGATTAGCGGTGTCAAGAGCAATTTCAGCCCCCACCATCAGCCAGCCCACATGTCAGAGCGCATGCTCACGACTACTTATCTAATTAGACATTGTTCACTGGACTGCACCTGCGACAGAATCTTCCATCTCAACCACCCACCGCAGAAACCACTGACCTCACCAGGCACCGTCAACAGAAACACCATCAACTCAATTTATAACGGTCACAACAGCAGAATATGTGCAACGCTTGCAGAGATCACTGGGTGATAAAGGGTGATAATGGAGCTGAGCACTTGCATTGAGTCACAGCATTACTATGTTTAAGTTCGTATTTAGAATGATAACCACACCATTACACAGTCTGGAAATCTGCATGGAAGTAGCAGTGTCATGGAAATTGTTGATACCCATAGCAGACGCGAATGTGTGGTACCGCCATGAGGACGGAACCAGGGCCAAGTATTCCTTTAGGTTTCTATATCTACTCCAGCGTGGAGAGTCTAACCGCTGGTCGCTGGCCTGTATAACGACAACCAGCATCTTTCAACATCCTTTCTTAACAGAGGAAGACACGTGGACGAGTACTGGCGTTAGAAAGTAGTTCCTGGTGAACAGAACTAATTTCCGCACGAAGCGACCTTACTCAACAATTTGACGACCATCGTATTATGCAGTTCTTATTGTGCATTCATTCCGACCTATCTTGTCACAAATGTTGTGCGTTTTTGACATCGCTATGTAGCTAATAAAGCTTCTTCCCCAACCCGCAAATTTTACAAATATTGTCCATGCTTTACTCATCAGTTTGTCACAGACGCCTGTATATTCATTCAGATTATGCGAGGTTGCTATTAATTGTGACTGTTAAGATCGGTGTATCTTACAGATGGCGCCCGACAGGTCTAAATAAAATGGCCACCAAATGAGGGCCACTATCCAAATGGATGCAACCGAACTTCAGACAAATATTTGACATTACTATCCTAGATAGTCAATAAAGGGTTTGGCTTTTTGTTGGCAATAGTTGTCGCTGTACTGGTCGGGGAAAAACTATCGACTTTCCTAACAACACAGAGGCGGAGGAAAAAAAGCCACACGCACATAACACTAACGTGCCAAGAGGGACAAATTCTGCGACAACAAGAGTGGGCGATAATATAATCATTATACAAGCGTTGGTATATTCATTCAAAGCCAATTCGCTTGCATGATGCAGATTGTTATCATTTGAAAACTGTCGTCTGCTTGTAATTGTTGAGATCGGCGTGCCTTAAGAAAGGGCGCCTAACACGACGGAGAGAATAACCACCAAATGGGGTAATTATAGCAATGAATGCTGTGAGAGCTAGCCTCTAGTTGGATTCTACGATTAGTGTAATTAGCTTTCTGGGGCTTACCCCGAAAGTTGCAGGTGTTTTCTGAAGAGGGCAGCTCGATTTTCTAATCAAAGTCCAATAAAACTATTGTCTGTGGGGGCGGGTTAGAGCTTGGAACTGGTGGCAGGGTGTGGAGTATCAGGGAGTCGGATTTCACAGGCCACGAATGAGACAGAGTATATCCAGTTTGCGGCGATTGATTGGTGTGTGACTTCGGGAGGCTGTCAAGATAGTGCTGTCTGCATCTGATTCTTTAGCGAGCATGTATAGTCATCGCCTCGTCCCTTAAAACATTCAATTAACTGACAATGTGATACGGCAGTGCCATAAAACAACCCCGGACTTTTTCATCGCCACATATATTTTGTGGCACAGAGTTACCAAGGCCGGACTAAATCCTATTATAGATACAACGCCACCTGGTGAGCGGTTCATTTTTTTTTTTTAATGAGGTACGCGTAGAAGAGATAAGCTGGATGATTTTAGTTGTTAATACTGGCTTCAGTCCACACAGAGGTGTTACATAAACGCCTGATCTGTTACGTAGCCGAGCTACATATCCTCACGTGACCGGCAACAGGGGTGTCCACGTTATAAGTCATTCTGGAATTCGACAAAGCGTCGACTTATGTTGTGTTGGGTCAGTCATTCTAGGAAGCCTCATTGACACTATGCTACACAATGGCTCATCAAGCGAGTATTTGGCACGCTGTTTGCCACTCATCGCGTCCGCTGGCCTCCCGTAGCCCCACTCGTAGCAGTAGGCCCGGCCACTGTGTATACCCATTCCATCAGGGACTATACCTCTATATTGCTCCATTATAGCTACCCAGGTCCATATCTAGACAGCAAGCCAGTGCGCGCTCAAAAGCCCTGCGCATGAATAATAGATGCGCTGGTGGCAAGTATGGAACCCCCGTCCCAGCATCGCTATACTCTCTGGCCTCATATACGCAGCACCTCTACCTCTCCTTACTTGACAGACCTATACTTCATTCTTCCCACACTATCACGGCTAAGCGGCATCTACGATTCTTCATACGCGATTATTTTCGACAAGTGTACACGGAAAAGATGGCGACGATAGAAGAGAAAATACCTGGAGGTTGGGTAGTGAAGAGTCGTGCAATCTGTTACAAGGCCTGTCTCTATGAGACGTCGAATGCCTCACTACTAACCGACTTCACCACAAAACTACATACATATATATATACAAGCATACACACATAAATACATACATACATATATACATATATACATACAAGCATACATACACATACATACATACATACATAACATACATACATACAGACATACATACATACATACAGACATACATACATACATACATACATACATACATAGATAGACATACATATATATATATATACAGATATATATATATATATACATACATACATACATACATACATACCATAGACATACATATATACAGACATACATACATTCATACAGACATACAGACATACATACATACATACATACATACATACATACATACATACATACATACACATACATACATACACATACATACATACATACATACATACATACATACATACATACATACATACATACATACATACATACATACATACGTACAAACATACATACACACATCAATACATACATACATGCACACACACATACATACATACATACATACATACATACATACATACATACATACATACATACATACATACATACATACATACATACATACATACATACATACATACATACATACATGCATGCATACATACATACATACATACATACATACATACATACATACATACATACATACATACATACATACATACATACATACATACATACATACATACATACATACATACATACATACATACATACATACATACATACATACACAAACATATACATACATACATACATACATACATACATACATACATACATACATATACATACATACATACATACATACATACATACATACATACATACATACATACATACATACATACATACATACATACATACATACATACATAATCATTTAGGCGATTGTATTTGATAAACCAAGAATAAATCCATGTTTGCATCCGATGTTAGCATGAAGCTAACAATAGCAGATCTCTTTCGTTTACAGTTCATGTGATATACTCTGTAACTGATCAATCAGGGTGCCTGACCAGGTTACCTTTGCTTTTTATACTCAGATAAAGCGGAATCATTTGTTTCATATTCTAACAGTTGCACATAGCTATGTCTCCGTTGTTGGTCGTGAAGGGCTCGATTTAAGAAGCAGTGTCTATGAAGAGATGGCTGACAGCTTGAACGGGGTTGGGATGCTTGCTCCCTGGACGTATCAGCTCCACTGCTCTTCGCTCTTCCATTCTTTGAGATCAAGTAGAAAACGCCAACTCGAGGAAGCGATAATTGTGTTACTATTCTCCGACAGTTAATTACCATAATTTCTGATTCATGTGGCTCCGTCAGGCGGTGAGCCGAACACGAGGGGAATTTGGGCTCGACCTTTCTACAATTTAAGTCGCTCCCGTGAGGTCGAGAGTGAAATGAGATTATCCGTGAATTGAACAAGATTTGGCGAGATTTTTCTCTAGCGGTTTAGGTTTGAGGATAATAGAGGTGGGCGGGTGGAGAAGAGAGGGAGGCGATTGAGACTGCCAAGTGAGCAAGCTTACTGGCAAGTTGAGCTGTCCACAATGTCAGTCAAGAAATATGACCCTGTACAACTGGCAAACTAATGGACGACCTTATCCAAAGCAGGGCATCTCCTCCATTGTCGGCAACTGAGCTGAAGACAAAGCGTTCGAGAGTATTTTATCAAATAACAGACTCAGTGATGCTTACACCTCCAGACGGTCAAGTATTGTTTGCATGGGTCAGGTCAGGTTTGTATCTCGAACCAATGCGCGGTTCAGCGCAGCGAGTCCTCGTGGCATTATGTTCGTTACACACGAACACAGGAACCCTATGAGCACCGCGGGATATCCAGGACAAACAGAGACAGAAATGGATTGAACGCTGGAAAAGTCAGAGAGGTGAAAATACACATTCGGTGTTACACAACGAAGCCAGCGATCATTGTTTGCCTCAATGGAAGAGGACTTTTCTGCAAGCAATTAATTGTTCCAATGGCGCGTCGCTCGAGCGCTTGTCAAATAAACGACCGTCTGGGGCATGTTTTCAGCAAAATAAGGCAACTACTGCTAGCGCCAAAAAAAAAAAAACCATTCAATGCCACCACCTGGAAATATCGTATTCTTATTTCACAAACGCAGGAGCATTTCTCTCCAGAAGCCAACTATTGATAATAAATTGTGATGATGGTCCTGGGTACGTACTGGCTAATTCAATATCCGCTCGTTTGTGTCCCGCGTGCTGTGACTATCATACCAGGAACTCTTCAAGAAAATTCATTTCCAGGTGCTTGTGAATGACAGAATGGCTTGGTGATCGGTCCAGGCACATTGCCTTAATTACCGCCAGGACGCCAACAGACCCACGAGCGGTTTGAGCCCGCGGGAGGCTTCAACGAGCATGTTGTATCGCCATCGACATTAGGTATCGAGGATATGTCCTACTGCGGACTTATATCACAGACCGGATCATAGCGCGGGGAGCTGTGATCGGGTGTACAACCATGAGTAAGGTGACGACCATGAGTAAGGTGATGGTCGTGGTACGTTGGTGTATGAAGTGACGAAAACTGTGATGGGAGGTGGTGTTCTTGATATTTACGACTGTCATCATTATCATCATCATCATCATGTCATCATCATCATCATCATCATCATCATCATCATCATCATCATCGTCATCATCATCGTTGTCGTCGTCTTCATGATCTTCATCATAATCAACAACAACTCCACCGCCATGAATCTCATAAGTAACAGCAACACCAACATCATAATCCCATTACAGGTACCACTACCATCACCAACATCATAATCCAATTATAGCTACCACTACCATCACCAACATCATAATCCCATTATAGCTACCACTACCATCACCAACATCATAATCCCATTATAGCTACCACTACCATCACCAACATCATCATCATTATCGTAACTAACATCATCATCATCATAACCAACATCATCATCATTATAACTACCCACCACCCTTGCTATCATTATCATCACCACCATCCTCATCATCCCCATCTCCATCCTCATCATCCCCATCTCCACCACCATCCTCATCATCCCCATCTCCACCACCACCAGCCTCATCATCAGCCCACATTCCCACCCCACCACCACCAGCCATCAGCATCCCCCATCTCCACCATCCAGCCCCAGCCCCAGCATCATCCCCATCTCCACCACCATCCCATCATCCCCATCTCCACCAGCAGCAGCAGCCACCATCCCACATCATCCAGCCCCATCTCCACACCACACCATCATCCCCATCCCCATCCTCATCATCCCCATCCACCCATCCTCATCATCCCCATCTCCACCACCATCCCATCATCCCATCCATCCATCACCATCCTCATCATCATCCCCATCCCATCATCATCCCATCCTCATCCTCATCCCATCTCCACCCACCATCCTCATCATCCCCATCTCCACCACCATCACCATCCCACATCATCCCCAGCAGCCCCATCACCATCTCCCCCCCATCTCACCATCCTCATCATCCCCATCTCCATCACCATCACCATCCATCATCCCCATCTCCATCACCATCCTCATCATCCCCCATCTCCATCATCCTCATCTCATCCCCATCTCCATCACCATCCTCATCATCCCCATCTCCACCACCATCCTCATCATCCCCATCTCCATCACCATCCTCATCATCCCATCATCATCCTCATCATCCCCATCTCCACCACCATCCTCATCATCCCCATCTCCACTACCATCCTCATCATCCCCATCTCCACAACCATCCTCATCCTCTCCATCATCATCACCATCCTCATCATCCCCATCTCCACTACCATCCTCATCATCCCCATCTCCACCACCATCATCATCATCATCCCCATCTCCACCATCATCCTCACCATCGCCATCCCCACCACCATCCCCATCATCCCCATCTCCATCACCATCCTCATCATCCCCATCCCCATCTCCACCACCATCTTCATTACCCCCATCTCCACCACCACCATCCTCATCATCAGTTTGAACAATAAACGACGACTTCTTCCCTGCAGACAACACCACAGCCTTCCTGCACTCCAGACACACTGTGCTTTGATTAACACAAGTCTGGGCCACGACACGAAGGTGAAAATGAGAATCATCACCTCGCCATCTCCCATGCGACCTCATGCCAGAGTCCCATAGCGGCAATCGACACAGCCAAATGACTCCCATCAACGTGGCGCCTTTAATTAAAATGAGACCAAACTTAGCCAGCGCCACACGCAAACTTCTTCATACCACGAGAGAACGCGAGAATTGAAAGCAGAATGCAACAAGACCCGCTCTGGTCAGCATGATGTGCAGTATTAGCCCTCTGAGACCCCACGCATTGAACCCCCGACTCTCCAATGCCAATCCGCCTTTCATCCAGATTTTTCCTCATCTGCAATTATCTTAGAAATATTATTGCATAGCGTCCACTGAATTTGTGTTCTGAATGAGAATAGTATAAAGTCCCCCAGAGACACCAGTTGATGCGATTTACTCTGAAGTGCATTGAAGCCCGCGATAGGCGGCATTATTCATCGGGGTTCGAGGCTATGCGGTTACATCCGCCACAAGCAGGCCATTGCCATCTCGTCCGGTGGCGGAATACAGTCCTATTACCAGGGTGTTAAGTCCGTTTACTTAACTTTCCTCCATCAGTTCAAAAGGCAAGTTACACGTAAAACTGTACCAGGCTTTCAATGGGTGCAGATTTAATGCGAACTAACGAACTAGCGATTTGTTATCCCAATAGTAAACCCAAGGGTGGTCTGCGGTGGTGCAATAGCAGGATCTCATGCTCGTATCTAATAACGGTAGCAAATGGGAAGTCAGAATGGTCGATGTTACAAAAGATAGACTTGTTTAATGATTCGCAGTGCGACAGTCTTCATTCAACGAGGTTCTGGTTGGGCAGAATAACTCGCTTAGCAGACGAGACTGTCGACTGGGAGTGATTAACAGGGATAGGGCCCCTGACACCAGCCATCCGAGATGGACACTCTACAGAGCCCTTGTTAGGTGGTCACAATATTTCTCATAAAGGTATTTAAGATTAACTGCCCAATAATGATGACGAGGATGTTGATGATGACGTTGTTGTTGGAGAAGATGATGTTAATGATGCTGCTGCTGCTGATGATGATGATGATGATGATGATGATGATGATGCTGCTGCTGCTGCTGCTGCTGATGATGATGATGATGATGCTGCTGCTGATGATGATGATGATGATGATGATGATGATGATGATGATGATGATGATGATGATGATGATGATGATGATGATGATGATGATGATGATGATGATGATGGTGCTGCTGATGATGATAATGCTGCTACGGTCAGACTACCATGAGCATCTTTTAAACGCTACATCCCACATTCACATTCACATCACCTGACCGGGATCGCCACATCGCAGCCACTCGGATCACCTCATCACAGGCGCTCGATCACTAAATCACAGACGCTCGGATCACCTTTCCCTCATTCACGCTCGGAATCTATACCCACCCCCCTCCGGAACATTATCTTGGGGTGTTTCTGATTCCGACCAGACCTTTTATCTATATCTACCATTGATCTGACAGACCAGATCCCATGACAGTGAAAAACTCCACGCAACATATGTTCACAAGGCCTCATCGACTACAAAGGTGAGGGAATGTGTTGATTGGGTCGTGTTAATAAGCCGAGCAGATGGAGGATCACCTGTGAGTGAGTCCGGACTGATTACCTGATCAAGTTGCACCTCACTGCCCCCGCCAGACCTATTATAGAAGCGCGGTGCGCACGCCAGTCGCCGCAGCCTCATGATCAATTGTACAATCAGCCTGTTGGCCGATGCCTCACGCAACCTTCATCAAGATTTTACCTCGTTTCCTCTTATTCGACTCACGCCTCTAAACGTTCAGTGGGCAGACGTCGAGCGCACACCTTCACCACCCATTCTCTACCTGTTTTATTTCACCTCAACACGCTCGTGAATGGGGCTCTGTTTCATCATCACCCCCTCCCACTCGTGCCGATCACAAGACGAGACACACTGAATGTGACCATTTGGTAGCTATCAATCACGTCAGACTATGGAGTTATAATCACAGAGCAGCTGGTAAGCTTTCCAATCCGCTCTATTCCCTGTTTACCTTGAAAGGCCCGCCAGTTTTCCTCAGCACGCCTCCTCACAAATTGAATGGTATTTTTTTGCATGCCCTTTGTATTGTTTAATTATAATCGATTTGCGACATCACGCATTTCGGTGTGCTAAGTTTATATTTTCTCTAAGTCGCTGGGAACTTGAATCAACAAGGTCGACATATGTCTTTGTTTATATCAGAGGATGCTGGGTGAACAGGTTACAGCGCTTCCGAAGGATGTCATGATCTAAGGTAGTTAAGGTTGAATGACATCGGATTCGTTGTATCGGATTCGATTTTAGTATCTGATGTTAAATATCGTCATATGTGAGGTCTTCATGTGTGAGGTCGTCATGTATGAGGTCGTCATGTATGAGGTCGTCATGTATGAGGTCGTCATGTATGAGGTCGTCATGTATGAGGTCGTCATGTATGAGGTCGTCATGTATTAGGTCGTCATGTATGAGGTCGTCATGTGTGAGGTCGTCATGTGTGAGTTCGTCATTTGTGTGGTCGTAATGTGTTATGCCGTCATGTGTGAGGTCTTCAAATATGAGCCGGTCGTGTGTGAGCTGGTCATGAATGTGGTCGTCAGGAGTGAGGTCGTCATATGTCAGGTCGCCATGTGTTAGGTTGTCGTGTGTTAGGTCGTCATGTCTGTTGTCAACATATCGTTGCTAAGCATCGGTTTACGTACAAGGACAACTTATGACCATACATATAGCATTAGCCAGTCCTTCGTGACAACAATTCCCTGCCTATCAATGCAGTCGTCAACATGACAACATATCGTTTGGCTGCTGTACATGACAACAGTTCGTGCCACTCGATTACGGGCGTCCTCTTACATTACAAGACGAAATGCTTGTAGTTTATTGACTACTGGCGAGTCACCTGCAGACCATTCCCGCTGCCGACTCGACCCAGTGTTTCTCATCTATTCACCCCGACACGATGTCTCTTCGTCTGACTGCCTCATAGACCCGTCTCGTAATAGCAAAGCTTGTACCGGAAGTGTATTGCTGCAAGCAGGTGCATCCTGGTAGTCACCTATGCGCGCGTCGCTCTGAGTTTAAGCTATTTAATTAATCACTTCCACATTATAAAAACAGACCGAGTTTCTCCTGCGTTTGCCATGTTACGCCGCAGTTTCCAATGACAATAGCTATGACAGTTTAGATAAAAGTTTAGTGCCGTATATAGCAACACCGCCCTTTCCATTCGAGTCGATTTGCTCCAGGGCGAACGTCGGACTTGCGCAATCGCTCTGTTGAAACGCGATCGAATGGCAGGCCGGGGCTAGATACTACGCGGCCTGTCGCGCAGTGAACTCGGTGTTAAGCCGTTCCTATTGACCGACAAGCAATCGGCTTGTTAGGAAGTGAGAACATGTGCACTGTAATGGTGCAACACCCACCTGGTAGCAAGTGATAGCTACTTACATGCAGATAGCATGCGTAGGTCAAGTGGTGCACCGAGTGACCTTCACTCGTACCTCGTGTCTTGTTATGGTAAAAGGTGTGGTTTAGAGTACAGTCTCAGATACACGTTACAGTTGTGGAGTATTGTGGTGTATTATTTCGACTTTTGCCATGGCACACTTTGGCAACATGTCAGTATTTCACCTTAGCCATCCATTATTTGTTTTCACATTGTTTTTTTTTTGGAATATTTCACTCTTTGCATGTCTAATCCCCTTTATCGCCAGTAATTTTTACTTGTCTCTGCGTCAGAGTCTGCTTTTCGTAAAATTCCCCTAGACATGTAGCTGTTAACATCTGCAGGCAGTTCAGTTTACACAGGTTTTTCAGATATCCCATCAACGCTTACAGCCTTTCGGATATAGTACGCTAAGAGGACCAACCCTTACGGACCTCCATACACCCGCCCTCCCATCGTAACCAGCTAGCATCTCCCGCGCCCCAGCACCGTCAGCTGCAGCAATAGCAGCAGCAGCAGCAGTTAACATCACTAGAAGCACCCCATACACTTCCACGCCCGCAATACCTATACCTTCCACTTATTTGACCAGACCATCGCTGCAACGCAACAGGCCCCCTCTCTACTAACATTTGTTTAGTGAGGATTCCATTTGCTGCTGCGGCGAGCCGGCAACCTTTCAAATATTTCCCCATTATACTTGGGTGAGCCTGCTTTGAAAATATAAGAGGTTTATGTCCGAAATCCTAATGAGAGCCTCTCTTGGGAGCAGTGTCTAATTACTGACGAGGCGAGCGTAGAGGGAGCGGTTATTGTCTGAGTAATGCTAGCAGCTTATTGCGTTAGCACAATAACACGGCTATCATATGCTCCCATTTTCAAATTAAGGAACACTCCCCTCTTTCATTTCCAACTTGGCCCGTGCTGCCTCTCACGAGGTGGTGTGTAATGTATCAAAATACTCTCGTGTTATTCCAGGCTCTAAGAGGCAACTCTCCGGCCTAATTTCATCTGTTTCACTTAAGCTCGGTAGTGATCAAATAAGGCCCAGTGAGTGTGTAGCAGTGTAGAAGGCGACTTTAGTGGGGCGTTGTGTGGGTTATTCCAGCAGGCCACCATATGCTCACTGTTTCACCAGACTACTATGAATGGTGACATAAACCAGGGAGGACACCAGCTCAAATATGGTCCGTTATTAGACGTGCCTGCTTATATCAACCTCAGTTAAAACTAAATTGTGGGCACAGAAAAATGAATTGCAAGCAAGCGTTGTTTGGTTGTTTAGTTTCCATTTACAACCATCAGAGCGGGCTGGTCTCGGTGACACAGCCCCGGGTCTAATCGACACGGGCACCGCTTGATGGCACCTAGCATTTTTTTGTAGGCGCGGTAGGTTCACCGTGGTTATGTCCAAATGATTGTGAAGTCTATGACGGAAACACACTGAAAACGTGAAGTAATCGGGCATGAAATACCCTTATTTCGAGTTCAGTTAATAAATTAGTGTTGACTGTAGCTCCTCATCATAATTTTGTTTTCTTGCAGTTCTGTAAGTATTCACAATAATTTGTGTTGTGGTCCATTCCAGTTGTCAGGTGAATGACTTAAGTAAGTACCTGCCGTCCATCCTGTGGGTCTAACCGGGTGTTTACTATCCGCAATACGAGCTCCTAGTGATGGAAAATTGCTACCTTCATATACAATCAACTGTATTCATATTACAATTGTCAACGGCTTCCAAAATTGAAAATTATCGGACAATGAAATTGCGTCTTGAGAACTGGAGGAGGGAAAATGCTACGATATTGATGCTACTAAAAACACCCTTTACTCTCCAAAGCCATGTGCTCGCTTCTTGCAGTGAATAGTAAAGAAATGATATACGATAGTTTGCGCGACTGCGAGCGTACAGTATACATGGTTAAAATATTGTAATGCAACATTCCACTAGCGTACACCATTATGGGTAAGTTATAGTTATTAGTTAATGCTAATATGGGCCAACGTATTGCTAAGTACGCCTGTCAGGATTTGATCCATATCTTCATTCACCGTTTTGAGGAACCCTTAAAAAATAACCAAGTTCTGGTGGCAATGTTTGAGATGGGTTTTTGTTCACAGCATACGTAACCACAGATGCGATGGGAATTACTTATGTTGCGCATGGACATTGGTTGGGAATTCCCCTTCATCCATACTGTATGCTAAGTAAAGAAACAGTGCTGAATATTTCATTAATATGGCTGGGCCGATGTGCAAGCTACGTGATATCTGTTGATGGTGGGCGCGAACAAACACCCCATCTGCGTGGCAACGATATACGCTGTGAGCTGATTACCTCACCTACAATCATTAATATTACTTTAACATTGTTTATCTGATTAGCCGGGTTTTAAGTGAAAAATGTCAAGAAATCGGCTGTACATAACACGTATATTTCATCTCCATTATTACAGTAAGTAGAACAATCTAGGTCACAATCTCTGTCGAGTGCCAAATAAAAAATAAATAGAAGAATTGAATACACTTTGTATCAATAAATACAGTATTATCAACGTGATGGAATGCTTCATAAATTACGACGAATCAATAACAATAAATAAATAAATTCAAACGATTAAGACTAGGTTGGAATGTGAAACATTTGTGACCTATTGTAGGTCGGTGTTCAGTGTCAAATGGCAGCGATTGTTAGAGATTCAGTGTTGGTCAAAATAGTATGAGATCAATTAGCCAGACCAACCGGACATTACGTCCCAGAAATGGTCTTTAAAAATACGACATACATTGTAATAAGTATAAATTATGTACAGTAATATTGGATTGTACAAGATGTCACTGAGCTGAAAAAGATGTAAAATATTGCACATCGCCCGCGAAAAAAAGGCGTCTAGGAGTTCCATGCAAATGGTGAGTGTACATTAGATATTGATTAACACGAAGGATGCCCACACGATAAGCCATGTCCAAGCCACATCTATCGCATCACCCCCGATATCCATTGGTAATATGTACATAGAAATTCATCCAACTTTGTGACGAACTGCAACGGCGGCGTCCATGCTTCAAATCGCCTGCTACAGATAACTGTCTATTAGCCGCGCATGCGCCAAGAAAAAAGCTAATGTTGACCCACCGATAGACCGCCTTGCATCACGGCAGAAAACTTCATACGCTTCTGCTTTTGTCTTTGGTTGCAAAACCAAACGCGAACTACATTCTTCTTCAAGTCCAATTTCTCTGCGATTTGAGCGATTTTCTCACCAGATGGTCGAGGTTGGATGGTGAAGTAGGCCTCGAGAGAGCGTTTCTCGGGTGCGGCGATTGACGTGCGTTTGCGTTTTCGGTCGGCGGCGTCGCTGTAGAGGCCGCCGTTCGCTTTTGCATCCCGAGCGGCTTTTTCTGCTTCTTCGAGCCATGCGAGAAGTACAGGTTTCAGAGCTACCATATTGTTGTGGCTGAGTGTAAGCGACTCGAAGCGACATATAGTACTCTGGCTGAGTGAACCTACACCAGGTAGTTTGAGTTTTCCCAGAGCGTTGCCCACGTCGGCTTGGGTGACACCTAGTTTGATGCGCCTCTGTTTGAAGTGCTCGGCAAAAGCTTCAAGTTCGCGAGGATCACAATCCAGGTCATGTGGATGCATGCCGGGATGGGGTGCACTTCCGGGGCCTGCGGCTCCCGGATGCATCATGGAGTTGGCGGGAGGCTGATGATGAGGGTGGTGTCCATGGTGACCGGGATGTGTAGAGAGCGGACCTCCAGCGTGGGTGGCGTGGTGGTGATGGTGGGGATGGCCATTCATGGGTCCCACGGAGCCCGGGTGGCTGTAAGCCGGGGAGTACATCTGTGGCGTATGTGACATGGATGACATTACGTTATGGTCAGCTGGGGTCATCCCGGTCAGCGGCATGGACACTCCTGACAGCTGATCTAACATCGACTCGCTGGGTCCACCGAAGCAGGCATGTAGAGGCATTTGAGACCTGCTGGTAGGGGGATGCTGAGCCCCCACCATGTCTGTACCGGCCGTGTGTCCATACAGACCGTCCGACTTGATCATGTGAGGTGGTGAGCCTGCCTTAGACACATCGACAGCCGCCAGAGCCTCGGCGCGGGCCAACAGGCTGTCATCAAGGCCACCGAAGATGTTTCCCTGAAAGGCAAACAGGCAGTTGGTAAACAGATGATTGGTTGGTAATAGCATATCAATTAAGATGATTTTCATTGGCATCAGTCAATCGATGTGTATAAATCTGGGGTAATAGGCGGGGATTACATGGCGGTCAGTGGCCTGACGGGACCGAGTATCGACAGGTGGGCGATACTTGACAGGTGGGCGATACTTGATAAGATTAATCTTGTGAGGAGAGCAGGTTAGGCAAGCGCCTGATGAACTCCAGGGACAGGACATGTGATGAAACGAAAGGAACAATGTGGACGACTGAATGTGTAATTAGACAGAATGAATGGAAAATGACAGAATGAATAGAAAATGTGACAGAATGAATAGAAAATGTGACAGAATGAATAGAAAATGTGAATGGACGAGGTATCAGTGCTATTTAAAGCAGTGTAAATAGGTGCTGAACATATAGGAGGTTCAGGTCGAGAGTTGAATAGTGTAATCTATTCGCATGCATATTTCTCATGAAGAAATACATTGGTCAATATTACAAAGTCAACAGACTTCTAGTCATTTAATTATCATGTGTTATTTATATGAGTATTATATTTGTTGATTATTACACTCACGGGGGAAGGGTGTAAAGTGTTGCAGCTGTGTGAATTAACATTCTTTACAAGGGATAACAGTTCATTATTTAATCAGCCGTTTACAATAAAAAAGGAAACACATCCACAAAGATTTAGATAATGTTACCCTCACCACTACAAAAACGCGAGGATATGCAAATAATCACACGAGTTATGTTTCGTATGTCTTTCTTTGGCCTGTATGTGTACTAGCATTGAAGAACATTATTGCCTTGGCATAGCAGTTATCGATGTCGTAGTAATTGACCATCAGGATGCAGGACGTGCAAGATAACGACCTTTGTCTGTGAAGGTAACGTACGCATGGTACAGGGTTGCAAAGTATGACGTCACATCGCTGATAACGTTCCAAACTGGCTCCTTAAAGATGCATTTTAAGGCGATTTTGAGAAATTTTGGTGTAGTTGCTGCAATGACTCGTTTATAATCCTTACATATAACTGGGAACACCAAATCATTGATAATTAATCGATTAAGGTGCTCTGAAAACAGCCTCCGAACTTTGTTTACACAATTTTTCATATGAATAGCGAACTGAACCAGTAACTAGGGATGCACGAAACTACCATTTCTGGTATTATCGCTCAAATTCCGCCCGTTTTCAGCTTTAGGTATATTGTGGAGTCTACCGTGTGCCATATTTAGGCTAAAATTCACGTCCCGTCAAAAAAGGAAATCGAACTTTACAAAGGCCATAAACATAGCTGGGGTCACCGATTGGACTCGAGTTTTTGGATATCATTACCAAACCAAGTATGGAAATGATCGACAATTCTTTTTCAGAACAGAATTTCAATAATTTTCAATTTTCGCAGAAGCATTCTAGTCATGTCAGGGAGGCAACATCTCGGTGAATGCGAGTCGGATAAATATCAAACTCATGTGGTTATTTAGAGAATCATTGGGGCTATCAATTGCGGATGATTCACTAGCTAGAACAAACTAAAGGACAAAATTAAAGGTGTCGATAGTCCTGTTGTCAGAGCCAGCGTGGTTGTTTTCGCATCTATTTGCAGGCGCAACGAGAGGTCAGATGGGATTATGACGACATCACCGGGATTGTGTTTAGGAACACTGAACATATTTGACAGATATCGGTCTGCGGACCCGCGATGACGGTGCCACCACCCAGGAATGACCTTGTAGTGCTGTACTTAAAGCGAGCATGTAGAGCTCGATCACGGCCTATTGAAGCACCTGTTTGAAGCGTGTTGATCGACTCAATATAGCTCACTGCCCGCTGAGCTGAGGCTGCTCGATGTAACCCAGCTCAGTGACGGCGGATAGATTTGGGAAGTGAATCGATGTGTCCCGACCCACAGACCCTGGTTCACGACAGCTGTATCAACAGATCTAATTGGCCGCTTTTGATCATATGACAACAAAAACAAAGAATATGGTACGCCAGTGAAGACTAGACGATGTTGATGTATTATCATAAGGCATTATCTAATGACCCAATAGCCGCTTTAAGCAAGGAAAATGCTTCCCCATCGTCTATTCAGTGTTGAATATGAAAGACTGCCTTTCAAAAGCATCATAAATAAGCGATACAATAGAATGAAAAAAATGATCTGTATCGATGCTTCTTTATATGGTGTTAAACAGGGCGAGGAATTAAATATTGCATAATAACACACAGAGTGTTGTATTTAAGATGTTACATAATAGAAGGCGGTTGAGTCAGTGAATGGAAAATTCATCAGCATAGAATTTTTAAAAAGGTCATAGTGACAGAGTGCCTCCCCCGCAAACGCGGCAAGTAGCTGATATGACGAAAATCACCCAATTGACGATTAACGCTTCCCAAATCAGTACTCAATGTTAATGGAAGGAATAATTTCAGACAAAAACATCTCAATTGTGCATCGTGCCGTGAACAGCATGAGTACATTGAATCGACTCCGGCTCACAGATCGAGTCGGTTGTTTGTTGAATGCACCTACCGATGGGTTATGCATGCGCCTATGCATGTGTGGTTCTTGTGCTCCGTGGTGCCTGTACGGAGGTGAGTAACGCGCAGACGGCGGTAAACATGACCCCGCCCCGCTAGGCCCCGGGGTGGCCGGATGGGGCGAGTGTACCGAGGAGAGTTTGGTGTCTTGAGGCTGCCCCGCTCCGTGATCCATGGGTGCCAGTGCCTCGTAGCCTCCGCCAAGTGCACCGCACGCCCCGGCTGCGGCCACTAACAGAGCCACTTTGACGGGTCCCGCGGCCTGCTCCGGATGATAAAGAGGTAATCCGGACGGGATTCCGATCTATGTTGTTATGTTTCGTTGTCTTAATGGGAGCGTTCCTTTTTATCAAAAGACCCAAACCAGGAGCTCATATGGCAGATGAAAATAGAATTTTCTTGCAAAATTCACCGCTCCTTTAAATTCATGCGAACTATATCGGAATTCCTAAACGGGGCAGTTCCTTCCGGATGCAGATGGCAAGGAAGATGTGATGACTGGTGTGGTCTATTTGGGTCAGCTTTGACGCGGTCTTTGAGCCGTGTTTGTTAAGCACGAGTAGGGAGACTAGAGAGTCGATGGCAAGTGTTGATACAGCAATGCGGACGCGCTGCCATTTGGGAGAGCTTTGTATGCACGGAGGGAAGGAACACCTGTTTCCATTCCCTCCTCCTCCTTTTGCGGACTCCCAACCCCCTCTATCCCCACGTGACCTAAACCGGCCAATCATAGTCCTTGTTGTAAATACGCTGGCGTGGAGAGGCCAAGCAGACGATGGACCATAAGAGGATGATTACAAATTCCACATGGAAACCGCTTAAGCCAACTACGCACGTTTTCGATGGTCGAACTTGCATTTAATAGGAATTACGAACACCAGGGGAACGGAAAACAAATGTGCTACATGCGATGTTATCCACAGTGATCGCGTACACTCAGAAGTCAGAATACACCGATTCACCACGTGGGTTTCTGTCATGAAATATTCAACCGCTCCCATCTTAACGGGTCGAATTCTGCGACTGCGCGGGGTGTCCGAGGAGGCAATAGGTAAACAGAATGTCGCGAACAAGGCCACATCCATCGGCAGCACTGAATGACCCATCCATAAGCCCTACACTCTTTAGTATACATACTTCATTTTTTGTTGCCTCCTCTGTACAGTCTATCCCTTTTAAAGGTTTTTTATTAGGTGTTAGGGATCGGATTTATGAGTTCGTTTATTATTGGCTCGAAGGATTTTCGCACCAGTAGTCATTTGGGGTAAGTGTGACAATTTTTATAAAGCACAAACGCACCTGGGGAGAGGTCGAATACGATAATGTGCATGGTGCTGTAGCGATCCAGAAAAGGGCTGACCTCTCATCAATCTAACTTTTCCTTGTGGCTTATAGTTAAAATGTAAAATCTACCCGGTGTGGTTTACTGCCTGGGTCATGCTCGCCCGGCCTCGTATTCAGCATCTCCCGCTGTATGAGCTTGGCGCCCACTCGCTATCAAAAGGCTCTTATGGACCTAGCCGCCTGCCGATTGTTAAGTTTGTCAATTGTACTGTGTTCTCGCTTCCATTTCGACTCATTTGGCTTCAATTAGCTGCAAATGGTTCTCCGCATGCGTTCCTGTATAACCTTCCATCCATATTAGGAATCTGGTGTTTGCTCGCTCAGCCTCATAAAAATGAGTGGTGTTCTACCTTTAGCCTGGCGACGGACGTACAGCCAACAGATGCGTGTTTGTTGTCCGTCCAGGATAGAACCCGCTCACCCGATACCGGGAATAGCTGCTGGGTGTGTGAGCGTGTCTGACATGAGGGGTGAGGCGGCCGGTTTGGTGGTAGTATTTGAATGAAAAACACATTCAACCAATGCAATGAATGTGATAAAAATAATGTGCTGTTTTAATACTGGCGACTAGTTTGAGACATATCTCAATCGTATAAGTATTCAAACCATGCACTCTAAATCATTAAACATTAAAGTCGACTCAAAAAAAAAATTAAGAGTGACCCCACCGAGAAAACAATTCGCAGGTGAAACGGACATGAAATGCATTGAGCGTGTGTGTGTCAACACGCAGTTGATGTAGAAGTAAACACAGAGGGGCACTGTCTGGTTATTGCCGAGTGATCGGGGAAGCTGAAAGGTGAATGATGCGGTGAGGGGAAATGCAGACATAATATAGACAAGGCAAGGCTATGTTTGGCATTGGTGGCGGCTGAACTGAGACCATGTTCGATTTATGTGGTTTGTTTACGAGTTGAGAAGGAGCATTTTCACGTACAACTTTTCTCTGCGAAAAAAACACCCCTGATAAATACACACATTTAAATGCGATTCCATTTCGCTTATGATCATATTGAAAACCACCTTATAAAGTTGCACCAACAAGCCATATATGGTGTTTACTACCATATATGGTGTTTACTACCATATATGGTTGTAACACCCACATTTGGTTTTTTTAAAAAAATATATGGCAAAAATATAGTGATAGCCACCATTTGCCACCCTTTGTTGCAATACGGCATCAACAATGTACATAAATATCTTTTTACATTGTGTCCCTTTTGCTTAGACATATCTGTGCCAACAACAAAGCAGGATAATGACAATACTCCCTTCCCATCACCTGTCCTCATCACGCACGTGTGAATCGATCAGACGCATGCAAACCATATTCGGAATCCAAACTAACAAAAAATACTTGTGAAAAAAACTTATTTGTGAATCATAAAAAAAAAATCCTCATTATTCGAATGTTTTTATGAACATATGATTCGGCGTA
Source organism: Urechis unicinctus (assembly GCA_034190875.2). Lineage (NCBI taxonomy): Eukaryota > Metazoa > Annelida > Polychaeta > Xenopneusta > Urechidae > Urechis > Urechis unicinctus. Next base: position 72,163,776 of record CM067353.1, on the reverse strand, counting down.
GTCCCTGAATTGTAGGAGATACATATCATTTGTAATTGATCTTAAATGTAACATAACCCGATCGAGGATATCGCCATAAAATTGTTTAACAAGGTTAATTAAGGCCTTGCGTCTTAATAACAGTGTTTGAGACATTCAGTGGCAAGGGCCAACCATGAAACATTTTAAACGCCGATATCTTAAATGGCATCTGAAAAGCAGTTCGCGTCATATTACGGGGAACACAAGGTCGTGACCCCATATTGATGTCTGCCACCGATAACTCTCTCCCCTGGGAAGTTGTCATTGTGCTAGCTCGCGGCTACGACACATTACCATCCTAGAAGCGGATGTACAAGGCTAATTGAAAGATTGCGGGACTTAATACGAAGACAATAGTGATGTTTTGAGGCGACCGGAAGCCAGCGAAATCGGCGCTCTGCTATCAAGGCGTCGCGGGGTGTTTGAATGTGCAGCTGGCGGGGTGAATCTGTGTCTGATCTGAGCGGGCGATACGAACGATGTTGGTGGGCCGAAACAGCTGGGAAACGTTCATCGGTTCAAGGGCCAAGGTGATGCCTCTCATTCTCTGACAGAGATCTCTCAACCTGTTTCTCTAATTACTGCTGAACTGTGTCGAGCGAACAGAAGCACAGAGGCAATCAGCTCCCTCCCCGCAGAGTTAATGGTTGAGAGCACTTTCTACGAAATAAAGACGGCTTCCCTCGGTAATCGAGTATAGTGATTAATTACTCGTGTGTCTTGTCGGGAGATCTTTTTTGTCGGACGAAGTTCTTCAGAAGTTAGCGCCACGAAGACGTCGTCACAATTGGGGCATCATTTGTCATTTCCATATCGTCATAGAGAGCTACTAAGGTGAATATATGACCCAATTACAGCGAATACAAGTTTGTTTTCGCGTGGGAATGAAGACAAATAGTGAGGTGTGCTTTGTTCCTGTTGACATTTCTATCATTCACCCCACCAGTCTGTTGTTCATTTCAATCGTTCGCTCCACCGACATCAACGACTCGACCACAGCAGGCATTGTCCACGCGGGTACAGCCGGGCCCCGCTGTATGGACGACCATTTGTCCCAATATGGCCCTCAGTCCCTAATCAGGCGAGCGTCAATTAGAGTGGGAGCCCTCTGCCGGACAAGTGGCGAACTGCCAGGGGGCAGTTCTAATGTGGAAAAGATGGCGATGGCGAGATGGCTTAATGGGCGACAACTGGGTTAGAGAGGGTGTTTGTGAGGAAGGAAGACAATTGAGGAAGGGCGGGAGGGAGGTGGAGGGGAGGGGATGGGTAGAGAGGGGGAGAAGTCGTCTTGCGAGGTGTGGAGTTTGAGCGCGGGTGTGGTCGGGCACTGAGACAGGGTGAGATTTTCATTAAGCCAAGGATGGAAAATAGTGAGCCTTTTTGCTTCACGGAGGAAATTGTTTGACGCTGAATATGTTGCGTAGTTATTTGCAGATTCGCTTCCGCCAATATCTTTTTTCGCTGATTTGGTGATTTTTTGTGTTTTACTGTAAATAAGGAATATTACAGAATGGTTTCTCAACTAGTCTTGAACACGTAGTTGTCTACGGGTAGTTGTCCACCGCTCGATAATACGTTATCCACGAGTTTTAGGAATGAAATTGATATTCCCTCTTGTTCTTGAATACTCACCAATCGAGTCAATCTCACCACGATGGAGATTAGTGGCATTTTTAAAGAATATCTAGTTATATTCTGTATAATGCTATACTTTATTGGCAAAACAAGTTCCTATTAGTTTGAATTTGTTTAATGTCATGTTCAAATAAACACAACAAACATTAGCGCAAATGAATTTAACATAGCAACACATTTTTCATGCTGATGCACGGTAAATCGACATCTCCCAGTATGTGCTGCTTTATATAGAAGCTACCAAACTCAGCTCTTTCCACCACGGGGAGACTGAGCGCGATTATCTCGACTTGCAACCTGGGGCCCTACAACCAGAAGGCTCGCCCGCAGGAAAATACTGGAGTGATGGGAAGCGCCTCCAAGCGAACGCCGCGAAAATCACTAATATTTGCCCACACGGCCGCAAGAGGTCAGCATCGTCCGGTGCTCTATGACAGCGGCTGAGTGGCCCGCGCTGAGGGCGTGCTGATCAGATCATGCGATACATCATTATTCGCCCATTACCCTCAGGCATTTTGAATATTTGATCGAATCAGCTCTGATTGGTATGCAACTCAAAACGTGCATTTGTCCATCACTTCACTACGTATTTAAACAATACACCACCAAGCCGCCCAAGAGCATCTGTTGTCCACGAAGGCCCCCGCCAAAGACCAGACGAGCAACTCTAAGCTCTATAATCTCTTCACGAAGATGGCCTCTGCTCACCAAACGAGCCCCGCATATGGTGGCGACATCCGTTAACGGGATATCTATCTCCTCTCGTCTCCCTGTAGGCTTCAACTAACCAAATAAAATCACCCGTAAAAAGGGAAGGGTGTATGAGGCTCTCAGGGCTGAGATGTGCAAGAGTTAAGTCAAGTCCGGGCGCGTCTTTCACCTCCTGGCCTGGCGTTAGTGGGTTGGGAGCAGCCCGAAAGGTAGACTGCCGGCTATAAGCCTGTAGACCCATCTAGCCACTCCCCAGGGGCAGTTCCAGCCACTTAACCATAGCTAGCTTTCTTGCAAGCAAATTCCGCCCGCATTAGAAGCTAGGTTTCAATAATGCATGGGCGAGACTGTGCTATAATAGTCGTGGTGGTGTTTCGTAGGCGACTAGAAGGAAAATATATGTGAGAGTAGGGCAGAGAGGGTCGAGGGAGTGATAACGCTGATGTAGCAGAATACGACTTGTCCTGGCAGAAATATGACCTATTTATTACTCTGTGCAAGTTGTTTTAAGGCGTCCTCCGGCTGGTCATACGCGGACATATAAGAATATAATTTGTCGGATAATTTATACACGACACAAGACCATGATGGGGAGATGATACCTTATAAAGCAGCAGTTGCCAGGTGGCCCGAGCAAAGGGCTACATTTAATCTCGCCTCAAGCACCTAATCTAGTCAGATGCGCATCATCTATTTGCATAATTTAGCTTGGAGCGCATAATTTAATCTGATGAGAGCAATCTTTAATGATACGCTGCCTGGGCTTGGTTCCCGTCGAGACGGATTCTGCCACGGTGGATAATTCCTACCCAATCAAATGATTTCAAACCCACGTAACGATATGTGCGAATTCTTGTTGAAATAACTAAGGTATGAGATGGGTTAAGAGAAATATATCCCGGCCACCCATGTTCATACGGGATTATGATGCTGTACATAAGATAATGCCTCGTATACACAGACTTCATCTCGGTCAGACACCCTAAATCAGGTAGTTTGAATAACAATTATGTTATTGGACATGATGTCAATATAAAGGTATATACTAGACAATCCATCCCACACGATCCATACAAATTACTTAACCATACAATCCGTAGTGCGATTTGGCATATAGCACAAATAAGGAAATATGCCTACATAAGGTAACATGGCATATTATTCATATAAGGTAATATGGCAGACAACCCATATTAAGTCATTTACCATAAAGCACATACAATATGCCACACGAGATAATTAAAAGCAATATGCCAGGTAAACCATATAAGGCAATTTGCTTATGGCACACACAAAGTAATGTTCTAGACAAACCTAATACGGCAGGATATCAGACAATACCCTATAAGGTAATATACCACATAAGGTAAGGTATCGGGCAAGCCTTATAAGGTAATGTTCCAGACAAACATAGTACGGCACAATATCAGACAATACCTTATAAGATAATATACCACATAAGGTAAGCCTTATAAGGTAATATACCACATAAGGTAAGCCTTATAAGGTAATATACCACATAAGGTAAGCCTTATAAGGTAATATACCACATAAGGTAAGCCTTATAAGGTAAGATACGAGAAAAAAATAATACGGTTATTTACCGTGCTACTTATTTAAGGTAATGACCATATCACAATGTATATTTGTTTTTGTCATGCAACCCATATAAAGTTATCGCCGTGTGAGTATGACCCTGACGAGTTCATTTCCGGTCCGATTCGCATAGTAGAAGACAGAGATAAAGGAAGTGTTGTTCGAAATGTCCAGTAGTTCTGGGACGTAGAGATGGGCGACACAGGAGGATGCATCAGACAGAGAAAACGGAGAGATATGATCGTTGACAACGATGTTGTAATTATTGTTGTAATTGACCTTGTTGTTGTTGTTGTTGTTGTTGACGTAAGAGGTAAGGTAATACAGGTACTGCTGTACGAGGGAGAAGTGGACCAGCTTCCAATGGGGAAGAAAGTTGAGGGCGTTATTACAAGCTGATGGGAACAATATGTCTCGGCGCAAGCCAGACAAGTCAATAATCCAACTTCAAAGAGCAGGAACTTAATGACCCAAGGCAGGTAGGCAAAGAGGTGAGTTCACCTGAGAACTTGGTAAGGGTAACTCGACAGAACACACAGCATTACCGCAGGCATGAAGGGTCATTATAATGAGCTGTATTAACAATGGGTGACGATACAATCGCTTTTGACAGTCTATGAAAGGGCGGGCATCGCGGGCACGTGGCCAGGTAGATGGGACCATCAAGCCACAGGTAGGGGGACAAAGCTGCGGGGGGAGGGGGTCAGACGGGGGCGTGTTGTGTGTGCGACATGGCGTGACGGGCCAAGTATCGCCTCATCAAAAAGCTCTTAATAACCAAGCAGGTCTACCGAGTGATATATGTCAGAATTTGTGATGTGTTCAGGACAATACGGCATGGAAACGTGGTAGGGGCGAGTAGAATAGACAGGCCGGGGGAAGGGAACCAGTCTTTTGACGGTCTATGATCGTAGACACGGGGAACTTGTGAAAACTTGATGAGGATGAAGCCGCATGATTACAATACGCTCCCCGCAGCAGAGATCAAATATTCATCTTGCGCTTTGAAGCGCGGAGACGCCAGGAGACCGGGCAAGCATCAGTATCCGAGGCCTAGATACTGCAGGTGCGCTTGCTTCGTCACCTCCGGCAGCAGCAGCAACAGCAGCAGCAGCCCTTCTTCCAAATTTCCTCTCCTCCGGCAATCGACATTAGCTCGCTTTTCTAGACCTCTTCCAGCATCTTGCGTTCTTTAAAAATATATGCATTCTTGATACCAAGCCCGAAATGAATCTTATACACTCATATACAGAGGAAAGGATTGTAGCCAAATATTGGAGACTGTGAAGGAATAATGCTATCATGTTATTATAACCCCTCGCCTCCCTCCCTACCGGTTCCCAATTATTATATATATATGGGAGGCCCTGAAATAATCTACAATTGATCAAGCAAGAATAACGTCTTTTTCCATACATTTTAGAAGAAATTTAATTTCGCTATTACACATTAGTATCTGTTACGTGATTTCATATTTTCGAACAAATGATTCGTCTGGAGGTGAGTCATTTGCTGGAAATTATTCCCAGTGAGTGCGTGTGCATATTCGCTCGAGCTATTGGATAACGTTACATAATAGAAGAGGTTTATAAAATTGTGGTTTCTATATGCGGCCTGCACCCCCCACCAGCGGAAACAAAGATATGAGACGCAGCCATTGATGAAAACAAACCGTTCATTTGAGACGACGGTGTCAAAAGCCCTCCCTGTGTTTATTGTCTCCAAATGCAACAGGCGAAGATTACCTCCGTCCCCATTGTTCCAAATATGGTCATTTCGTTTGATAGACATGCTGAGCTGTCGGCATCGTACAATACATCAGAGATTACAGCAACTCGACCGTGTCGACTTAACCCGCTCGCCTTTCGCTTTCATGTACGGGGTTATAACGGACTAGCTGTACTATTGTGAATGGTCAGAAATTGGCAGCTTATTGTCATCTGACGAGGACTAGCAATTACTGGCCAGAGAGCGGCGAGCTCCATTTTGCAATGGTCGCCAACATCTTTTGAGGTGAATAGAGGTGATTGCTTAATCTACGGTTAGCGTGACGGCTGGGGTGGTAAGGGGCGTGTGACGAGGACGATGAGTTGCCGGGAGGCTGGTCAAAGCCGAGATGAGGTCAAAGATAGACAAGATGAGTCCTCCCCCGGACAATGGCATTTAAACATCACATACAACAAGCGTATCGAGCCTTTGTTGCTTCCTTTACAGGTGAACGTACTCATTTCACGGCGTGGTCTTATTAGGCAGGTAGCGTTGTATAACTGTCAATGGGGTCAACGTATAAGTGAAGGTCGATCTCGTCATAGATAGCGTGGTGAAGTAAGAAAGGGCGAAAGTAAAGATGGAGAAGAAAGAGGGAAGGTATTCAACATAGCGGGAAGGGAGGGAGAAAAATAAAAGGAAGGTATTCAACATAGCGGCAAGGGAGGGAGAAAAATAGAAGGAAGGTATTCAACATAGCGGGAAGGGAGGGAGAAAAATAGAAGGAAGGTATTCAACATAGCGGCAAGGGAGGGAGAAAGAAAAAAAGAAGGAAGGTATTCAACATAGCGGGAAGGAAGGGAGAAAAATAGAAGGAAGGTATTCAACATAGCGGCAAGGGAGGGAGAAAGAAAAAAACCGGAAGGTGTTCAACATAGCGAAAAGGGAGGAGTGAATGATAAGTGTGACTGGAAGTAGCAGAGATATAGGCAGGGAGAACGAGAGCGAGAGAGAGAGAGAGAGAAAGCGAGAAGCTACGACAAGTGGGAGTCTGACAGTGGATCAGTCCATCTTTTCAGCATTGCCAATTACTCTACTGTACCAAAATTAGTCAATCACTCTATTTCACTTTATTGGGTCAATTGTTCTATGGTACGCTCGCATTAGTTAGTCAATTACTTTCTTAAACGTTAGATAGTAAATCACCCTATCGTGCGTAATTTAGTAAAATCATTCTATTTTTCATTAGTTAGTCAATCACTCTAATGAGCGTTAGTTAGCCACTCATACAATGCATTTTAGTTTCTTTGTCACTCTATTGTACATTAATTAGCACTGTTATTAATTCGCACTGTTGTACATTAGTTAGTCAATCACTCTGTTGTACATTAGTTAGTCAATCACTCTGTTGTACATTAGTTAGTCAATCGCACTGTTGTACATTAGTTAGTCAATCGCACTGTTGTACATTAGTTAGTTAATCACTCTGTTGTACATTACTTAGTCAATCACATAATGTACTTAAGTTTCTCAATCACTCTGTTGTACACTAGTTAATCGCAATCGTACGTCAGCTAGTCAATCAATCTATTGTACATAAATTAGTCAACCACCCAGTTCTTCATTAATTACTCTATTGTGAGTTAGTAAGACAATCAAACAATGTACTTCAGTTAATTGTAATTTCTCAATTTTACGTCATTTAGTCAATCGCCCTGAACCTTCCATGATAAACATTCAAATAACTTATAATTCTTAGCTAGCTAATCAAGATGAACATAGCTGTGGTCTGCCAACATGACTTGTGACTTCGTGTTATTTAGCGAGGGGCAACAGCTTGCATGACAGACAGTAACATGGGTAGGTACACGCGCGGGTGAGAAAGTCAACCCGGTTTCGTAATCAAATCAATTCGACAATATGGCCAGGTCATTGATAGCTTCCGGGAGCATGCGAGCGCAACACATCGCCGCGTATGGTCGACTCCGTGACATCCTCACTTGCGCCAATTAGTGCTCACTTGATAACGAAATTAACCCCAGCATCTGTCCGTCCGTATGTCTGCCTGCCTGTCTGTCTGTGACGAGCTCACGAAAACACCTGGACTTCATACGACTACCTTTCGCGCACCTTTACCCACCAATTAATCAACGATCTTGGCTGCAAACCAAGAGTCCCTGGAGGGCCAATCACGAGGAACGGAATGAGCTAATCTTCCTCTTCCATGTGACCGCTTGACGAGCAACACCGCCACTCGATGACGCGCGACGGGTCAAAATGACGACGCTTCGTTGGAAAATACCACAAATTTTTCGCGTTCACGACACAAATTTGCAAGATATTGATAACGACAAGAAAAATTAACCATTATCCCTAAATAAACTCATATTTCCCAACCGAAGGTGTAGAGTTCATCGCATCTGTGACAGCTAAATATGATCGCGGTCTGCTTACAAAGCTACAAGTCGAACATCGTGTTCTCTTGCTAATAGACTAGTGTGCCTTTGCACATCAACGTGCCAGAAAGGATTTTTTCTTTCCCGCCAGTTGAGAAATCTACCGTGTATAGTGGTGGGAGAAGTTTGGATTTGTAATGCAGCCGTACAATTGATTCAATAAATAGTAATTAACGCTTGAGGGGCTGTCATATGTTAAACGGAGCGGAAATAGCCTCGACGTGATGACTTATTTTTAACAAATTGACGAAGTATTAATATATTTTCTCAAATAAAAGGTTTGAAGCACTAAATATTGATCAGACAAGCATTTACAGACGCCTTGAGATGCCCGGTTTAACACTTCAAGTTAGCACAGCTTTAAACATGAGTTTGGTTTTTGTTCGCGCTGTGTGGAGTGTGCCGGGTACGCGGCACGAGTCAAGCGGCACGCGCGGCGCGTGTCGGCAATCAACAGAGTTGTCCACGCGGGGCGACCGAGATAGGTAAAGCGCCGCAACAGGTCTGCTGCTGACGCTAACTCATCCAGTTCCCGCTCTCGCACCACCACGCTCCTAGCATTGAGACGAACGCATGCTTCATGGAACAAACGCCATGTGAAAAGCCAGCGCTCTTTTACACATGAGGTATGATGTGAGGATTTCTTACAACGCTTCAAAGAAGACGTTACAAAGACTGCGCTACGACGATTCAATGATGACGCTGTACCTCTCACTGGAAATTGTCATCGCGGCGTGACACGAGCGTTCAACCGAGCGAACGTCCCCGCCGCCGTGTCGAGCTTCACGCTTGACTTACGCTTGCTCGGCGCTTTTCAAGAAACACCCACTATTTGATCCAATTTAAAGTTTGCGTTCCAGCTTTATGTCAGAAAATAACCAAAACTAGTTATTTTTAAAAACGAGAGGACAAGGGGGTTTTGTGTGTGCCGGCACGTGTTTCGTAAGTGAAGCAGTTTCCCATAGTCCCGTGTGAAATAAATAATTTACAATAAATTATGATTGAATTGGAATCATACGCATTTAACGAGATCTATGATGCGCGCCGAGTGGCAGAGACTCAAAAAGAAATGAATTATATATTTTTAATAATCATTTTATCTGCCAACTTTCCTACCTAAAATTGTAAAATTATTTCACGGCCCTCTTGTCGGCAAAAATTATTAAGAAATGATTCGGGATATTTATAAGAAATTGTGTTTCAACTGTTGAAGTGGTTTTTCATAAACATGTGTGATAATTTCATTGAATTCTTTATTAAAATATTCGACACACGGTGATTATGAAGCACCTCCACCGCGAGTAAGCAATGCTATATCAGATATATCGTGTTGGCCAAGAACTGCCGAACGGAAGCCAGCTGAGCGACGACCGCAATCGCAACACAATCACAGCGTAAATAACCACTGCAGTAACTTATAGAAGTCTAAATAATTTGATAACCTCGGTCGTATTAGGATATAGCGTAAGTCATAAGCACAAGAGAACAGAGCAAGAAATAGATTATTCCTTTGTGCTAATCGCCACTGAAAGCCACGAAAAATATATTTAAGTCCGGAGCGTCCCTTTGAACAATTCGCCAAGGTCGATGCAAGTGATGATATCAACTTCGTCTATTTATAAACAGAGAAATTGATCACATTTTCCAGAGTTAGTATTTCATATGGCTTCAGTGGATTTGGCCACAAATTGTACCGCGCCACACAAGGTCTCTTTAAATAGCTTGTTTCAGCAGCTGGACTTGTATACCATGAATACTCCATGTTGCTTCAAATTATTTAAACCCCCAAACAAGCTTGTTTGATAGCCCGTTACTGATTCCCAGCCGCTTATCAATTAGTGAAAAGGAAGCTACAAGTCGTGTAATTAAACTCCGGCTGATGCATTACTTATCTCAGACCACCCACCCCGACATTTCCATCTGAAAAATTCATCCTCGATGATTTGGCGCTTGCCTGATGAGGAAAACATATAGCGACCTTCCCCATACATTTTGCATCAAATATAATCCATCATTTGTCCGATGAATTAAGAAAGGAAAACGGAACAGCTGGATTGCGGAAAGGTGGTGATTGCTTCCGTGCGGAGTACACGCGTTGGCGGAACAACCCAAGAAAATAATACAAATTAAAAGTTCGATTAGATATCAGTTTCTTACCTGGTGATGATGGTAGATTCCGTATGAAGACATATTTCTTGACATATGGCAGGTGTTAACATTCGCCATACTTGATCAAAAAGTTCTTTTTTCACTTTGACGTCTGCGAGCCTTCTTGGTTTCGTGGACGTCTTGAACTGGAACTACAATCGTCTGCTTTCTGTCAATTCCACGCGGGACACTTTCGTCTGCTTTCTGACTTGCTACCTCGACAGGTTCGCTATCAACTGACATTAATGGTCTCACATTCTAGTTAATCAATTAAGCTAAGCTAAATTGAGTCGATTGGATAGGGTGGGTAAGCCCCGGTTTTGCGGCAAGACTGTGAACAATTGTGATTCTTAAATAAATGATGACTCGGCCGCTTTCAATTCGACAATGCGCTGGGTCGGCATGCGGTGCTGCGTTATGAGGGTGCCGTTTTCTGCAAGGAGGTTGGGAGGAGGCGGGGGGAGGGTCCAAATGACTGCTGCGTCTGCTGTCCGCCAGTAGGCAGCCTCGTTTTCAGGTGTGGTCCTATTGATAGGTAGCGACTGCGCAATAGGGGCTGGAAGCAATAGGTGAGCTGGCGACACCTAACGCACCGACAAGTGTAGCTGATGTGGTTCGCCTCATCAACTCTCCCGGGTCTCATCCTGTCTGTCACAAAAACATCCTCTCTCGCTAAATCCCCACATCCCCTTTCGCTGATACAGGCTCACCCTCTCCGGAGTTGCTGTCACCCTCTCGGCTCTCCTCTCTAAATCCCCACCCCGGACTCACCCCCGACCCTCGCCATCCCGTCCGCCCGGAAAACAGCAGGTAAGCGAGCACCCCACTTTTCCACCCTTTCGTGACGTCCCGCTTGAAGCTACGACTAATTTTGTGGGGAATGAAGCAGAAATCACGAATACTGGAAGGCACTTGGCGGGCTGGCATGCCATGTGAGAGTGGTGAGTAAGAGGGTGGCATCCATTTCGCAACCTCTGTATCCCGACCAAGAGAGAGCCACAAGAGTGTGATGTGAATACAATCCTTAGCATGCAATCAACTCTCCTCCATGCCCGCTCGGGTTTTAATTAGCCTGGCACGAAAGAAACAGCTCCCTGTGTTGCTCAACTCGACCGTTACGTGAGGGTATGGCGTCTGTTGTTGGCTTTACGCGTCCCAATCAACCACCTTCAGGTCTCTAATCATGTTACGTCTTTTCACAAGCTTTCTCAAAAAACTTCCTTAAAACTCTCCGAATGAATAGCTGCGAGCGCGGAGTATGAAGATGTTGACACTTTGCTGTGGATTTCTCAGATTTTCGGTTGATATTGCTGACAGACGGTGCGCCGTAGCATGAGAGACTTCTGACGCTCTCTTCCTCAGGCTGCAGAAGGCCAGTAGGCCGGGCGGAGATCAGGTCCACCCGGTCGACTACACGGATACATATTTGATGGTTAACAATGAAGCACAACAAGCAGCGCCTAGGACCTGACTGGCACTCGCTCCTCCAACAAACACATCGCCCTCATATAAACCTCATCTTTCATCTCATCACACCATTACAAGTTTCAGGAAACGGAGCGCGATTTCGCTTGGCTTAAAACCGAGAGTGAGTTTGTGAGTGAAAAAGTGAGTGAGTAAGTGAGTGAGTGAGTTTGTGAGTGAAAAAGTGAGTGAGTAAGTGAGTGAGTGAGTTTGTGAGTGAGTGAGAGAGTGAGTGAGTGAGTGAGTGAGTGAGTGAGAGTGAGTGAGTGAGTGAGTGAGTGAGTGAGTGAGTGAGTGAGTGAGTGAGTGAGTGAGTGAGTGAGTGAGTGAGTTAGTGAGTGAGTGACCAGCAGATTTATCACTGCCACCGAGTTAGTTAGCTGGTTAGTTAGTAAAGAAATAAGTTAGTTATTAGTTAGTTAGTGTAGTTATTCATTATGGGACTCATTTATTTATTGATCTTTTAACACCATTAGTAAGTCGTTGTTAGAGGGTGCTTCGTTAAATGATAGTCGTCAGTGTCGATTGCTCGGTTAAACAGTCGTTGTTAGCAGGTCGTTTGATTAAGTATTCGTTGATAGTAAGTCGATTGGTTCAAAAGTCATTGTGAGTGTAGGTCGCTCAGCTGAATAGTCTTTTTAGTACGTCGCTTAGTTAAATTCTCATTGTTAGATGGTCGCTTAGCTAAAAAGTCGATTCAGTGGGTAAATAATCGACTCAACTGCACCAATTTGTTGGGTGCTTATATTGAAATCTTATCGTAAGTAAAGAATTTATTTAGTTGGAGGCAGATTGTTCGGCGTTGCACAGGCTGAAAAGTAGCTGTAATTACCCGAGAATTGCAGTTAATTAATGCTTTTTCGGTAGTTTTCCCCTTGTTCGACCCTAATCCCCTCCACCATAACACCACCCTTTTTCCACCGTGGCCCCGCCACAACGCCACCCACCCACCCACTCGAAACCAAAATCAAATGGTTTCTGAATTTTCGTTTCGTTATGGCAGTCAAGTGACTAAACGCTTTCAATTCTAGTTTTGGTCTTGAAGGCCGTTTTATCCTTGACGGCGACGAACATTAACTTGTTATGTACAGCAGTAAATTACAGGTGAAAAGTTCCATAAACCAATTTGTAGACTGTTATTTGTAGACGTTTGGGAGGGGAAGATGGACATACACAGACGCACAGACGGACTTTTTTTAAATATATACATATGATTGATTCAGTGAGTGTATCTGGGAACGAGTGAAATAAATTGGGGATTCAACCATTCTGTGGGTAAGTTTGATCGTGAGCAAATGTAGATTTCTGTGGGGTTTTGTTATTGTATTGGTCCTCGTGGCTTGTTATTTGTAAATTAATTAAATTGTTTGTTATTTATGTTAATGGTTAATAAATTTCTTGGTTTATAAATTTACTGTCTAGTTATTATGATGAGGATGGCGGGATGCAGCGGATATCCGTCAGAGGGCGGCTAAGTGCTGACGGTCATAATGTGTCCATTTATGAGCGTTTTAGTCGCTAATGTAAGTGTATGACGTAACAACAGAATACATTAGCAAAGATAAAGTTACTCACATTAGTAATAGCTTTCTTTCTTCTCATAAGCAGCTTCTATAATGATTATAAATGTGCCCTGGCTAATGGTTCTCTCCGAAAGATGACGCTTGCTGTTTGTATAGGATTCCTCCGGAGGTGTCGTCCATGAAAAAGACATGAGACTATGTCGGTTCTTGCCTGTCTGGCTGATCCCCCACATCCCGCTCACTCGTTTGATCTTCCCTTCCCGATGTTTGCCCCAACAAAGTTGGCCTCATCAGGGCTGATCTCCCGGCGACAATCTGTCAATCACACATCGGTCTTCAAAGAAGGGCCCGTTATTTAAGCGCGTTCTCGATGGATCTCGGGTGCTCTGTCTGACTGCTATAAATATCTCCTACGAGTCTCTCTCTTGCGATGATAGATATGAGCATAGCGGGAAGATGCCGGGTGTAGGTCACCGTTCCCCGATAACCTAACCGCGGGAATATGCCGGGTGTAGGTCATGTTTAACGCCCTAGAGTTTAACGCCCTAGAGTGTCTCATAAGGCACCCTCAGTCTTCACAGACTTCCACACCAGTTATTTTTATCAGTCTTACGAATCTGTTTTACGTGATCGCACTCTGAATTATTTTCTTTGATTTAATGTCAATCATTTGAAGACGTCGCTTCTGTTAATTGTCACTCGAGGATCAAAGGGTAGCTTGGGCCCCCACATGCAATTAAAACCACACGTTATGAAGTGGACTATAGTCGGCTCTTTGTTACACAAACCTCTACTAATGAATCATACATATTGATGTCTCATAACTTGTTGCATTGTATAATCTATATACGTATATAAGAAATCTTATGTTCACGATCTGGCCTACGGTTGATCATCCATTCCGAGTCTCATTTTACACAGGGCTACACCAACTGCTACCACTGCATCGAGCGTTATTATTGCGGTATATTAATGCTCATCACTTCCGGGTTTATGCAGCGACCATAAATCACGTGATATCCGCGCCATGTATTATACATGTGTGAGAGGTCCGGCGGGCGTAAAAAGAACAACCGAGACAGAGCTGTGCAGGAATATTTCTTAAGCGAGGACAAGTTATATACACTTAGTGATATGGCGAAAAGGTAAATTTGTTGGCTGTTTTATGCAACAGAATGTTTATCTGCCAACTTTTGTATTTCTGAAACATGACAGTAAGTTACAGACAAGCTTGGCAATATGACATTGCTAGTTGAATTTACGTGGCGTAACAATTGGTTATAATGAAATCACCGAGAGAACATGGTGTAACTACTGAGGGAACACTGCGTAACAACTGAGAAAACATGATGTAACTACTGAGGGAACATGGTGTAACTACAGAGAGAACATGGTGTAACTACTGAGGGAACATGGTGTAACTACAGAGAGAACATGGTGTAACTACTGAGGGAACATGGTGTAACTACTGAGGGAACACGGCGTAACAACTGAGAAAACATGGTGTAACTACTGAGGGAACATGGTGTAACTACAGAGAGAACATGGTGTAACTACTGAGGGAACATGGTGTAACTACAGAGAGAACATTGTGTAACTACAGAGGAAATATGGCGTAGCAACTGAGAGAACATGGCGTAACAACTGCGAGAACATGGCGTAGCTACTGAGAGAACATTTTGTTAATTCTGGGAGAACAAAGCGTAACTACTGGTTTGTTATAACGTAATCACACGGTGAGACGTCTGTTGACACCTGGTGTAACTATTGAGACAGTAAGTGTTACTATAATGTTAAATGCTGCGAGAATCAAGCCGCTACCGCGCGTCATATAACTGCTCATGTAGCGCTAACAGGCGCTGTTTCTTCAACTCATCGCATCTACAGATCAATGTACCTACATAATTGTATCATTTCTCGACCGACGAAATATCAACCGTTGACAGCGGTAGCGTACGCCCGCTAAGCCACCTACAGCACCCATTCATCCTGTCCACACGCGCTAAGATCCCTTTGATAGAGTTGTCGGAGCTGTTGAGACACCATGTCAAGTCATTATCCGCTTCCTACTCTCTCCCAGCCCACCTGGTCATCACCTCTCACCATCTTCATAACACTCCGCTAAATCCCACAACAATCCATCTTTCACCATCACTAATTTTGACTCTATCAAAGACGAACAGACAATAGGAAGACCTCAAGCCTGGGGCGTTATAATTCGTGACAATACAACACAGAGTTGGTTGGACCACGAGTCACTTGCCATATGGTTAGCGGGGCGACCTGGTTGGGTAGCGCCGGGCAGGTGTCCGCCCAGTGACTTACCGACTGCCATATGGCCCGGCAGCGGAGGATTTCTAGAGAAGCCGCATAGGACAACGAGGCGGAGAAATGAGCTATCGTTTTGGTGATGCGCGACTTCATCACCGAGAGCGGAAAGAAGCTGTGCTGGGAAGTGGGTTAATGTATTGACCCACAAGATGTTATAAAACAAACGATATCCGGTTTCGAAGACATTCTAACCAAAAAATGTACATATCACCCAATGTGGTGCTCCATTTACAATGATGTACACATTATTCACAAAGGTAAGCTATTTTGTCGTTTTAAAGTATTTCCCATGAATGCAAGTGACTGGTGATAAGGCCAGCTAATGTAAGGTGACTGGTGATAAGGCAAGCTAATGTAAGGTGACTGGTGATAAGGCAAGCTAATGTAAGGTGACTGGTGATAAGGCAAGCTAATGTAAGGTGACTGGTGATAAGGTCAGCTAATGTAAGGTGACTGGTGATAAGGCCAGCTAATGTAAGGTGACTGGTGATAAGGTCAGCTAATGTAAGGTGACTGGTGATAAGGCCAGCTTATGTAAGGTGACTGGTGATAAGGCAAGCTAATGTAAGGTGACTGGTGATAAGGCAAGCTAATGTAAGGTGACTGGTGATAAGGCAAGCTAATGTAAGGTGACTGGTGATAAGGTCAGCTAATGTAAGGTGACTGGTGATAAGGCCAGCTAATGTAAAGTGACTGGTGATAAGGCAAGCTAATGTAAGGTGACTGGTGATAAGGCAAGCTAATGTAAGGTGACTGGTGATAAGGTCAGCTAATGTAAGGCTAGGTCAGTAATTGTGGATCAAGGTCCGTTACTTTGACACCAGAGCGGTTACTATCAAGCTAAGCCAGTTAACTCAAGCTAGGCCATTCACGTCAAAGCTACAATAGTTACTATTACGCTAGGCCAGAAACTACCAAGTTAGAACAGTTTTCTTACAAGTTAAGATAAAGCTAGTCGAGTAACCATCAAGTTAGCCACTAACTATCAAGCTAGGTCAGTTGCTATAAGGTTAGGCTAGTAACTATAAAGTTACGCTAGTCACTATTGAATTAGGCCAGTTACTACGAAGCTGGTCAGATATTCTCACGCTAGCCAGTAACAACCCAGTTAGACCAGCTATCAAGCTCGACCAGTTACAATGAAGTAAGCCAGATACTATCAAACTATCAGTAACTTATCAGTAACTATCAGTAACTTAGCAGCTGGCCAGTTACTAACAAGCTGGTGTAATTACTATGCTGGTAGGCTAGTTACTGAGCAGTTTTGTTAGTTGCTATGTAAGTATGAAGTAGGTAAGTAAATATGAAGATAGGAAAATATGAAGTTAAGCTTGATCAGTTACTATGCATTTATCTAGTAGCTTGACCATAATGCATGTGACCAATTACCACTCAGCTATATATTTAGGACACAAAGGTGTGTAATACTGCAGGTAAAGGTATTTATCTAAAGTATTGCCTTCTATTTAACTGATAACGACATGGTACGATGACGTGCAAATTAATGTGCGTGCTTTGCGTACCTACTGGTCCGACAGATTTATTGGCACAAACAACACAGAAAAGGCTTGTATCAGTTGACATTGAATATTAAGAAATCTGAGTAAAAGTCCGGGATATTCAATGCAGCGATGGTGCAATGCGACAGACGCTGATTATCTGCCGGAACCGGCGAGCTCTAATCATAATGAACTCAAGAGCTCAAAACACACATCAATCAATAAATACACACACACACACACACACACACACACACACACACACACACACACACACACACACACACACACACACACACACACACACACACACACACACACACACACACACACACACACACACACACACACACACACACACACACACACAAAACAAATACAAGGACTGTCCCGCTGATGGGCGACCCCACATGTGCTGTTACCATGAGATACTGTGCTTCAACCATACATTTCATCATTATCAAGATCAAAATCACCAGTATACATAAATTCATATCAGCCCCGCTGAGCATGTTGAAATAGGGTAATTAGATAATAAAAAATGTGTTGACTTAAGCTATTAACAATAGCTTCGTTTAAAGCGTGGATAAGCATCACTCAAACCAATGTTACGTGCGGGTATTACATTACTGAATCATAGCACGGGATACACTAACATGAACGGGTTCGCTTGTTGACGGCGCATGCGCCTTGTTCCACGAAGCGTATTCGCCCTCGTCATGAGCTGAGCTGCGTGGGCCTCGTCATGAGCTGAGCTGCGTTGGCCGCCACTTGGGGGGCGCTACCCGTACATACTTAATCCCGCCAAATTTATACCTCTTTTTTCCCCTGTCGCTTAGAGACTCGACACGACGAAGCTACAGCATTGGATGTAAGGCTCATCTTTGATGGTTGAATATGCCTCAGAGTGCAGACAATAAAGTTGTTTGCTATGTATATATATACAGATTAGGGCAGACTGAGAGAGTCCGTGTGCGAGCATAATCCCGAGCCTCGCCTAATGACGCGTCAGTGTAAGATTTATTGCGGTTGAATTCTGCATAATTAATGCATCTGCGTTCTACGTCGTGGGGGCCATTGATTAAAATGAGGAGAGTGTTGTTAGCAGGAATGATAGGTTGCTTCTTGTGGCGGCCAAATGAATCTTCAGCGAGAAGCTGAAGCCGGGCTGTCATCGTAACAATGTGACAGAGAGTTGGGGAAGAGAGTAAGTGAGTGAGTGAGTGAGTGAGTGAGTGAGTGAGTGAGTGAGTGAGTGAGTGAGTGAGTGAGTGAGTGAGTGAGTGAGTGAGTGAGAGAGAGAGAGAGTGAGTGAATAAATGATTGAGTGAGTGAGTGGGTGAGTGAGGGAAGGAGTGCGCTAGTGAGTGAGTTAGTGTGTAAGTGTATGAGTGAGTGAGTGAGTGAATTGGTGAGTGAATAAGTGAGTGTATGAGTGAGTGAGTGAGTTGGTGAGTGAGTGCGTGTGTGAGTCAGCTGGCGAGTGAGTGAGTTGGAGAATGTGTAAGTGAGTGAGTGAGAGAGAGAGAGTGAATGAATGAGTTAATGAGAGAGTTAGTGAGTAAGTCAGTGAGCTTATAGTGTTGTGCTTCTGTTAGTCAGGTGATCGCGATGGGGAAGGGGGCGAGTCAGCTGTACGTCACTCCTGACAACAATTCCGGAGATGAGATATCTATAGAAACTGACCATTATTGCACATCTCCAAACGAGGAGCGAGTACAAAGCGCGTGGATGCAGGTGGCCGGTATGGGCGGTCATCGAGCTTTTTTGTTGACCTCAGTTACTTTCCCACGGTGAAGCAAGAGGCCTTTAGAAGTCCGCAACCAACCATAGAAATAGCCCCCTTATTTGATGCCATATTCGTCATGTCTAGTCAACGCAGAACGTTCTTATGCAACGGCAAGTGGACAGAGGCGATGTCACCAGGCAGGTGCGTGGCCATGACTACAGCTTACTGATTGATGACACATAGACTGATTCTAAGGAGGAAGATTTCAGTTAAGTGTTACAAAGAGCTTTGTTTGCAGGCGATCCTCTCGCTACATACTATTACCTCATGATCAGTCAAGGTCTCATGTTCCGCGTCTGTATAAAGATAAAACAAGGTTTCAACTTTAGTACATACTTCCGAATAAACGCCCCAAACAATCGCCGTAATAATTTCATTAATCAATAGGAATTCAGAATAAACGTGGCGAAATTAATCTCTTTATGGTCATTACGCATGCTTCAACTGCCCACTTCCGTGACACCATTTAGCCCCTGCGTCCACCCCTGTCAAGTCTCGTTCCATTCCCACGAGACTTGAAATTACAGCAATCCACTTGTGTCATGGTCATAAAGGTTACCTGTGTCATACGTATACCTGCCATTACAGGTAATCTCCTTGATTGGTTTTGTGTAAGTGCTGCTAAATGATGATTGCTGCAACTGATCACGCCAGAAAGCGAAACTCCCCTTCTCCCTCTGAGTAGTGATAGCCGGTTTCTCCTTTGCATCCGATGATCCATATTGCAAAAAGATGATAGGCTTTTTGAAAGTTAAATCCAAACAATCAGAAGTTGATTTAGGCAAGAGGAGGTGTGTTTAAGGCTGGTGTGTTGTGCAATGGTCGGCGCTGCAAACCATTCTTTGTGAAGCGCACAAACACAGGTGGATTAGTTTTGGATTAGTTTTTGTTCTGCAGGTGACAATCAAATGGGGTGTCGATTGTTATTAATCGGCACAACACTTAAGTAACAACGAGTTCCCGGTGTTAAGGTGGCTGCCTCTGATCACATGGGGAAAAAATCAGGATTGACGACCTTGATCCAATTTCGCGGCAATTCAAGAGTGCTTGGTGTTGGTGTTAAAGGAGAACGCATATTTCTAATTACGGGAGCGCGCAACCAGGAAGTGGATTTATCCATGTTTTCAAGTACTAGCGAGCTGATACGCACATGATAAATGACAAGATGACGAGGATTTGTCATTTTGTCGGCACATAAAATAATGAGAGAGAGAGAGAGAGAGAGAGAGAGAGAGAGAGAGAGAGAGAGAGAGAGAGAGAGAGAGAGAGAGAGATGGGGCGAGCATGGGTAGAGATCGGGAAGGAATTGAGAGAGAGAGAGAGTCAGCGAGGCGTTGGTGGTGTTTTGCTGCGAGGGGCGGAGTCCTTGGCAGGCACCAGCTACCAGTTGCTCAGGTATGCATGGCTACCTAGCGTTGTCAAGCAGGTTGAGGGGGTAGCTACATCCTGCTACAGGTAACCTACCAATCAACCCACCTGTACACACAGAGCAGCGGCAGCAGTCAGAGAACACCCCTGCCCCCTTTAACTGATGGAGCAGCTTTTGTGGCGATAAGCACCCCCTTATCAATAAGACATGAGAGTGAAGTCATTGGCGCGGAGTGGAGGCTGACGGCGAGGTACGTAGATATCGTCACGCTCTGTATCGTGTCAACATCCTCCCAACCCCCCATTACCACACCACCCCCCACCCCAACACCCCAGCACCCACGCTGCCAACACCAAGAGAAATTATTCCCTGCACTACGGCAAATATTTGAAGGATCAAACGACAGATCTGAGCAAGTTTCTCCCACCCCATTTGTTTCTGCCACACATCAAATATGAAATCAATTCGGAATACGCCAACAAATAAACCCACCTTACTTTTTGCCTTGAGTAGGCCATCTAAGAGCCCTTGATCCCGCCGACTCCCCCACCCTCCCCACCCCCCACACACACACCCGAATTGCACTGGCTGTCCCTCATGTTTTATCGCCATGCATGCATTTATCTTGCAGATACTGCACTTCGCTTTTCTTCTCGAAGTATTATGGTCTATTAAAGCTGAAAATGATGACTTTATACTCAGACGTTTTTTCAGTCGCTTATCAATCTTACTTTCTATGGTGGCGTGTTTGTCACGTGATGACTGAATTTGCCGTCTTTTTCACTTACATTAATACCTTCATCTAGCCCCTGGAGAAGGTTTTGAATCCTCAAAAAACTTTTTAAAGCTTGATCTAATCGATGTTTCAGAATCCAATGAAAAAAAAACAACCATTAATGTTACTGGTTCCTGTTATCGGTCAGACATCACACACTCTGGTTATGTCGTAATGCGTCAGACATCAATAACTCTAGATATGCGTCAGACGTCATCGACATGCTATGCGTCAGATATCAGCCGTCATCTGAGGTCGTAGGCTCGCAGGGGAGAAGATCACTATGGGGAGAAGATCACTATGGGGAGAAGATCACTATGGGGAGAAGATCACTATGTACTATCGACGCTTAAAATTTGTCATTATAGTTATCAGGGTAAATATTTTTATAGTTTGGTATATGAAAGATTCATCATGGAGAGAGATAAATTATTGTTGACAATGACTAACAATTTACAGTGTAATTTATATTTCTCCGTGTGCTTCAATATCGTAGGAACCTACCCTGACACGAGATAAACGTACAGTTCAACCTTCCATTTTGTTCGACCTACTTACAGCGAGGGCCGCTCTTACTCCATAGGCCAGGGTTCGCGGATCGACAGCCCATGACGACTTTAAAGCCAAACAATCCACCTGGCTTGATTGTCTCTGCTTACCTGTAACATTTACGGGGCCTAGATTGCTTGTACGGCCTGGTACAGCGGCGAGCACCTTTATCTCTCTTGTTTGTCATCGTCACCTGGTCACGGTTCATTGTATTTTTTATTTCACTCTTCCTAGATTATTTTTATGATTTGGTAGATGGAGATAACTGTTTTCATGTTTTCATTCCGGATGAAGGGGGATTTGGTAGAAAACGATGTTATCTCTGACATTTACAAGGGGACAGCAGGAGTTGGATAAAAGCGGAACTACGAGGTGTTCGGTTAATTCCAATATCTCATTCTCCAATGAGAGACTTGTCTACAATAAGTCAATTTGACTCATCGCGTTATCGAATACATCCAGCTCTCAGGGATACATAATTTCTTAACCGCTTGCTTCTTCCACTAATCTTGCTTCGACTTCATCCAGGAAGCATTTTAATCATATCAAGTGTGATGAGCAGATAGCATCTCTTTTTACGACGCATGTTGATGAATAGAGAGTACATTAGAGATATAACCATTCACTGCGGCAAGATTTCTTCAAATTGTGCGCAGTTGATTTTACTAAATGGCGTTGTTAATGATCTGATTTGTATCCAAATATACATTATTGAGAATGTGTTCGATTGATTTTTTCGTTGTATGTGCAAATCTATACCGAGTAAACGTTTCGATTTAAACCCAAAATGTGGGCGTCTTTTCACCCCGCTGCGCGATGTCCGACACGGAATATAGCGGGGTTCGGAGTGACGGCCGCTTTATCCTTGTGAACCAGAGAGGGACCTGGATGGAGGCAATATCTTCCGGCATCAGCTTGTGAAAGACATGTTGGTCAAACATCTATGTGGAAATGGAAATAAAATATCATGCTAGTGTATAGCTTGATTTGACAAACCCACTCATTGTCATGGTCAAATCGTTGCCATAAAGTCCAACGGTGATCCCCGTGGTACGACCGGCCGGCTCTCAGGGCGTCGCAGTCAATAAACGCAGCTATAGCGCATATCTTTCCGGGGCACGAGCATCTAAGGCTGGTTGGTCACTCCCGCCGAAGTTGACTTGACGCTGTTCACTACCAGTCGTGGATGGATGCTGCTGTGTTCGTTGAAGGAGGTGAGTGTCTATTGGCAAATGACCATGAAATTACTCCACGGGTTGTTGATGGAAACCAGCGCCAGCGGACAATGATAAAACAAGGATCAATGTTCCGTTAACGTGCTTCCTCTTCCCTTATGACCTCTTGTCCGACCTGCATCACAGGTGATGAGAACCAATCACAAGCCCGTTACCTT
Source organism: Urechis unicinctus (assembly GCA_034190875.2). Lineage (NCBI taxonomy): Eukaryota > Metazoa > Annelida > Polychaeta > Xenopneusta > Urechidae > Urechis > Urechis unicinctus. Next base: position 72,140,810 of record CM067353.1, on the reverse strand, counting down.
ACCTATACCATGCTACAAAACAAAAGAGAAATTGCAATAAATTTCACATATTCACTGAACAAACATTCATAGCGCTCAGGCCAAACCCCAAACAATAAGCCCCTCTCATCCAACCAACACGCAATTTTTGACGTTCGGATGTTTAGGGGGTGAGAAATCGTTCGCGTGATTAATCAATCAATCAAGTTGCTACCTTGTCAGGTGTCATAAACAACGGTGCCCTTTTATGTGCTTTCTTGGAAAAAGCTAGGCTAGAACACGACAACGTGCGTCAACCATACACGTGCACCCCATGCCCAATTATATAACCATCTGCCCTCGAATGATTATACCGAGAGAGAATATTTTCAATTCAAATAATTGTCATTTTTTAATTTCTTACCAAATAGAACAAGGTTCGATTCTGTTTTATTCTTACGAGTTACGAGCGACATTTGATGAGAGTCCCGTTGATACTGTCGTTGCTTCGATGACCTTGAAGAGTTCATCCCAACAGCAATGTCGCAAAACGTTACTAGGTCATTTAATATGCGTAATAAATCACTTTCCGCTGCTAAGATATGACATTTATGACATCCATGTCCTCTTTGATACTTTCAAATTTCGCAATAATTTGGTGGACGAACTGTCACTTTTATTTCTGACAGTTAATATTAGTTAGCTTAGTAATTTAACATTCATTTTAGATATAAAAGGTACAAATGCAACCCTTCTGTATCTGGTGAATATATGAAATTAATACAAATTAGTATGTGTTTTTTGGGGGGGCAGTTTTGTGAAGATGATTCATATATCTCACGCGGGGTTTCGTTCTTGTTAAGGCATAAATACGCGGGTGAAAATTTGAGGGTTGTGTGAGATTTATTTCGGGCCACTGTGACCCTGCTGTCGTTCTGACCTACTTTGATTAAGTAATCGCGTGGGTTAGAAGGTGCCGTCGGGGCACAGCCACATGTGGAGTCCAACGAGCGGGATGCTGGAAGGGATATACTGCAGGGGAGATGCTTCAGGGGAGTTGATGCAGGGGAGATACTACAGGTAAGATGCTGCAGGTGAGATGCTAAAGGTGAGATGCTGCAGGTGAGATGCTACAGGTGAGATGCTACTGGTGAGATGCTACAGGTGAGATGCTACAGGTGAGATGCTGCAGGGGAGATGCTACTGGTGAGATGCTACAGGTGAGATGCTACAGGTGAGATGCTGCAGGGGAGATGCTACAGGTGAGATGCTGCAGGTGAGATGCTGCTGTGGAGATGCTGCTGTGGAGATGCTGCAGGGGAGATGCAGAACTGGACATGCTACAGGAGAGATGCTACAGGGAAGATACTGCAGGGGAGATACTGCAGGTGAGATCCTGCTGTGGAGATGCTGCTGTGGAGATGCTGCAGTTGAGATCCTACAGGGGAGATACTGCAGGGGAGATGCTACAGGTGAGATGCTGCAAGGGAGATGCTGCAGGGGAGATACTGCAGGGGAGATGCTGCAGGTGAGATGCTGCTGTGGAGATGCTGCTGGGGAGATGCTGCTGTGGAGATGCTGCAGGGGAGATGCAGAACTGGATATGCTACAGGAGAGATGCTGCAGGGAAGATACTGCAGGGAAGATACCGCAGGGGAGATACTGCAGGTGAGATGCTGCTGTGGAGATGCTGCTGTGGAGATGCTGCAGTTGAGATCCTACAGGGGAGATACTGCAGGGAAGATGTTAGGCAGCAAACAGTGTAGCAGTTATCTGGATCGCAATATGATCGAGCGTGTTGCGTGATCACCAATCTCTTTTGATCCGACTTTTTCGTGGAGAAATGAATTAGTATAGATACTGACACCATTGAGCGTGGTATGGTGAATAAATTAGAGGAATATCGTCACAATAGTAGCGTGAAGTACACATACACATCTCTTAACAGAACGGTGCACAACAAGTCTGCTTCACTGACCCCTTTCAAATTTGCTGACACATGGGCGATTTTAGCGCGAGGCGTCACTCTAACGTGTTGTGTCACTGGGTAGATGAGGACGAAAAAAGCTAGGCATAGTGTATACAATTGAAGGTAAGTTCACATCCATTTGTAGATTAATTTTTGATTCGCTTAATTCGGATTCACCTTCACGATATGCATTTTTAATAGCTAGGTATTAAGATTCCGATCTACTGCATGTGCGAAATGCTGACAAGCTGAGGAGCAGGGCGAGCGCGTGGCGTGCAAATAAACTAAGCAACTGTCACTTCGCACTTGGTTGATCACAATGGACGCTCTGCCAGGCACCGGAGAAAAGCAGATGAAATGGCCTTCGCTTCATTAGACATAAATCAGTACCTTTTTTAAAGAAACTTTTATCACCGATGATGGGTCGACATGTCCTCTTCTTTCAAATTATTTCTTTGGGCCCCTTAAACATATTTGGAATCAGTCACGTGAAGTTAGCACCACAAGTTGTCAAAATCCATGGAAATCGACTTCATTAACAGACGACGATGTTTAGTCTGTAGGTGAGTTTTGGGGCGTATGGTTAGTCCTTTTGCATGAAGCGATAAAAAAAGGTGAAAAATCATTAATGAAGCATATATATTGGTTATTTATAATCCAAATGAATTGGAAATACAACACTAAGTGACGAAATGGAAACAATATCAGCATTTATAGAATTTCAAAGGTAGAATATATATATATATATATATATATATATATATATATATATATATATATATATATATATATATATATATATATATATATATATATATATATATATATATATATATATACACAATTATGAATTTATATCAACAAGTTGAATAAGATTGAATCCTGCAATAGAAACTGTTCATGTTTGTTTTGGAGTAACATTGTGCTGCCGTGATCGAAAGTTGCAATTCTCAAGGTTAGTGTGTCAGTTATGTACAATCACGCAACAGCGGATAACCAAAATAGCACGGGACACGAGATATTCCTCCCGATTCTCGTTCCTTATAGATTCGTAAGTACAGAACATTGATTTGAAGTCCGGGCTGGTCGAAATAGGAAGTACTGTTCCATACAGACATCTACTGTGTCAAGGGGTGGTGCTTACAGCAATTCGATTAGCAGTTACCACAGTTGATGACGCATCTTGTGAGAGTAACATTCCGTGTGCGTGTTCTTAACGCAATGATTCGTCAAATGAGAATTCGTCAAGTGTACTACGAGATTTGTTCTCTCAGTCGGGAGCATTTTTGAAAACTGCAGCTGATGATGCGCCTTGCTTTCATCGGTTGTCTTTTTCATCATTGCCGTTTTCCAACCACGACAGCTCTCGTGGCGCGCTGCTCAGAGACCTAACACATTATTCAGTGGACGGTAATTAAAAATGGAAGGTATTACCTCTTAGTGAAAAGCAAAATTTGATAAAAAAAATACCTGTGAGGTGGAGGGAAAATAATCTACGTCAGTGAAAATATATATTATACAAATGTGAGGAAACACGGAATCTGTTTGTATCCGTAATAACAAGTTTTATTTGGAGGCCTTTCAGTGCCCGGGTACAACATTATCAAGAGCTGTCTGTCCTTAAAGGTGCATTTCACAGTAAAAATAATATCATCTAAATTCTGTTGTGAAATTTTCATCGACTGAGTCTTTACTGTTTTGGAAAATCGCATCCTTAAAATCGAGTTCAATCCGTAGCCCCTGCCTGTCTCGTTTTATGTTTTAAGGGTCGTAATTACGCAACCAAATTTGGACATGTATTTCAATGTACATACGAATCATGCTCAGCACAGCATGTCCCCTTCCTTGTGACCTTACACGTTTCTTGTAGTGATGTCGCTTGGACGAGGCCACTGGTTATATTCTGTAACTATTAAATAAGGTTTCCAATGTGGTAGTATAAACGTCATTCATTTGATCTCAAACTATCTTGTTCCCTAATCTAATTCCAAGAGTCAAGTGCCTCGATTCCACCAATTTACTAGCGTGTTATTGTAGTTAGTCGTTTATTTCTTCCAACAGTCAAGAACGATTATCTCTTACCATAGTTGGTTTTCATTGACGATGCTTCTTGTAAAAACGTATCTTTTATGGATTAAAATGTGATGTTATTAGTCACTGTTAAGAGTGAAAAAATGTATAAATATATTTATCACCTACTTTTATCGGAATTTTATTTTCATTGATATCAGTATCAGTCCACCATCTGCGCCAGTCAAACAATGAGTTTACCTCTGATATCAGTTCATCACTAATACTAGTGTTCCCTTGATATTAGTCCATCGTTTACATTAGACGCCATTGAAACCAGTCCTCCATTGATATCAGTCCACCACCGTTATTTGTGCGTCATTGTAAACCTCTAAAGTCCAGAACTGCAAATTACTAACTCGCCATGTTGGTTTCCCGGATGGTCGCTGTCAAATAGCATATCAGCGAGTGATATCATACATCAAAGATGCACTGGTAATCATAATGGTTTATGATATCATGACGTACAGATAAGCTCCTCATTGAGGCAAAGAGAGTATAGTTTCGCTAAGCAGCTAAGAGGGTTCATTTCGAGTGGCTCTGTGGTGATCAACTTCGTTAATTATAATACACTGAAATCGTTGGGTGGCGCTACCATGATATAAACAAAAGCACATGGGAATGCTGGGATGACGTCACTGCGATTGATAAGAGCGGGAAAAATATCGCTTCGCAGAGCCTTTCCGCTGCCAAAACATGTCAGACACAGGCTTAAAAATAACGAAAATAACAAGAACCATATGAAATAAATGTCACCTTAATAAATTGCCCGGGCAGACCAATCGAAAACAGTTCGCCTTTCACAGCGTCCGCGCAGTTTACTGTTCTCGATCTTTAAAGTCCGCGCTGTAGAAGGTGATATTACATTTTCAACAACCTTCTGGCGCGAGGGAACTGGCTGGGGGTAGTCTTTAACATTTGTTGGCTTGTCAGGGACATGTGGAGATCTCGAGCATAGAGTTTATAGATTCAATGAGTTGTGTGGGGATTATGAAATTACATGACATACACCGTCGTCAACAGCCCAACAGGTGGCGTCTTCACATTTTTTCTGAGGCTTGAGTGAGCGCTCTTAGCGAAGCTATTCACTCATTGATTGAGGCTCATCAACCTCATAATTCTGATTTATCTAAAGTACCCTCAAGTATATAAGGAAAGGAAGATGGTCTCAAGACGGTCCTCCTGTGAAATTCGTGCTTCACCCGGAAAAGATATTTTGGAACCTGTGGTGATGGCAAGGCTCATAAACCTTGATTTAGTGCATTGCCGTTGCAGAATTACACATATACACAACACCACCTGTTTTCTTGAGCGTGGATTTCATCATTTCGACTACAACTTAACCTAAATGTAAGCCATATTACAAAAAAAAACCCGCCGTATTATCTCGCAACAGTTTTTCCATCCAAACTGTGTTCATTACTAAGAACATTAATGAATAACAAAGAGCACTCCGTGTAAGCAATCTTCCAGCCGGTGATAATCGTTCCTAATTTCATCTGAATTAAAGGTGCGAGGACTTGCAGTTGAGATTGGACGCAATGGTCGCTGAAGTATTGGGTACAGATTAGATGAGATAATGTCGTTGATCGTTACGTTTGATGTCTCTCGTAAATGCAATATTCAACTGAATTCATTTTGACCAACTCGTTTGTAGAGTTTACTTCTGTCCGGGTTAGATTTGTTCCAATAAAAAAAAATCACCGGGCTTAGGACTTGACACGTACAGAATTCATTCCTTTTTGCCCGTACTTTAGTCACACAAGCACAATAGGAAATCCAACTCTGATCAAGAGTACACACATAAACCTGCCTCAGGACTGAGTTCACCCAGCATCATACCAAGTTGGGATACCTTACTTTTATTCAGCTCGGCTCGTGATAATTGCAACTAACATATTGGGAGGGTTACTCCGTCACCGATAAGGTATTCATCCGATATTTCTTCTTTGCTGACGGACTGCATTTGATCCTATGAGACTGATGACGTCATAATCTGCACTAGGTTACGCACGTGACAAGACGTCTGCATAAGTTTTGCTGCTTTCGTCATCGTCAGCGATTGTTCGATACGTAAAGCAGATATTTAAGCAAATCTTGATGTGAACCATGCATTCGAAACCTATTCTTCACTTTGCCATATAGTATAGTACCATTCTATAATTCGATAAGTTTTGTCCATATTCCATTTACCTGAACGGATGTGCGTGTTTTATCCACGAAGCAACATGGTTTACTCTTTGAATCTTTAACAATCTGGAACGTGTTTGTATCAACTGTCTATATGACTGTGCGGTATGTATAGGGTACACCCAAGACCGCATAGTGACAGAAGACCATGGTAAAAATATGAACTCTATGCAAACTCCTGGGCTACCTCATGGTAAATGGCATTTAAGTAATTATTTGTAACATAGACGGGCAACGAATTATATTTCTCATTCAGTGTTCGCGGGAACGTTGTATCGTGCGCTATGACAGCTTCGTTTAGTGAAATCCTGTCGTGCGTTATGATAAACTATTACCCTTATATCGAGATAGTTACGATCAGCTGATGGCTATTGTATATTCTGGATACTGTTACATTTAAAACCGACATTCGATTAGGTATGGCCAGCGTTTCCGTATATTGTTCGATGCATTTCTTTGGTTACATTTTTCTGATTAATCTTAGAACATTGATGTGCTACAGGGTTGTTGGTGAATGGGAATAAACTGCTGAAAAATTCTAGTCAATTTTTCATCAGCACATCATCACATGCCACAGTCCTTTCAGCAACTCTGCCTCTGCTGGTGGACCTACAATCAGCCTCTATGTCTGCAGTAGAAAGTCAATGATTGTTAGGTCTGGTTGGCGGTGACCAGTAGCTCTTTCGAACCAAGTACGGGAGATGCTACTGCACTCACTCAACAAGGTAATAAAACCTGACCTTGGTTAGGTATGTGGCAATCCCAAGCGGTAGGCGTGGGCCGATGTCCGCAGACCGCAGCTTGGGTCTCTCGCTTATCCTGCGCAGGGCGATCAATGATATCCTGGCTACGGATTGGCTGTTGTAGAGATTTCCACATGGAATTCTTCTATTACGTAGATGGAAACCCCTATATTTCACTTGTTTTCGAATTTTTTGATTCCGTCAGGTCATTGCGGAGATATCAAGATTTACAAATTGTCGTTAAGTTCCGACGCTCCAAAACCTACTTTCTCACGCATAGACATCATCCTAAAGTTAACAGACGTTTAAAACAACATTTCATCTAATAACTGGCCAAGTTTCATCAATATTGGTGGCAGGCAACTTGAGTTATACTTAGGGGAATGTCCAAGTTTCATCAATATTGGTGGCAGGCAACTTGAATGTTATACTTAGGGGAATGTCCCCATGTACATCCAGCAATGCGTCATTACGGAGATCGTGCGATTATAAAAGTTCATTAAGTTCCATCGCATCAAAACCTTCTTTCTCACGCATAGACATCATCCTTAAGTTAATAGACGTTTAAAACAACATTTCATCTAATAACTGGCCAAGTTTCATCAATATTGGTGGCAGGCAACTTGAGTTATACTTAGCGGAATGTCCCCATGTACATTCAGCAATGGTGTGGGTGTCAGATGAACGTCGCAAAAAGCAGCCGCGCTTATCCCGCAATATTAATTGTATATTTTTAAAACTCCATAAAAACAATAGTTACAGTTTAATCCCATTCTCGTTTCAAAATATAAATGACTGTTAATGCGTTTTGTCAGAAGCGGATAATTCAATCAACATCAAAAGTGCAATTCATCACGTCGCGCGCAACGCGCCATGGCGCACCAAGTAGCTCAGGCTGCCAAGTCTAGATCAAAAGAATGCAGCAAATTATCTTGAAAAACTAAAAAGTTATGGCCAATTCATTTCCCAGATCACACCATTTTGGCCTAGTCAATGCAAAACAGAGGGACAAATTTATTAGTTTTCATTGGATTAAAATCGACATAACTTTCTTGTTTCATAACATATTTTGATCATCTTGGTGTCATTTTGATTCTTTTATTAAGCTCTATCAGAATAAAAAAAAATTCAATTCAATTCTAAAATTATTTTTTGTCACATACCTACCTTGGTATGTTGGGGCTAGATACCCGGTGGGGGGGCACTTGGCCTTATTCTGGATAAGGATGTGCCGCGGGACCTCGAAAACCCGTACCCGTCGTACAAGGTCAAAATGGCCAAAAGCATACCCCGTCGTACAAGGTATTATGCAAATGTATAACCCGTCGTACAGATTTGAGCTGAAAAAACATACCCCGTCGTACAAGTATGAGGCCCAAAAACCCGTCGTACAAGTCGAGAGGCCGAAAAAACATACCCCGTCGTGCGGCACATATATACTACCTCTATACACTTAAGTGCCCCCCCTGGGGCTAGATACCAGACCTAACTCCCGGGGGGGAGCACTTGGCCTTAACTTGGATAGGGGTGTGCTGCGGGACCTCAAAAACCTGTACCCGTTGTACAAGTTGAAAATGGCAAAAAACATACCCCGTCGTTCAAGATATTATGCAAATGTATAACCCGTCGTACAAGGTGAAAATGGCAAAATAGCGTACCCCGTCGTACAAGGTATTATGCAAATGTATAACGTATTATCCTTCCTACGTCGTAGACAGGATAAAAGTTGCGGATAAATCTCAAAATGTTATGAGCAAATTTCTGATTACATGCAGTAACAACAGGGATTTGTATTGGCCGGGCCGGCCGCTATCTTCTATGTATACATAAACCACAAAGGGTTTGTATACAGAGAAGATATCAGTTAGCCGGCCAATGCAAATGAGCGTGTGATTATCGGGGCGTCACACAGGGACCATTCATTGCATTTGCATTGTCAACGATTGGAGGGAAATCCCGGGAGAAAATCTCTTGGGGTCAACAAAGTCGACTTTGATTCGTTTTTCAATATGACCCCTAACATCCATCTAAATACTGGAGTAACTCAAGTATAATGGTACACTTAGGTCAAGTTTATTTTCTAATCGATTGAAACCCTTTTGTCGAATTTCAAACTTTAAAATGATCGATCTTCTCATATCCGCGCCGGGAGACCGTGTAGCTTGCCTTCACACGGCCAACTCACGATCGCAAACACGGCTGATCGCAAAGGCTACAGAAATGTTGAAGTCTACCCCACTTGCTGTAAGTCTTAGTAAGGTAAATGCAGATTTGTCATTACTTAGGAGGAACCACAGGGATGTAAAAAGATATCACAAGAAGGTACGCAAACACCTGTTTTCAACTGACACTTCCACTGAAATTGGGGGATTACGGTTTCAACTTCATGCAAAAGACACTGAAATAATCATTTTGCAGCATGAAAAACTTGTGTTAGAAGAACATGTAAAGGAGCTTGAGGCTGCTATCAAGATGACAAAATCTGACGGAAAGACATACTCTCCAGAGACTAGAATTATAGCGTTCGGTGGAATCATGAGCCACACTCCTACAGCACATATCCCCAAAATGATTGAGAAGATATCGTGATGTTGTGGTGTTAGTTTAGCAGACATTCCATCCAGAACTACAGCCAAGGCCATGGCAGGTGAATTAGGAGCAATTGCAGAACTGCAAACTGCAGAACTCCTAATTGAAAATGAGCACAGTACAATTGGATTTGATGCCACTACCCAGGAGGGAAATCATGTCAACGAGATTCATTTTTCAAATGAGAGGGTATGCTTGTCTGCAGCTGTAGATGAGTTACCAGGGGGTACTGCCCAAGACTATCATGACCACATGTGACACAGTATATAATCTGGTAAATATATATGGACTTTTCAATGAAGATAAGGACTATCAGGATTCTAGGAGCAAGATGATATCAAATAATTCAAATTCATGCTACCATTTGAAATTTAGAGGAAACCTGGGATAAGAATATCAATGAACTGAACTGCCACCTACACCCGTTAGACTCTATGGCTGCAAAAGCAAGAGGTCTTGAAATCATCTGAAAAAAGTGGTAACATACCGAAGAAGATTAAGGGATTTGAGTGTTTAGCAGGAGACATTGTGGTACAGATGAACAAGTTAAGATTAAAAGATTCCAAGGGTGACCCTCAGGGTTTTATAGTGGTGCTAGAAGAGAATAATTCTACCGCGTTATAGGGGAAACAGATTATATATATTGTTTCATATCTGTGGGATATTAACAGAACATTACTCCATGTTTGAAGAGTTCCTTGCAAAAGGGCCACCCCAGGGAGGCCTTCGTTCTTGTATGTTTAGTTCAGTGGTATGTCGCATTGAAATCCAGGTGCTTGGTTTGTTAGGTAAACTCATCACTGGCCCATGGATGAAGTTGTTTTATTCATCGTCTGGAGAGCAAATTGACCATGTAGATGGTACTGGACACGTTCGGGAAGTGGTTGATAAGCTGGAAGGTTGGCAGAACAGTCCTGGGGATACTCTGACCATGCAGAGGGATGTGTTTAACAATGATCTGGACGTTTCGGACACCACTTTGCAAAAATACAGTGAGGCCCCGAAGGAGTTGGAAATTTTCAATGATTTGATGAAAGAGTGCCTTGTGGTAATTGTTGTGGTTCTTGAGAGGCAGTATCAGAGATACTTTCAGGTGGATATTGATGAAGTGCTCGGGATAGAAACTCACAATATTGATTCTGAGCAAATGATGGGGATGTATTCTGCACTGCAGTCCAAGGCTCCCAGTGCTACTCAGTGCTACATTTCAAGTAAAATAAGAGCTATTTATAAATTGCTTCCAGGACTAGTAAGGTGGTGTCATTTTCTCATTCGTGTGTTCAACACAAAGCAGACGTGAATTTTTTTCTTTATATTTTCACACGAGCAGGCAATTTTTGCGTTTATGGCATTTAGAATTAGCTCTTTTAACTAAGTTTGGGGAGAAAGTTTTTGCTTGTGCTCCCTCTTGCAAGGTAATCAATCCAACTTGGTCTGTTGTGGGCTATTTAGAAGGCTTATTCTGATACGAGCCCTTATCTATTCCATCACTCTGTACTCCATTAAAAGGAATCAATTAAAAAAATCATCAAGCCTTGTTTTCAATTAGACCTAAAGCAGTCCAAATTGTGGTTGATATCTTAGTTTCAAGTTTGTTTCCAGTGTATATTTACGGTTGATAAAGTGTTGGCCTTTCCCGCGAATAAGTCAAACAACAATTGAGTCGAATGAAAAGATAAATGGTTTACCTTCCTCAATCAGTTGAAGGGTAGCGTGGAGAATTGAATCCTCATTTACCACTCCACCTGGTTTAGCTTGGCATGGGGTACACTGACACTGCAGACATAGCTGGTGTGATAGTAGGTCTAAGCATCTGGTGGTCTATATCAGATGGTGGTTTGTAAGCTGCATATGCAGGTTGAACTCATGTAAACAGTGTATTGGTTTAACTCAATGAATTCAAGTGAACAACTTGCTTTGTGTCTGTACAGGATTTCCAAGTAACAGAAGTAAAATGACTACCCTGGCCGGGCAGAGTTTGTGGCAGCACATCCTATGTGACGATGTTGATGCTGTGGCAAGCCTGTTGCAAAATGGCATCATAAACCAGGATGAAAGGGATGAGGTGATGCTATTGCTTCCATTGCTTCATTGTTGATGGTTTAGACCAAAGTATAGCAGATTATTCCTTTAAAAAACTCTCAAAACTTTTGTAGTGGGAACTGTTCCAGTTCTACCGTAGGATATGCTATCTTTGTGAATATTGAGTTTCAGCACAAATAATCATAAAGGGTGATGGTATGCTTTAGATTGCTTAAACATCTTTCATTACATTTAATATTGCGCATTGATTGATTGCTTCAGTTTGGTCAGACATTTCTGATGTTGGCGGCCCAGCGGGGTGATGCTGACATGACCAGGCTGCTGCTGACAGAGGGAGAAGATATAGATGTGGATGCTATTGACAGTGTGAGTGTAACAGCTTCATGAGTACCGAGTCTAACATTATAATTGGCAAATCTTACCAGGTTCAAGGTAATTTTAAATGAAATTACTTGTTTTAAAAGACTGACATTTACAGCAGTTAAGAGAAGAGACTTATTTTCTGATTGCCCAACATAAAATAGTGATTATAGAATCTGAAGTATAATGCAAAAAGTGGATTAGAGTGAAGCCTTCAGTGATGTCAGCCAATCTGCTTCTGTATTTGAGCCTCAGACATCTGTAATGTAACTGAACAGTTTCTTGATGGATGGTAGTCCTTTTTTTTGTACTTTCGAAATGTTAATATTGAGGTTCTTATAAGTTGGATATGTGTACCTCTTCTGCATCAGGATGAATGGACAGCTCTACTGAATGCAGCCAAAGCAGGTCATGTCAAGGTCGTGAGCCTACTGGCTGATGCTGGTGCCAACCTTGAACTCAGTGACCTTGTAGGTTTACCATCTGTTTAATTATAAATGGACAAGACTTAATTTTCAAGTCAATTTCGTGATGAGCATCTTAGTGTCATTCCGGTTATTCATTAGCAATGTATTTCTGACAGGGTGGATGGACCGCGCTCATGTGGGCCTGCTATAAAGGTCGTGTTGAGGTCGCAGAAGAGTTGCTGAACCGTGGTGCAAACCCCAATGTTAAAGGAGAGGTTGGACTCATTGCTAGCATTTCATATTCAAGCACTTCATTCTATGTACCAAAAAGACATGGATGATCAGACCACAGGATGGATCATATTTTTGTATTAAATCCTATGTGTGTGTGTGTACAGCATCACATGTCATGTCTGACCTGGGCAGCCGGGCGTGGACACACTTCTATTGTGCATGCTCTGCTCATTCATGGAGCCAAGGTCAACACCGCAGACAAGGTCATACTACATCACTTTTGTTTATCATTTCATTGGATCAATGAGGATCCCCTGTACTAAGTGATTTCATACAGAGTTATTTGTGTTTTTACTTGTCTTCACTTCCTCCACCTCTCACATTTGATGGTGTTGTGAGTTGGAATGAGCATCAAGTCATCGTTTGCATATTTGTTGACAGTATGGGACTACCCCACTGATCTGGGGGGCCAGGAAAGGACACAAGGAGATTGTGGAGATGCTTCTACTGAGAGGAGCCAACGTTGACAACAGTGGCATGGTACGTCATGTAGTCACGAACATTCCCATCAATTAATTCTTTCTTGATTCGTTTGGTTGAGATCATATAATGAACATTGTGTTCTTCCAATTTGTGTTGATATTTAGATCTAGGTTGTTATTATCTATATGAGCAGGATATATTGGTTTACAGAATTCATGGACCCCACTCCTTGTGGCTGCTAAGGGAGGCTTCACAGAGACCTTGAGGGTTATCCTACAGTGGAACCCTAATGTCAACTCCGCTGATAAGGTCAGTGACCCCTTATCACTCATCTCGCTCAATAGGTGAGTATGCAATGTTGATCTAAACTCATCATGTAAGTGATATCTGTCTCCGTATCAGGATGGATTTACTGCGCTCGCCATGGCTGCTAAAGATGGCAATGTGGATATAAGTCATCAGCTGCTTCACAAAGATGCCTACGTTAACCTCCTCGACAGAGTGAGTTTCACCACTTGGGTTATGCTTCATGCACCATCTACATAACCCAAGGTGGCATCATGATTTAATCTTGTCATTACTTGTTTTGAAAATCATGTCAAAAGTAGCAGGACTATTAGCCTCTTGTTAAAATAGTGGGACATATTCCACTTGTTATATCTTCAAACGACTTTCACCTTACATTATATTAAGACATTGCGTCATAAGCCGTAAGTGATATTTGAGTTGGGAAGTCTGTGTGTGGCTCAGTATGGGGACACCATCCTAATCCACGCTGTCAAGGGCGGCCATTATGAGGTGGCCAAGGCGCTGCTTCAGAAGTACGCTGATGTGGACACTGTGGGCACGGTGAGTTGCTAGAGATGCTCACTTGTCTCTGAATCCTGTGGTTTATGGATATGTGGTAGCTATATGATGGACATAGATGCTCAATATGGTTGATGAGGGAGCATTGGTGGGTGGGCTGTTGGTCGTCCCTGTATTGTTGGATCATTTATAGTCTATGTGTTATTAGTTGGTTTGTGTTTTATTGGAATGGGTGTTTGGTATTGGATGGTTTGTGTTTTATACGATGGTTCATTTTATTGGATGGTTTGTGTGGCATTGGATGGTTGGTATGACATTGGATAGTTTGTGTGGTATTGGATGGTTTGTGTGGTATTGGATGGTTGGTATGACATTGGATAGTTTGTGTGGTATAGGATGGTTTGTGTGGTATTGGATGGTTGGTATGACATTGGATAGTTTGTGTGGTATTGGATGGTTTGTGTGGTATTGGATGGTTTGTATGACATTGGATAGTTTGTGTGGTATTGGATGGTTTGTATGGTATTGGATGGTTGATATGACATTGAATGGTTTGTGTGGTATTGGATGGTTGATATGACATTGGATGGTTTGTGTGGTATTGGGTGGTTGATATGACATTGGATGGTTGGTATTACATTGGACAGTTTGTGTCATTTTGTTGGCTCTGTGTATTAACTCACTGTGTGACTGTTGGATGCACCAGGAGCACAAGACAGCTGTGTACTGGGCCGTGGAGAAAGGTCACGCTAACATCGTTCGCCTGCTGCTCGAGAACAACGCCAACCCGGACATCCCTACCAAGGTGATACTCATTAATGAGATGGAGAAATGCAGGTGCAAAGATTAGCAAGCAACCAATTTATTGATATCTAGAATAGCTGTATTGGAGGTGAAACAAAAGCTTTTGGCTAAAAGGCCTCACTCCAGACAAGCTATGCGGTTAATGTGCAAATGAGTGAAACACATACCCGTCACCAGGTGTAGCTACTGTAAAATCAACAAAAGCTCATGGGACTGTTGATCCAACGTCTTGGGGATCTGCCTTTTGAGGCGGCTGAGCCCCTGAAAATTCCATGTGATTTCAAGAGACGCTATGACAATGCCATGTGGTACTCACTGGTGGTGTGTTCACATATTTTCGAACGGAGGTGTGAGTGAGCCCTCTTGGCAAAGCTTTTGGGTGAAATCTGTTTCATTGGGAGTTGATGCTAAGATGTAAAGTGTGATGATTTAAGAGTGGTTAAGTGTAACATTGACAGTGAAAGTGGTCTCACTTGTGTGAAGGATGGGGACACAGCTTTGTTGAAAGCTGTCCGTTGTCGTAAACTGGAGTTGGTGCAGATGTTAGCAGAGAAAGGAGCCAAGCTGACGGCTGTAGACAAGGTAGGGGCAAGCGCTTTATGTTTGGGAGTTAAGGTGGACAACAATGCCAGTCAGAGCACTGGTCCATATGATATGTGATTTTTATTCTCTGGATATGACATGTAGAAGCACTTGTTACATGTAGACTATAACATCAGCAACGTATCCATTACTTACCACTTTGTAGCCCATCTTTCATTGGAGGCTGCGATGTCTCATATGCCCAGATGCCTTTGGTCACCAACAATGCGACCTTTTTGAAACTTGGTACTGCGCTGTCACCAATCAATGAATCACTGAGTTTGATGTCTTTGTGTTCTCAGAAAGGAGACACTGCACTTCATATTGCAGTGCGTGGGCGTAGTAAGCGCATTGCAGAGTACCTCCTGCGGAACCCCAAACATGGCCGTCTGCAGTACAAGCCTAACAAGGCTGGAGAAACGCCCTATATGATTGACGCTCAACATGAACGCAGTATGCTCACACAAGTCTACGGCGCACGTGAGTCTCAAACTCCCTCCCTCCTCAGTGAAGAACAATTGATTTGCTCCAATATTTCCTGGAAATCTTATTGTATTATTTGATGATAAATATTAAAATCAACATCACACAGAACCACCCAAGGTGATCGGATGGTTGCTACTGAAACCAGTGCTCTGGTATTTCCTGAGAATTATTAAGGGATGTATTGTTTGAGGTCTTTATTGAATTCTGTGACAGCTTCTGGTGTGTCTTGTTATTACAATGAGATACACCAGCTGAGCTCATAGATACAGGGGTGAAAACTTACGGTTGCCTGCCCGCTAATGGCTACTGAAAACGATTCCGGGCGAGTTGAATTTGCCTAATCACACGCCCGGGTGGCGAGTCAGTTTTCGCATCCTTGAGACGTTTGTCTCCAGTTTTTGTCCGCGCATGCTACCATAAAATACATGTGTGTCAACAAGCTTTAGATCAGGTGTTCATGAAGTCAGTTTTTGAGAGGGTAAGCTGAGTTGGCTCACTCATTCATAATAATAATTGGGTCGACTGAAATCGTTAGTTTTTATGAATATGATGTAAGATCGAGGACTCAACTGAGATCACAGACTCAGGTTGAGACAACTGAAGTTAAGATTCTTTATGAATACGGCCCCAGATAAGTGCAGTTCGTCTACGATAAAATTCACGAATGTCAATATGTGATAGGTAGCCAAAGAGACCTACTTCAGGTTTTATTACCACAGCTCCCGTACTTGGTTCGATAGGGCTGAGCAGTTTGAGCTGGCCCCGAGTGAATCGTATGCTAGAGAAAGAGTTCTGCAATGTTTTGTAGTTGTTTGACCTGATACCAACAATTTGTTCATCTATGACAGAATGTGAAAGAGGCTTCAATGTGATGGGCCAAACCAAGAGTAACTGGCGGTCCACTTAATGCCATTCCACATTAGTCAACCTTGTGATATTCACAACTTCGATCCTGACAGTGAGACTGAATCATTAGCTACTGTGTGTATGGGTGCTGACAGACTGCTTGATTTTGCAAGAATAGACAAGAGATGAGTGTTTGCAGTTAAGGCGTGCTAAGTGTTAATTTCTATCTGTCTTCAGACATATGTTATCTGTGAATTATATGTATCGTAGTGGGTAATAAAGATTTATATTTGGGCATATGGTTATGTCATGATTTGGGCGTGTAAAATTGCACTTTTTCTAAATCGACCATTAATACTTTAACACATGGTGTTTACCCTTGAGATAATATGCTCACATGCCCACTGAGGTAAAATGATGGTCAGTACTCTGGCTGATGCATTATCACCATGTGTTTGTATGTGTGTGTACCAGGCAACTTGAACTCTGATGAGAATGTCCAGGGCTATGAGGTGTACAGCTGTACCATAGCCGACGTTCTCAGCCAGCCCTCCATGACGACGCCCATTACACTCGGCCTCTACGCCAAATGGGGCAGCGGAAAATCCTTCCTCATCGGCCGCCTCATCAGTGAGTCATGTTGTATCTTACTTCCTTCCAAGCGGCAAGGATCACACCTTGTTAAGGATTTGGCAGATTTGTTCATCGTCATCATTATGATCATCATCATTATGATCATCATTATGATCATCATCATTATGATCATCATCATTATGATCATCATCATTATGATCATCATCATCCATCCCTGTCACGATATCACCTCATGTTATTTTGTGTAAACATGATGTTAAACTCTCCGTGATTGTCTGACATTACCTTCCTACATAAATTATACTTATTAACTTGGCGATATCGAATCGCCAAGTTATGGCGATGGGTCCGGTTTGTATGTTTGTAAACAATTTTTTGATCCGCGATACAGGTCGCAATTTTTGAATTTTTTATTTTCATTTGTTAGGCGTGAATATTGCCCAGAACCGGGAGGTTTTGTTATTATAGCACCTGCCAAACCTTCTTTCTGACATTTGTTGGGTCTTTTTATATTATTAATTACCCGCCATTGTTGATGAAGTAGAGATAAGCATGATGTGGTGTAGAAATGGGCTGTTTAGGTTACTCTTTTGGCCACCGCTGCATTACATTGGTTTCATTGTACCATGTAGCTTTTGTGTGGTTGATTGCAGATGAAATGAAGGTGTTCACCCAACACAACCTGGCCCCACGGTTCCATTTCTCCTTCCT
The DNA here is from genome assembly GCA_034190875.2 of Urechis unicinctus. NCBI lineage: Eukaryota > Metazoa > Annelida > Polychaeta > Xenopneusta > Urechidae > Urechis > Urechis unicinctus. The sequence goes on along the minus strand of CM067353.1, from coordinate 72,122,934 downwards.
TCAGTTCTTCCTCTGCCTCCTTCTGGCCACCCTGATCGGCCTCACGCCAGGATTCACCCTCAAGTGGTACATTGGCCTCGCTGTTGGGGCGGGGGTACTCCTGCTACAGTTCCTCTTCCTCAGTCAGTTTTAGCATTTTTTGTTGAGGGAGAATTGTTACAGATGCTTTTCTTTTAAAATTTTAGATAATGATAATGTGTGATAATTTTCTGTGATGAGGCTTCTTAATAGATGATCCTGGTGCATATGTATAGCTGGGATATATGTAGATAGTTGTGGTTAGGTGTCCTTGATTTGTGAGTGTACATTTGTTGATGTGTATTAGTGTCTGTCTGTAGCCATTGTCTATGTGGGTGAGGCGAGACACAGCTGGCTGTGGAGTCAGAAAGTGAGCCACTACCTGGCTCGTAAACTCCGCTCCCTCAGCCTCCTGATGCGACTCATCTTCTGTCACCAGCCCAGTAACCCCTCCAAACAAATGGTCGCCGTCAGGTGAGTAATGACATGTACAGCCTGTGATTAGAGTGGTACGTAAACTGTACCTGCCACTGGTATTGGGAGTGGTTGACATCCTCATGTTACATTTTATATCAGTAATCAGTATATTTCAGGTAGGACTTGATACCTGTTTTATTGTGATGATCAGAGGTTATCCTGCAATGCTAGCCCCCTGTCAGATAAGCATGTTCTGTGTGTAGGTTCCTGTTCACTGAGAATCAGCGATTGGCTACGGTGGCTGGTGAGAAGTCCATCGCGGCTATGATAGGGATGCTATTCCAGGCCCTGGAGCAGGAATATGGGGTGTTGGTGGCAAGGCTCTACAAGGTCTTCAAGCCTAAGAAATGTAATCCATCCTCAGTCTGCCCATATAGTTGATGTGATTATCAAAAAGCCAATTGCGTCTGATGGAGACTTAAACGAATCATATTGGTACAGTCTGATGTAGATATTGCAAAGAACATGCTTTTCTTTTGATCATCCCAGGACGATTTTTATTTTGATGTCACCTTGACCCCTTTTTCTATGACATTGTAGGTCGAGTGAAGTCATGGGGTTGACAATGAGCTGTTGTTTAGTGTTGTTGTACATGTTTGATTAAGGTTATGCCTTTACAATATCTGAGATGGTAAGGTTTGTTGTGTGATAGCCGAGAATCATGGCAAGTACAAGAGTCTCTGCTGTATCCCCAACTTCATCGTCATCATCTTCGTCTTCCTGTGTGCGGTTGCCATAGTGATACTGCTGGTGATGTTTGGCATCAAGGATATTGATGACGACGATTACACGGTGGTGGGTGGTGTCTTGATCGGGCTGGGGGCGGTCATCTCCATCGCACTGCTAGCCAACATCTACACTGCCTGGCTTATCATGGCGAACCTCATGCTGCCTGCCAAGAAAAGGGTGGTTAAGATCGCGGAGAATGCTGCTTCAATCAAGATGGAAGGATTCATGCAGAAGCTAAAGAAGGAGGTGCAGTTGATGGGGGAGATGTCTCAGTGTATGGACGCCTTCCTGGGCACACATACACGCCTCGTGGTCATTGTGGATGGCTTGGACTCGTGTGAACAGGAGAGGCTGCTTCACTTCATGGACACTGTGCACATGCTGTTTAACGACCAGGGCTCGCCTTTCATCACCATCCTGGCTGTGGATCCCCATGTCATCATCAAAGGCATTGAACACAGTCTCCAGGTACAGTAGCCATCTGCCACCTGGAACCTCAATTCACATGGAGAATACCCCACCCCCTTTAGTAGTGGTCATCTCTTATAATAGACATCCGCCTGGCTTAATTCAATCAGACATGTTGTCTGTTCTCATGTAAGCGTCAACTTGCCGTGTGGTCATTGCTTTCGTTGTCAACAGATCACGCAGGTAGTTCATTTGTGATGCTACTAAATGATGATCCCTTGACCGGGGTCAGTGATTCACCTCTTGTGTGTACATTGTTGCAGGGTTTGTTCCGGGACTCTAGCATCACCGGCCATGACTACCTGCGGAACATGGTGCAGCTACCCTTCTTCCTCCAGAGTCAGGGGCTACCCCGCCCTCGTGTTGAAGTTTCGTCAGTGACTCCTGGCTCGACAGCGTCCAGTCAGAATGCCCTTGTTCCACCTGGTCACCAGCAGGTGAGTGAAAGAGAGGGGCCAGGGGACATAGTAATGACTTCAAATGTTTGATATATATGACATTCAAAACTTCAAAACAAATATTGATGTAATTTTTTCAAAGATAGAAGCAGATGAAATGTTCAGTATATTAATTTTGTGTTTTACTGGATAATTGAATCTTGTTTATTGTGAGCAGCCAGCCAGTTTCCATCTGATTAATTGCACCTTCAATGGGTCATCCTGCATTACAAGCAGCTATCATGGGCCTAGTTTCAGTCGCAGGGCTCTAGTCAGAATCTGGTCAGCAATGTGAGCAAGAAGGCGAATGGAAGAAGCCGTAACACAAACAGCAGCGGCTCTCAGATGTTTGGCAGCACCAACCTGTCTCGTCAGCCGTCTGCGTTTGATATTGATAAGAACCTGGGCAGTAACAACTACTTCAGTGATGTCAACCCTAAGAATGTGAGACGCTTGGTAAACATCATCGCTGTCACAGGTGAGTGTACAACAGGTGTGAGGGGAATGAGATGCAATGTATCTTGAGTTGATAATCACAATATCTGGTTGGTGTATCGACTGTATTATAAGGCAAAAAGAGAGGATATAATTAGGATGGGGATCGTGAAGCCGAGGTGGTGCGAATACATGGGCTGATCTCTTGGTGAAAATGGCATCAATTACATGTGAAGGGCTAACTGAAGGTTACCTCACCGCAATCCATGTTGTAAACCTCTAAATCTGTCTGTTCATGCTGTACAGGTCGTCTGCTGAGGGCCCACAACATCGACTTTAACTGGTTCAAGTTGGCGGTGTGGATCAACATGACGGAGCAATGGCCATACCGTTTGTCGTGGATAATACTGGAGGTGGAGGACAATATACTGGATGAGGGCATGTCCCTCAAGGCAGTCTATGAAAGGTCGGTCTAAGACGGCTCTGTTTGTGGGGTGAGGGGGGCCGAGACTCATTGTTATCTGCAATATATACGTTCGCCACATTACTACCAAAGATGTACAATCACACCAAAAACCTTATCAACCAGCCAGTGTCATCTCACTTCAAGGTTTGCTACAATAGTGTTTTAAGTGTTCGTAGCCTGTAGGGTCGCTATTATACACTGTCTTTCTGAATAGATTATTGTTTGCCGATTTATTTTAACAAAAGGGATTCAACAAGACCCTTAAGGTGATAAAATGACTCCCATATGTATTATGCTTACTGGTGTATATGTGGTACCCAAATTCAAGAACCCGGGATGCAATTTATACAAGAGGCTAAGATAAGGATGTCTTTTGCCTATTTTTCAGCATTAATCTGAAGTCCGTACCGAGTGGATATTGCATAATGGTGCTGCCATCTTGAATGTGTTGAACAATGCTGACATATGAGCTTTGATTTGTGGGTGTGACTTACGCTCAAGTGTTACATATGAATAAGGAAATACCTGTACAATATGTTCCTTTCATTCTGATCTCTTGTTGTGGGTTGTCAGAGTTGTTTCCAAGCTTCCCAGCAGCAAAGAGATGGACCCACTGTTGGAGATTGACCGTAATGCTCGCAAGCTGGAGGTATTTCTCTCCAGCCACACGCCCACACTGACTGTAGCTGACCTGCGTATCTTCATGAAGTGTACTATCAACGTGGACCCGTATCTGCGTAAACTCATACGAGGTGAGTCCTACCTGCATTTATACATGGGGAGTCTTTCTTGTGTAAATTAATATGGGGCAATTCTTAGCTGTGTAAACTCATACAGTTGTGTTGTTGGTCAACTGTACATTTATGAGCAGTTAAATAAGCAGATGTCACGCCTGGTATTGATCCTGATGCTCTCTGTTGCAACTTTGTCTTTTTGTGTGTAGAGCTACAGCAAAATGTTGAGAACCTCAACACAGAGTTTGCCATGTTGCCTACTGTCCCAGCTGCTGCTGCTGCTGCTGCTGCTGGGACAGTAGGCTACGAGATGCTGTCCCCTGGTGGCCAGATGTGGGGCACTGGACACGCAAGGCAGAGGCACTGCAGTAGCAGGTCACACCATTCACATCACGATAACAGCCCCAGGTAGGTCAAGGTCAAGGTCATTCCTATCAAGTAACTAAATTGTCATTTTATCGTGTTTACAGTCCCATGTTTACATATCCTGTATCAAGTACATGAAGTGGCATTTTTTTCCTCATCACTCAGCTGAGTGTGATAGTTTTGCGTGTCCAACATCCTTCATTAATTCACATGATCTGTGTCGCCTCAGAGGTACTCCAACGAGACCCGTGTCAGCTATGCGTATGGTGATGATGCCAGGGTATAACCTGCCTGTTATGGTCCCATCAGATCCCATGATAATGGCACCCCATGGCGGATACATGGTGTCCCCCAGCCCTGTCCCCAGTCAGACCAGCACCTTCCCCCAGCCTTCCTCATCCCTCCGCATCAATGTACAGGTATGTATCACCTGTATTGATTAGGTGGGGACACATCGGTAGTTTTTTGGTGTAACTCAAATATGTAAAGATATAGAAATTAATGTCGTTAAAGTAAATGTGTTTGTGATCACTTGATTACTTGTGTTAATTGATATATATGAAGATATTGAAAGTAGGTGATAACTTGTGTGTATTTGTAGTTAGCTGTATGTATTTGGTGTGATCAGGGTGGTCTGCAGAATGAACATCTGGCTGTGATGACGGTCGATGATGTGTGTAGCATCATAGGACGTCTAGACGGGCTCAGTCCCGCTAATGTCCCGCTCTACCAAACACGCGTACGCCAGCAAAACCTGTCAGGACAAGTCCTCGTGAACTGTGACCTGAACGAGCTGAAGCCACTGATGCAGATGTCATTTGGTGACTGGGAGCTATTCCGCGTGTTGGTCCAGGCACTGAGGGAACGGGAGATCACACACGAGGCAATGGAGAGGCAACAGGATGGTATCTCACAGACACCTGACTTCCTCAGAGACACCCCTGGTGCCATAACCTCCTTCACACAGTCAGTCCCGCCAGACAATGTCACCGTCCCAGAGCCGCAGTACCCAGGAGATTCATCCTCGTACGGACGCATAACCTCGTCTTCTAACCAAGTGTCCAGTTCTAATGATAGCGATGGTACGAGGGAGAACAGGACCATTCGCCCAAGTACAAGTCACGTCAGATGAAGAAAACGAGCAAGAGGGCTGCTGTGAAGGGGGACAATGTGGATGGCAAGCAGGGGTTTAGTCGGGTTGACAGCGTAGTAGGGGAGGTAATGATGGAGTCTGAGGCGCTACGAGGGGTGATCAGAGCCACGGGAATCCCATCAGATTCAGAGGACAGCGAGGATGAGCCAGTCACCGTCATGACACCAGTCCTCGAGGAAACTGACTCACCAAAAGCCATCTTTGACCTGAACACCAGTTCTTCACCATCCCAGATAGAAGTTTCGATTACAACTCCACCAGCACAACACAGGGAAGGCGATTCATCCGATTCTGATCCGGAGGAAATGGCCAAGCTCTGTCGCAAAGCATCAGGTATGAGTTGCTCCAGGAAGTCCCTGAGCACAAGCATCACGTCTGTGGCAGATGGTAGTAGCACTGGCGACAAGTCTAGTCGTGCTGGAAGCAATGATCCCAGCGTGGAACACAGCCACAGTGCTAGATCTATCAAAGATAAAAACCGCCACAGTCTGAGGCTCAGTCTCCGCAAGACCAAGAGCAAGGAGAAGGGGTTAGAAATGGACAGTAGTCTTCATCAACCAGCCCAGTACACTGCCTCCGAGGGTCAGTCAGCACTCTCCACCACCTCCAGTCTGCCCCTAAGCCAGCTTGACCTTGAAGCTTCCTACCCTGACCTTTTCCTGGTTGGGGAGGATGTTTCATATATCACTCCTGGGTCTAGTCACGAGCATCTCGCGTTACGGAAACTGGCCAGCAACGATAACAGCAACCCTCCTTCAGCTTTCCGTCACGTCACTCCCACCTCGTCACGGGCATCATCGCGAGCATCGTCATGGGCACCATCCTCACTGGGCCGTGGGATGTTGTCGAGAGAAGGCTCGGTGGAGGCTTTACGTTTACACATCTCTGAGAGTGATGACCAGGCTACACCCACCCATAAACCAGTGGGGGAGACGAGGAGAGAGGAGGGGGCTTCCGTGGGGGATGCTGGCAGGGATGACTGCACCCCACTGCTGCAGCAGCAGCATCATGTTACCAAGGCGACCAACAGGAGGAGTAAACCTATTGAAATAGTGTAAAAGGTAAACCACTGTATGATGTTTTAATTATATTAGATATCCTTAATTTCAGTTAGTTGTATATGCTGGTATTAATGAATTAGACTGTTGTGATTGGCTGTTGATTTGAACATATTGATATTTTACAATTTTGTTCTATTATAATGACAGCTTTACCGTTGTAATTAGGGAATGTGTGCTTCCAGTCGATTGGCACTCTCCCCTTTGTTAAATGACCTGAGTTAATATTTGAAAGCCTTACTTACAAACCTAGGTGATTTTATCAATCCTGTTTCGTTAATGAATGAGAAACTACGATTGTGCAAACATATATATCTGCTTCCCCATACCATGTTGATGGTAAATATAACACATTGTTAAGATTGAAAGAATATTAAATGGCTTGTTGCTTTTTACATTTTCCTGTGGTTGACACAATAAAATAATCATAAGTGTTGTGGTCGTGTTGTTGATAATGGGGAAATGAAGGAGCAGAATATATTGGTTCAAAGGCTCCATACTCGGCCATCAGAACTAATGCTACCCTCTAAATGGACAACTTACATCGATAACATTGTACCTCATTTACATAAATTCATCAGAACAGCAATTAAATGATTAACACAAAATCAAGCGAATAAACAACAGAGGCTGTCACCAGTATCATGGAAAGACAAGTGTTCAGGTGAAGGATTGGGCTGTTGATTTCAATTTTGCCTTGGTAGGTTTGCTTTGTTTATCATTTGTATTTCCATTGTCAGACTGCTCCTTGGTGGTAGCAGGTGCCTTGCTCGGCAGTTGAGTAGTCGCATCATAACGTGAGAAAAATTCGTGTGTGATACTAAGTGTAGATATAGTTGGCGAGGTCGGCATGGCAGGGCAGTGGGATGCTTGAAGGTAGCCATCTCCAGGACTCACTCGGAACTCGGCTAAATGTCTGGTGAAGTGGTCGAAGCGGATGTCATCCCCTACGTCATTGTAGCAATCGGATGCGTATAACAGATAAATAGTGTACATTGGGTCCCAGATATCTTTGTAAAAAGCCCAGCAGAAAGAGGCGGAAGAATAATCGGTGTCCGTTATGATGAAATGGTGGTCATTATGTTTGAAATGACCTAGACATGAAAAGTGCGCCAATATGATGTCGCCGCCGCACGTGAGGTCGGCGTGTAACGTCATCTGGTCCTCCTCATCACACGCGGACAGCGTGCTGAGACAAGATACGGGCGAGCCATTCTGAACAGCATGCATCAGAAATTGCCCGTCTAATCCACACGGTTCTGACACCAAAGGACCACCCCGAGGTGGTTTTCTTACCAGCGCTCGCATTTTGTTGCTATGAACAGCATCATTAAGAAGGAAGTTGTCTTCTCGAAACTGAACAGGCGCACAAATTTCACCTTCATTCAGAAGTGTAGTTGAACCTGGCCAAACAAGACTTTGTCCTAGACGGTAGTGGAGAACGGACGGACTCAGAGCTTCCATTTGAGCACAGGCAAAGCGCGGTCTGCACCCATTTGTGAAGCTAGCAACTAGTGTAACATACTCGTCATCACCGCTGGTCAACCCAAAACACGTCAACGAGTGCTCCCCAAATGGGTTAACCTGAGACGCACCCACTGTGACGTCACTGTGTCCTGTCGCAGAAACTAACTCCCATTCTCCATGTATAGCAATGTCAAAGGCGCACGTACTGACATTCAGCATGTAGCTACAAAACTGACAAGTTTTCTGGCAGTAAATATCGGAAGATGTCATACAGGATGCTGTGGAACACTGGGACTGCTCATCTTCACAGAGCGTCGAGAATGAGCTTATGGTCAAATAAAGTTTGAAAAAATCGCTCGTGTGATCAGGTATTTCATTCGTTTCTATGACTAAATCATTAAATAGATACGCTGTAAACTGAAGCTCATTTGCCAAGGGAACCCGCAATATCCACATCAAAGGCCAGGCGTCTGTTTGGGTAATCAATAAAGTGAACCTATAATCTCCTTCTGTCCATGTTCCCATACACATGAGAGTTTGTTCTATGGCCATCAGCTGGCGACCGAGACATATAACGCTACGGAAGTCCCAGAACATTCCCTCACCACGCAAACACTCACTCTCTAACTTAGGTTTGAGTGTGTTCCACTCACAGAGGGTATAGCCCTCTAAGTTGTCGTATGCGTAGAAATCATAGCCACCTGTCAGGGGGCACTCTTGGTAAGATTCATGCATGACTGGATCAACGAGAGGCCAAGGGTCCAGCTCTAGAGAATCACAGAGGCTCGGATCCGGGGATGATGAAGATCTAGATCTAGCCACCTGAACAACATGTCGAGTACGTGGTAGGAACTTCACACATATATAGCTGTCCCCGGGCGTTACCTGAACCAGGTAGGTGTTATCTGGGAACACCTCCGAGCACAAGAAGACAACCCCGTCACTTTGGTCATCCGTGCTGTTTAACTATCGCAAATTGATGCTCATAGAATCTCCACTGTATCTCAGTGGCCTGTCTGTTGAGAGTGATATGGGATTCCCACACTGAGGGACTTGTGAGGCGGTCAGCAAATGAACAACGCGCTGCAGTCTCCGTCGTCATGGTGATGAGGAATAAAGTCAAGGATGCATGAAGCACCTGTCTCTGTGTCACCATTTTCATCACTGTGAGAACCACTGAAACAATGGCAAATATCATTTATTGATATTAAATGACATTTAAATTAGTGCCATCCCACAGTGTGCTACGATTATGTAAACAATGTAAATAAGGTTATATGTTTTCATATCCCGTGAATAAATCATTGCATATATCGTTTATGTACACTCATTATTGCGAATTAACCCAGCAATGATTGCAAATCAATCAAGCAATGATTGAGAATCAACCGATAATTGATTGCGAATTAACCCTGAAATGGTTGCAAACCATCCTCATTATGCTTGCAAATCAACACTTTAATGGTTGCGAACCAACCCGTAATGGTTGCGAACCTACCCTGTAATGGTTGCGAATAAACCCATTATGCTTGCAAATCAATCATGTAATGCTTGCAAATCAACCCCATTTTGCTTGCAAATCAATCAAGTAATGCTTGCAAATCAACCCCATTATGCCTGCAAATCAATCATGTAATTCTTGCGAATCAACCCCATAATGCTTGAGAACCCCGTAATGGTTGCGAAACTACCCTGTTATGAATATGAACGCGTTACGTTTGTGAACCCTATATTATTTATTGCTTATTAATCCTCAATCGAGTTTTTAACAAGTGTTTAGCACTGTAACCAAGCTGGTGTCGGATACACATCCCTGCTTGCAGTGAATATGGCAGTGCGAGTCAGGGTCACACTGTGGTATGTGGTCAATGGGAGAGCAATAAAGGACAACATAGTATGATATGTTTGACGAATATTGGAGTGCGGGTAGAGGGTTGAGGATGCTGCTGCGGAGATATGATATAGCGTAGAGCATTGCTCACTCTGTTTGTGGGGCTGTGAGGTGTAGGCCCTGGTGATCTGAACAAGGTGCGCCAGAGCCAAGATGCCCAGACCATGATTACACACGCTCATTACTCTATGCACTGATTATTGGATGAAGTATTTAACGACAAAATCCTCGCAGAATCCTCATATACCCAACTAAAACCCTACCCCTTCAGGTGTATTTGAACACCAACAACGCAGGTATGATATCGTGTGGTCGCTAATTAGCGGCTGACCAGGCAGGTGCGCTTAATTTAATAACAGGTGAAGCTCCTATGCGAATCAGCATCTGCTTGACCATCTGCATCCAAGCTTACCTCACAACTCCGATACCAAACAGAACCAGAACAGACATGTACTTACCTATGTGGCATCTACTCTCTACAGTCGAATATGCGATGAGGTTATTCTGCGCGACAAAAACAATTCTTGAAAACGCGAGTGACCGTCTACCCGCAGATGGAACTCTACGAGCATGCGCACGAGCTGATGCCAGTGGTGAAGCGAGTCAGCGGCTTCCAACTGCTTCCAGCAGCTCATGTTAAGAAGCGCGGGCGTAGTTAGTAACTCGTGAATTAATCAAATCAAACCGTATCTTGTCCACAAAGTTATCGAATTTTAAATTCAGAATGCACAATGATTCACTGCACCTTGCTTGTGGCTTGTTGACAGCGCTGGGAACAGTTCTTTTCGAGTCACATGTGGCGATACTATTAGACTATAATGACATCGAAAAACGCAATATGCTGCTCACCCACGGACATGCTTGAGTGCATTAGCTACAACGAAGGACTCCTCTCATGAATCATCCAGAAGTCGCTTTAAGCAACAACAAAACCGAACTGAATGAGAAAGTGTAAAGATTTCGCAACTTTTCTTTGAACTCATGCGAAAAAAAAAATAGCAATTTTATGAATCAGAGCGCCACACCCCTCATTAACTTCTGTAGGCATATGTGATAACGCGCGAACAAAAAAGCCCTGTAGTCATACATATATTGACAAACCGGTTTGGCATATGAAACGGGTCGTTTTGCTTCACACGAGGGGGGTTACATGGGTGGCTAGGGGATGGGTGATCGTGGAGTGTGGTGGGTAGTGAAAGGAGCGTGTACTGTAGTGGGTAGTGAGGGGAGCGTGGAGTGTGGGGGGTAGTTAGGGGAGAGTGGAGAGTGGTGGGTAGTGAGGGGAGCGTGGGGGGGGTAGTGAGGGAGCGTGGAGTGTGGTGGGTAGTGAGGGTAGCGTGGAACGTGGAGTGTGGGGGGTAGTGAGGGGAGCGTGAAGTGTGGTGGGTAGTGAGGGGAGCGTGGAGTGTGGGGGTAGGGAGGGTGAGGGTAGCGTGGAACGTGGAGTGTGGGGGGTAGTGAGGGGAGCGTGAGAGTGTGGTGGGTAGTGAGGGGAGCGTGGAGTGTGCTGGGTAGTGAGGGGAGTGTGGAGTGTAGTGGGTAGTGAGGGGAGCGTGGAGTGTGTGGGGTAGTGAGGGGAGCGTGGAGTGTGGGGGGGTAGTGAGGGGAGAGTGGAGTGTGGGGGTAGTGAGGGTGGAGCGTGGAGTGTGGGGGGGTAGTGAGGGGAGCGTGGAGTGTGGTGGTAGTGAGGGGAGCGTGGAGTGTGGGGGGTAGTGAGGGGAGCGTGGAGTGTGGTGGGTAGTGAGGGGAGCGTGGAGTGTGGTGGGTAGTGAGGGGAGCGTCGGAGTACAGAGTTTGTTCAGAATATTACCTTCACCATTTTATGTTGCTATTTGGAGTGTAGTGGGTCAGTACGTTGCATATATCTATGAGGTCAGAAGCACATAATCTGGTCGAGGGGAGCGTGGAGTGTGGGGGTAGTACGGGAGCGTGGAGTTGTGGTCACAATATGATCAGTTTTATGACAATGAAAGGAGCGTGGATCGCAGGTACAAAGGGGAGCGTGGAGTGTGGCGTGCACTCGCAGACATCTTGATCAGAAAATTATAGAGAGTTTTATGTTGCTATGTGACATCAGAAATTGGCACTATCTATGAAAAGCAGTTAATCTGGTCGAAGTATTATTGCATGTACGAAATACTACTAAGAAAATATGATTCATTTTGTGACATAAAGATATCGCAGAGGAAAAGAGTTGCTGGCGTGCACTCGCAGACAACTTGATCCCGAAAAGATAGAGAGTTCATTGTGTGACATAGAGATATGACCCTAGGAAAAGAGTTCATTGTGTGACATAGAGATATGGCCCTAGGAACAGAGTTCATTGTGTGACATAGAGATATGACCCTAGGAAAAGAGTTCATTGTGTGACATAGAGATATGGCCCTAGGAAAAGAGTTCATTGTGTGACATAGAGATATGACCCTAGGAAAAGAGTTCATTGTGTGACATAGAGATATGGCCCTAGGAAAAGAGTTCATTGTGTGACATAGAGATATGGCCCTAGGAAAAGTTTCATTGTGTGACATAGAGATATGGCCCTAGGAAAAGAGTTCATTGTGTGACATAGAGATATGGCCCTAGGAAAATAGTTCATTGTTTGACATAGAGATATGGTCCTAGGAACAGAGTTCATTGTGTGACATAGAGATATGGCCCTAGGAACAGAGTTCATTGTGTGACAAAGAGATATGACTCTAGGAACAGAGATTCAACATGACTGAATGACGTTTTTAATCTGTTAGCATAGTCTGTTGTCTGCCGGTCTGTCCGCAAACTTATCGGATCGAATTTTGATGAAATTTTGAGGGAAGCTATGTCACGTGGTAAGGATCACGTATCATGTGGTAAGGATCAAGCAGTTGGATTTGTAGAGTGGGGGGAAATCAGGATATTTTGTGGATCCGGGATCATATATCTTGAAAAAGCGTGTAATTTAGTTGTATATGTTAGAACATTAATGACGGATTAGAGTGAAACTTGGACATGAACCAACGACTTTTATGAAGAATTGATTTGTACATCCGGATCATTTTACATTTCGGTGTTTCCAGCTTACGAGATCAATCCATCAACACAGAGTTCAAGTTGGTGAAGAGCCAGCGAAGTACGCGAGGGAATATTTGCATCACTTGTTTATATTACCAAAATTGGTTGTCCACATACCACTGGTTTATGAGAAGCTGACATGCTATTGAAGAAGAAGGGCGTCTCTGTGGTAAGAGCACATACGCATCAGCACGTTGATCCAATCCCAGTCTCGTTTAACCTCTAATTGTCGTAAGAAATTGATCGTCCCAACATTAATATAGTTTTTGTTGAATTGTTAAAAAGGCCGATCTAAAACATGGATCACATCGAAACACAATATAAAAGCAGCTATTCATTGCATAAGCTGATTGTGCGGAATGTAATACAAATTGCGTTTGGCGCGGTGGTGGAATGTCCTCTACTGTTAAGTATAAAAACCCTGGTGCCTTGTGCACCACGGAGCTCGGTTGATCTTTCCTCCGCTGTGTTTGTGACTTATGACACACGTGTATTACTTTGTTGCTAAGGCAACTGTGTTATGTAGCAGCTGAAACACTTGTGTTGCTTTGTTGCTGAGGCACATGTGCTATGTTACTGCTGTTTTGTTGCTTAGGCACCTGTGTTACGTTGCAGCTGAAACACGTGTGTTATTTTGTTGTTTAGGCACCTGTGTCAAGTTACTGCCGAAACTCATGTGTTACTTTGTTGCTAAGGCACTTGTGTTACGTTGCAGCTGACACACGTGTTTACTTGGTTGTCCGAAGTTACTTAGTTTACGCCTAGTTATTCCACAACCACCACGTGTTGATGGTCCATACGTTATGGAGTGGTTATGATAAAATATATATATATATATATTCAACCATCACAACGAAATCAAGTTTAGCTAAAGCACAAATACATTAGTCGCAATGAGATGGTTAGATTCCAAGTAGAAATATTATTGCGATTTGTGACAGTTCAATTTTATACAATCGATATCAATAAATCTGTATCCAAACAATGCTTGAGAGCACAAAATGCCATATACGAATTATGTATTCAATAATTGAGCGATAACATAAAATATACCATGATTACATCGAACGGATTATATTTGCAATAATTGACAGAAACATCAGAATGCATCATCCTCTCTCTCAGTCACTGATGCAACTATCACATAATGCCAATCACAAAGCAAATGGACCCATGCAATCATAACGCTAAACGTCATGATGTCATTCGAACTTGTCTCGTGACGCCCAAATCGGTGAGTGACGTCACGAAGCTGCGTTGGTGGTTGAACCTAAATCATATTCACACACACTTAGCCCTCAATTACAAGACCGACGTCAATTTCGTGGTAGCGCGCGTTTGCAAGTTCCACCGCCTCCCTTCCCGCCCCAGCGTTCATTCCTATTCGTGACGCTCATCCATACGTAATCCAATAGACAACATTGAACACGGCGAACACTACCGGGAAGAGAATGCGAGAAATGACATCGACCATGAGGGCTTGGTTTGTCCACACTTTTTTCCACCAAATAGGTTTACTTCTCGGATTATTGGGTGTAGTTCCTACACTCATATCCCTGCGTACTTGTTCATCAATGTCGTCTTGGACGCTACCATTCCCTTTCTCGTTAATCGTGACATACGAGATCTTCAACTGCATAACAAAAAGATGATTATGACCAAGGGACAAAAGGGTGTTAAAACTTGAACACATTTGTATTTTCATTGACGACTTGAATATAAAATAAATTAACGTTTGATCCAGTTGATATACCACGCCAGATGAAGACGAATCACCCCTTGCAAGCTAATGGAGTGTTGTCGCGAAATGTTATCAACTGACATCTGTATCATGTTAAGTTATGTAAAGTATTCAATTATTTCACTTTCCCGAAACAAACATCTCAGTATTAGACGCCCATACCATAGAAATATTTGCAAGCAACTTAAACCTTTGTAATGACCATCCACGTCATGCGACGATCAGTAACCGACTTCTACACTCGTTTGCATAACATCAACACAATGAACCTTTCACTAACGACCGCACCCACGCCCTCACCTCATCTGTACTGGACTTCATGACCTCTTTACTCGCCTTCTCTTTCTTCTTCTTCATTTTCGACTCGTGCTTCCTGGCCAGTACGTTGACGATGGAGTACTCGATGAGTCCGCCGAACACGAACGCCAGACAAGTCGTCATCCACACATCTATAGCCTTGACGTAGGAGACGCGAGGAAGTCGCTGACTGACGCCCGAACTTTGTGTCGTCATCGTTAGTACTAAGGGGGTGCAGAGTAAACATAATAGGTATAATGATAGTACTTAGGGGGTGCAGAGTAAACATAATAGGTATAATAATAGTACTTAGGGGGTGCAGAGTAAACATAATAGGTATAATAATAGTACTTAGGGGGTGCAGAGTAAACATAATAGGTATAATAATAGTACTTAGGGGTGCAGAGTAAACATAATAGGTATAATAATAGTACTTAGGGGGTGCAGAGTAAACATAATAGGTACAATAATAGTACTTAGGGGGTGCAGAGTAAACATAATAGGTACAATGATAGTACTTAGGGGGTGCAGAGTAAACATAATAGGTATAATAATAGTACTTAGGGGGTGCAGAGTAAACATAATAGGTATAATAATAGTACTTAGGGGGTGCAGAGTAAACATAATAGGTACAATAATAGTACTTAGGGGGTGAAGAGTAAACATAATAGGTATAATAATAGTACTTAGGGGGTGCAGAGTAAACATAATAGGTACAATAATAGTACTTAGGGGGTGAAGAGTAAACATAATAGGTATAATAATAGTACTTAGGGGGTGCAGAGTAAACATAATAGGTATAATGATAGTACTTAGGGGGTGCAGAGTAAACATAATAGGTATAATAATAGTACTTAGGGGGTGCAGAGTAAACATAATAGGTACAATAATAGTACTTAGGGGGTGCAGAGTAAACATAATAGGTATAATAATAGTACTTAGGGGGTGCAGAGTAAACATAATAGGTACAATAATAGTACTTAGGGGGTGAAGAGTAAACATAATAGGTATAATAATAGTACTTAGGGGGTGCAGAGTAAACATAATAGGTATAATAATAGTACTTAGGGGGTGCAGAGTAAACATAATAGGTATGATAATAGTACTTAGGGGGTGCAGAGTAAACATAATAGGTATAATAATAGTACTTAGGGGGTGAAGAGTAAACATAATAGGTATAATAATAGTACTTAGGGGGTGAAGAGTAAACATAATAGGTATAATAATAGTACTTAGGGGGTGCAGAGTAAACATAATAGCTATGATAATGAGAAGCTGGGGATGACACGGCGTTGGAATGTGCTCACTCTAGGTTGACGTTAACGCTATGTTTGTATACAATGAAATAAATTTTCGTAGATGCAAGAATTATTGTGAAAGGATATCGCTGGCTGTATGGTTTATAGGCGTATTATTAATAACATACCGTAGTATATTAATGTATGCAGAGGTTGTGTGAACTAAACGGGGCATGGCCTTGTCATAAAGTCGAAAGACTTCTAGCAGTCTAAGCACTGGTGTTCCCCAGGCCGCCCTATAACTACAAATTCCAGGGATAGGGGCAGCCCTTGGCTTGAGGCTATTTGTTACTATTCTGTCTTGTACTTTTAGAACTTGCTTAATATATTTTATATTGTTCTTATTCTTACTAGTGAGTGGATTCCGGGCGAGGATGGGTTATAAATACGGACGTGGTACACTACGGGCGTCGAACTAAAGTCCAACTAGGATAGCCTGGTTATGGCGGATATCTGCTGGAGCAGGGACAAGAGCTCCCCGCTTATAGTCGAATGATCTTAAACAGAGCCTGCGTGATATGAACACCAACCTGTAAGGAGGCCGAGCGTAATGCGAGCGGGGACGGCGTGCATGTCGATCCAGAAGGATACCCACGAGAGCATGACCACCAACATGGAAGGTATGTAGGTCTGAATCAGGTAGTAGGCAAACTGCCGATCCAGACCCAAAGTCGCGTATATGCAAGAAAAAGCCCCTGAAACCGAATTCACAAATGTACCATAACGAGTTCACACTAAAGTCAAGAAACTTGCTACTTTTCTCCGCGACAGCCAATAATTCTTGCTACGTTTCCCCCCACAACAATCGAGAACCTTGCTATTTTCTCCGCTATAGTCCACAATCTTACTACTTCCCCACCCCCACTACTATCGAGAACCTTGTTTTTTTCTCCGCTAGAGTCAACAATCTTACTACTCACCCCCCCACTACAATCGAGAACCTTGCTATTTTCTCCGCTACAGTCAACAATCTTTCTACCCCCCCACACTACAATCGAGAACCTTACTATTTCCCCGCTACAGTCAACAATCTTTCTACCCCCCCCCCACTACAATCGAGAACCTTGCTATTTTCTCCGCTACAGTCAACAATCTAACTACTCCCCCCCCACTACAATCGAGAACTTTGCTATTTTCTTCGCTACAGTCAACAATCATACTACTCCCCCCCCACTACAATCGAGAAACTTGCTACTTTCTCCGCTACAGTCAACAATCTTTCTACCCCCCCACACTACAATCGAGAACCTTACTATTTTCTCCGCTACAGTCAACAATCTTTCTACCCCCCCCCCCCCCCCCCCCCCCCCCCCCCCCACTACAATCGAGAACCTTACTATTTTCATCGCTACAGTCCACAATCGTATTTCCTTTACCCTCAACAGTCAAGACATTTATTACCTTCCTACACTGCTGTCAAGAAACTGACTTCCTCCTTCCACCACAATCATGGAGTATATTTCCTTTCTCTATTTCAGATTATTCCCTTTCTACACTACAGCCAAGAAGCTGACTCACTATTTCCCTGTCCCGTGCGATGCTTTTAATTGTTATGTACGCCCATCTCGCTGAATCAGCAAGATAATATGGTAGATGAGCAATTATGTACGCGCTTCGCTGATTTCATATTCTACCCGCCATTAATACCAAATAAAAAGACATGGTAATGACTCATTCAAGACAAAACAACACAGGTAACAATTAAGAACATTATAAACTAATTTAGAAACAGCCAAAAAAGCTTCAAATTAAATGGAATAAGCCTCTTTGATCAATGACTGTGATTGATTGATGTGTGTGATCAGAGCTTGTACCGGTGATGTAGTCAGCCGTACAGTCTCCCAGTAGGACACCGTGTAGGAAGAACTCCGGGAGAACCAGGTCCTCCTTAATCTGGACGGGATCCTCGTCACGCCATCTAAATACCAAGTCCTTTGTAGTGTAGCCATCTGCCAGCAAAACACACCCTCAATAAAGCCTCTTCAATCACAATAGACGATCGATACGGCAAAAGATTACCCAGGTTGCGAACTGTTCTCATATAGTCATAAAAACAGTTTTTAGTCTTCTATGTTGAAGTTGAGGATCAATGCCTGTGTTTGCCTGCAGTAGGCTTCTTTATATCTTGGTGGATAAACCCACCATGTTATACGACATAATGTGAGGTCATCGCAGAATATATATAGGACCACACCGCGGCGTCAATATTGATGGGGACTCGGTACCTAATCCGGGTTGTCGTCCGGGAATGAATCACAATAAACTTCGACGTCATCATCACTGACCTCTCCGTTGTAATGCACATCGATGTATTCGTCATCGTCTTATGGAGCTTTGTTATCATTGACATCGTCGTAATCATCACGATTTTCGTCATAATCATCATGGCTCTCGTCATAATCACCATGGTTCTCGTCATAATCAGCATGATTCACGTCATAATCATCACGGTTCTCGTCATAATCACCATGATTCTCGTCATAATCACCATGATTCTCGTCATAATCACCATGGTTCTCGTCATTATTATCATGGTTCTCGTCATTATCATCGTGGTTCTCGTTATAATCACCATGGTTCTCGTCATAATCAACGTGGTTCTCGTCATAATCACCGTGGTTCTCGTCATAATCACCATTATTCTCGTCATAATCATCATGGTTCTCGTCATCATCATCATGGATCTCGTCATTATCGTCATCTCTATTACTTCCCCGTCCCATCGCATAATCAGCATCGTCATAATCACTGCGCACATCAAATTTACCGTCTCATTTATCATCATCATCGTCGTCATCGTCATCATCATCATCATCATCGTCTTCATCATCATCATCGTCATGACCGTCATCATCGTCGTCATCACCGTCGTCTTTATTAATTGCCACTGCTATCTCATAACTACGATGCAGACCATTAGGTTCCAGTCATGCATCAACGCATTTGACATGTGCCACATAAAGTATCGCATTATATGAACAACAACCATGTCAAATAAATATGCGTCATCATAATTGACAAATTGCGGTGCAGTCAGGCATAATTATCCAGAATACAGGCACGACTGGGGTTTCCATTCAACTCTTGTCCAATACGCATCAACATATACAAAAAAACTCACACGTCTCCAGCTGGATGGGGCATGTCTGGTTGTCAAGTGGGTAGCGGGCTAAATGCATGTCACAGCTGAGTGTAAGGGAGAGTCTGAAATCAGCAGAAATAACTCTCTCATTATTCCAGGTGCGTAACCAGGTCGGATCAATATTCTCTCTGTGACACAGTGTTTGCTCGGAAGAATGCAAAGAAACGATAAATGCCAGACTATCATTACAACATCATGTTTGAGGATCCTCGCACGGCCCCGACAACGGAGTTGCTGACGTCAACACTTGTTTATGCCCGTTACATCATCAAGGGGCACAGGTGTTAGCAAAAATATACGACAGAATTCCGATTAACATGGATGGTTCGGATCCGCACTGGTGTCTGCAGCGGGCGTCTGGGGATTATCATGTCTTTATATTGTGCTCTTCAATTAAAATATTCAATCCAGCCAGTCTGACCAACGGACTGACTGACAGTCGGACTGACATAGGCGGAATGACAAAAGCCCTGATGAAGAATCCACAGACCGACTGCATTTGGCTGTCGATTATATCGCTCTTGTTACTTGTTTGTCGCTATCAACCGGAATCAATTACCCCAACTGTCGAAGCCAGTTAGTTCATTCATTACACAGGCACTCAAGTCAATTCATTCAACGAGCCCGTTCGGTGGTGTTCGGTTTCGCCTGACTTATACATAAATATATATGTGTATGCGTCACTGTCGCTAGGGGCTATAGACTTGAATGCCTGTTGTTCCTTACAACGAAGCACATGGTGTTGCATAAGACAATGTCACAGACCACAGATCTATCGTTGAAAACGTGACCCCACGACGGGAGTCGCCCCGTAATCCGGGTTAACAAGCATGCCATAGTTTTGTAATGTTTTTGTTCACCGTCACGATTCAGCCTAAATAAACCGACACTCAACTAAAATCTTCCCAATGCAAACTGACTGCAGACACATCATTTGGTCTTCCAAAACAAATCACAAATCAGAATGGATTGAAAAAATTTCAATGGAGAGATAACATCAGCCGCTGGGTCTGCAAAGACGACAGCACCATCACAAACACGGCCTACAGACCCCCCACACAGGGCATCCCTACCATGTTAACATCACAAACACACGGCCTACAGACCCCCCACACAGGGCATCTCTATCTTGCTACCATCACAAACACACGGCCTACAGACCCCCCACACAGGGCATCTCTATCTTGCTACCATCACAAACTCACGGCCTACAGACCCCCCACACAGGGCATCCATGTTAACATCACAAACTGGCTACCATCACAAAACATCTCACGGCCTACAGACCCCCCACACAGGGCATCTCATACATCATATCATGCTACCATCACAAACACACACAGGGCATCCCATACACATGTTAAACACACACAAACCCCCCACCACACAGGCATCCCTACTATGCAGACACAAACACCGGCCTACAGACCCCCCACAGGGCATCTCTATCATGCTAACATCACAAACACACGGCCTACAGACCCCCCCCCACAGGGCATCTCTACCATGCTCACAAACACACGGGCCTACACAACACAGGGCATCCCTACCATGGCATCACAAACACACGGCCTACAGACCCCCCACACAGGGCATCCCTACCATGCTAACATCACAAACACACGGCCTACAGACCCCCCACACAGGGCATCTCTATCATGCTAACATCACAAACACACGGCCTACAGACCCCCCACACAGGGCATCCCTACCATGTTAACATATCTTACAGCCCCCACACAGGGCACCCTACCATCACAAACACACGGCCTACAGACCCCCCACACAGGGCATCCCTACCATGTACCATCACAAACACACGGCCTACAGACCCCCCACACAGGGCATCCATCTTAACATCATGGCCTACAGACCCCCCACACAGGGCATCACATGTTAACACACAAACACACGGCCTACAGACCCCCCACAGGGCATCCCTATCATGCTACCATCACAAACTCACGGCCTACAGACCCCCCACACAGGGCATCTCTATCTTGCTACCATCACAAACACACGGCCTACAGACCCCCCACACAGGGCATCCCTACCATGTTAACATCATAAACTCATTAAATATATTCATCTGGATTGAACCGCGTCACATCAGAAAAGCAGGGGCTATTGAATCAAGTGTCCTTGACGATGTGAGTTACTTTGATTCCACGACGATCAATATTGTGTTCAATCGCAAACCGAGACCCCGCAGGTACGATTGAGCCCACTCCACTTCCGCTCATCGCTGAACGACAAGCCAAATGTCATGATGGCCAACCCGGTTTATTGATAAACCGACATCCTACGGCGGGTTTTCAGGGCTTCAATATTGCATTGAATCATGCTATCTAACATTTACAATGTATCATGAAGAAACGTCGGCCTGTGGATAATACTATATTTACATTTTTTAAGGTTCTGGAACTTTTCAGTGAATCTTCACAGTCTAAATAGAACGTGCTTGTAAGAAGACACCGTTGATGATTGGCACAGCGCTTCACTGCGATTGACGGCATTAAACCTACATTCAAAGGGCTTATCGATCATGGCAGCCAACCAACTGTTGTCCAAAGGCAATGAACCAGCACAAAATCACAAGCGCCTGTGAGAATGCAGTTCGTCGCGTCACCTGTTGGTGCAGCGGTTAGTTAAGGCTGGCCAATGATCAGGGAACCCACAAGTATCACACACCAGGATACTGCAGAAATCTACTCAATATCGCCCGGTAATTAGAATCACACTCTGACGATGGACATTCGAGAAATAATGCTACCTTTGGCTGAAAAGCACGGTGCCATCTGGTGCTATGGTGATCAGTCGGTTTGGCACCGTGACGTCATGGAACTTGGCCTCCTTCTCGTTCTTGAAGAAAGCATCGGGCACCCAGAGGCGCGAGTACTGGTTGTAGTTGAGGGTCAATGAGTGATTGTAACGGGTGAAGGCTAAGCGAGGGTCCTTCCATTCTTGGCGGAAGAATATATTCAGAGTGTATTCCTGAAGTCACACACGCAGTTCATAGCATTCATTGACGATGACAACCGTCGCGCTTGTAGCACAAATCCTAGACAATCATTACTCGTCATCAACAATCATTACTCGTCATAAACAATCATTACTCGTCATAAACAATCATTACTTGATGAGGACGAGTTGCTATCAATCACGTGACGTCATGTGAACACTTACCATATCGACTTCATTGATCTTACTCAGGCTGTTGATGAATATGTTCACCGTGACCTCTGTTGGTTGACCTACGGGACACAATAATCAGTTATACCCGCAGGAACTCGGTTTCCGATGCCAAGCTTCCGAACGCCGATTCGATATCTTTAATATTTATACATGTAGATAGCTAGCGGCTCTGAGCTCGAAAGTTGCTCGGCGCTCGGAAGCGACTCGGCGCTCGGAAGCTATGCCCGAATCAGCCAATTGTAACTTCCTCCATGAACAGTTTTATTATCAACGTAACTTAAGCAGATGCAGATAATTTAATAGATGAATCAATACATACACCTGTTACCAGATAAACCTTCATCTTTGTAAGAGAAATGCGGATATTCATTAAAAAATGTAGATATAGTGATATAGGTTTTACTACAACCACTGCTATACACATAGTGGCGATTAACACAGATGTCAAAACCAAACCAAATATCCACAGTGCAACATCCGTCTAACCACCACCATCATCACATCACTACCATCACACAACATCCAAATAAAGCATCACACAAAGCACGGCGACCAAGTCATGGAAGAATAAGTATAGTGATTATATATACATATAAGACAGATTATGTAGAACATGGTGTTGATATGGGTATCAGCTGTTACAATGCAAATGCCAGTGCCATACAGAAATAGGAATTGCAATAGAAATATTCGGTGAGGCGTATTACTATGAGTGTACATATGTACCAGAAATTGGTATTGAGAATCTAGGGATTTGCATGGTGAATAGAACTCGTTATAGTCTACCCATCGCACTCGGCTTTACATGAACGTGCAACAAGTGCTGGTACTGACGACAAGCACTGTCTGCCGATTACAAAGCCAACCATTCTCGTGCAGAGAGCACCAGGAGCTGGGAGGCATTAGTTTTAGTGGCGATACTTATGTAAATGTTACCGTACGTCAGGACAGCACAAGTATCAATTCATCTCAACACGTGCGACCAGTGAGGCGTGTAGAGGCTCAACACCGTACCATGGCAACAACAACAACAACAACAACAACAACAACAACAACAGCAACAAGAACAAGAGCGGTGGTATATGCAGCTTCACTGTATACCATTGTGCATAGTAATCACACAATATCAGACAATGGCGAAAAATCGCTAGATTTGTTATGGAGGTGTCGCAAGATAAAATATTAGCAGATACAGCGATTAACTTTCCCCAGACAGTGGTGATGAACGGGCGTGATTCATTTAATATTATGGTCTGCTTAACACGCATTGTTTGGACGACAATATATGACGCCTATGTACATGTTATAAGTTATTCAACGGTCTGTCGCAGCGCAAAAATCCATGTGTTTACCGTATGACATGTACTAGGTTAAATGAGCACACTTGGAATCTAGGAATCTGTTAGTTTGCTGCCATTATTAACATCATGAAGGCAGTTTTGATATCGTATGTGTTAACTACAATGTACCTCGCCCTAATTAGTGTATGTGTCAGAAAGCGACAGACAGGGACTCTCTAAAACCGACAAACATGCAGACAGACTGAATATATGATGAGCGCTACAATCACCGCTATAAAAGCCTATCGACAACTGAAAAGCTAACAGCAGTCGCATCAAATGCCATCAACATATATACCTTCATCTATTCCTGGCCGGAGTTTGTTGTCATACGAGTCAGCCGTCAAAAGTTCCTCGATGAAAAGAGATAAAGCCGCCCTACAAACACAGTAAATTGTTCCAGTCTGGTTATTGTCACTGTTAAAACCAATAACCTGGGATTGCGCAGCTGATGTGCGGGTCCTTAATTTTTTGTGTAACAAAATCGTGACGTCAGCGGTTACGCCCGAGATGACAGTCTCGCGTGCCTTTGGGAGGGAAGACCCCTTTTGAAGGAGACACGTGCTATTGATAATAAATGGGGGAATTCCCAATCCGAACACGAACTTATAACATCAAGCTAAATTCTGTCACAACAGATAGCTGGGGGAAGATGAGGGTAAGCTTGAGGGAAATGTTACTTCGCGGTTTTACTAATGGAACGACCTGTGCATGCAAAGTGGCTCGGATTCGGCTACCCAGCGAAGGCATACATCTTGAAGGCGTGGTCACACAAGGCGTGGTGACACACGGCGAAGTCACACACGGCGTGGTCACACAAGGCGTGGTCACACACGGCGTGGTCACACTCGGCGTGGTCACACAAGGCGTGGTCACGCACGGCGTGGTCACACAAGGCGTGGTCACACAAGGCGAGGTCACACACGGCGAGGTCACGCACGGCGTGGTCACACAAGGCGTGGTCACACACGGCGAGGTCACACACGGCGTGGTCACACACGGCGTGGTCACGCACGGCGTGGTCACACAAGGCGTGTTAGTCATGCTCGTCTCATACTTAGATATGTTAAGTTACAGCGGTTTCCGTTACACAATTGCACAAGACACATTCTCGAACTGCTATACAAGATAAGGACGTTTGTCCTTCAATTTTTTTCTTGTTAGTGAATCCTCCATATGTTATAGCCCAGGTGATTCTCTAAATAACCACGTAAGTTTGATATTTATCCGATTCGTAGTCTCCGAGATATTGCCTCCCAGACACCACTAGAAATCAACAGCCACAGGGTGTTAAGGAGCCGTTAACAACGATGTGACGTCACACAATGTAGTTCAATACAAGAGGAACTTAACCACCTCAAATCCTATACAGACCATCGCAAAGCACAGCAAACAAGTGGCGAAAGACATGAAACAAGTACGCACTGAAAACGAAGAGCAGGGACGAGAAAAAGCAAGCCTCGAGAGAGGTTTCAAATCTCCGAGCAACAAGTGAACAAGAACGAATATTATAACAAACATCCAAGTGAGAAGGTTGCAGCTCACTGACGACAACAGCATTACACCAGTGGTCAAAATGACAAACAAGCTGTCAGTCAGCGACAGTAAAGGGAAAGAGGGCTCATGTATCAAACGGTGACATCGATGGCGCCCACCCCCTCCAAATCGCCGAACTGCAACCTTATCAACGAGGAAGAAACCAAATGTTGCCAAATATTATAGCTGGCTTCCGTCGTCGATAGCAGTGCGACCAGGTGATGAACGCACGTCGCCATTCAAAGGGAAAAAATAACAATCAGTGGAGATCTTACTCAGAATCAGAACCTACAGATGCAACCAATCGCTTCTCCGAACTTCCAAACGGCATGGTCTTGATGATATCCTTAACAATTTCAACAATTATTTTGTTGCTGGAGGCATCGACACGCTAAATACACTTCGACACACATTACCACAAAAACACGAAAACTTAAATACCACATATTGGGTATGGCACATTTATATGGGGAATTACCCACCAGAAGCGACTAAATGTACTGCCATCAGAGCAAATCCAACCATTGGTTAAAACACCCCCACAACATCACTATTTCACAAACCATAGCTGCTTATATACCAGGACATATATAAAATTCATCGCATCTGTGCACCCTACGTACATCCAGCAGATACAACATACAAACATCAACCCGCATTTGTCCACCACCTTTTTAAAAACACAAAAGCTAACGAAAATATTTATAGAATATATAACGAAAATATTTATAGGTCTATGGAATGACGTTCCCAGTGCAAATAATTATTCAAAATCAAAAGTTGTTTTACCAAAAAATCAAACCCGTTTTCATTAATCAGAAGAAGTGGTCTTTAAATTTGACACCAATTAATAGATTACAATATAAAGCTACCATATATACCCTATTATTATTGTTACTGATATTGGTTATATTACCATGTTGTTTTTGGGCCGTTGCTTTTTTTGCTTGAACCATGAAAGTAGGCTCCTGCCTTGTCAGGTCATGGGCATTTATGCCTCAAGGGGCCACCCCATAACTGACATTGACAGTTACAAAAATAAACTGATGGATTAATTGAAGGCTAAGTGTTACCATGGTTACCGGCTTCCTCCTTCTATCGTTAGTTCACCTGGTCAGGTCCATGTTAATGGTGAAGCATTAGTGAAAAGTGCGCCCATCATTAGACTCGTGACATTTTATTCCACAATCAAAAGCAATCGGAGCGCAAAAGTAGAGGTTTGGCTTTGATGAACTGTGCAGTCACGGATCTGAATGTCAACGCATTGGGTATTTTTGCTTTCATTTCAAATCAACGAATCTCATCAACATACGGTGCATATCTCAGGATCACGTGACTGCATCGTTCTCTCTGATTTGCTGAGAGAAGCAGCGCCTGTGGTACCTGCGCTAAGTACCTGCGCTACGGCGCCTACCCTATCAGTCTTGATTTTGCGTACCAACCTGGTGGGGTTTCACTACTGAATGGAGAGCGATTCAACAACTCATCTGTGAAGTTCCCTATAGATTCACTGCAACATGAACCAAATAACTGACTGAAAATGATCGGTTCCGCCGACGTCAAATATAAAATCCATCAGTTACAGCGTGGTTAAAGCGCGGTTATGCCAGCCTTACAGCAACCCCTTACTTCTCAGGGTGTTTAGCGTAATATTCACTCTTTCTAATTTTTCATTATTGGTTCATGTTTCAGTTAATGCAAAACACATGAAATTAGGGCTAGAGGAATGGGAGCATAAGACGCTAAGCTGGTAGACTGTATGTTCTGAAGTAAGGAAAACCAACCCTGACACAACATGTGCTCGTTGAGTCCAACTCGTGAGAATAAGACCAATGACATTTAAGTTATCAAAACACATTGGCAGTTAGTCTAAGCATTATATTCATAGAAAGTTAACCCCTTTCGGAAGTGTTGTCGAACTGTAAAAGCGTGAGATATTAAGTCAGACCATTGATATGATATACAATCTGAGTCTTTCAACGCATTCTTTGTTTCCATGTCTGTATAATTGTATGCATGCATGCATATACATGCACACTTATGTGTGTTTGGTTATTCGTATGCACGTATGTATGTATGTATGTATGTATGTATGTATGTATGTATGTATGTATGTATGTATGTATGTATGTATGTATGTATGTATGTATGTATGTATGTATGTATGTATGTATGTATGTATGTATGTATGTATGTATGTATGTATGTCTGTCTGTCTGTCTGTCTGTCTGTCTGTCTGTCTGTATGTATGTATGTATGTATGTATGTATGTATGTATGTATGTATGTATGTATGTATGTATGTATGTATGTATGTATGTATGTATGTGTATGTATGTATGTATGTATGTATGTATGTATGTATGTATGTATGTATGTATGTATGTATGTGCGCATGTTAGTGTGTGCGTATGTACGTATTTACGTATACAAGTGTGTATGCAACATTCGTTGCGGAATATCTTGATTCGACTAATGCTTGCTTCCGCGTAAAGCCAGAACAAGCCATACACAGATAGGGTCGGCATTAATCGTATTGAACGCTTCTACCAATCCAAATCGCTTCATCATTTCCTGATTTGATATCCGACTTTTGTTGATATGGGGAGAGAGAACGGTGGGTGTTTTAAAAAAAACCTAGTCGACAGACAACTCACCCGGTTTGCGAAGCGCTGGGTGGTACAGCCAGGCACACCAGGCCGACAAGAAGCAGACACCTTGCAGTCATACCGCTCACCTCTCACGACGGGCACCTGACGACGCAATGAGCAGGTATCATCAGATCATAGACACGGGTAAACTTGCGCAGAGCTGTATGAAAAAAAACAGTGAAACACACGGCTGATCGTATTTGTTGACGGCTCTTTTCATAAGCCACGTCGGTCTGGGTCTATGAACTCAGCCATTTTCCAGCTACGAAGATCCACAATGGCGATGGGCCAAAAACTTCTACGTATTTATAAGGTTTAGCTCAACAGTCGGCCACTGGAAACCGTGCCTCGTTCGTGTGTTTAAGTTTACAGACTATTGTGGACCGCATGCAGTATGTATGTGTTAAATGATCTTCTCCGAGCCCACCCAGCACCGACTAACTAGTCACACGAGATTAGCTTGTCGACGTGATGACAACGAGGATTACTGATAGCGTCCCAATAACCGAATGGTATTTTGTATTCTGGTTAAAATAATAGCCTCATGACATGGTTTGGAATCAGCCAGCGTTTGTAGTGTCAAGATGAAGTGATTGTTATTAGCGCGTTGAAATTAATATTTACTTATGACAGGATAACGACGGTCATAAGTCTGACAATAGCGTCCTCATTTACTCAGAAGTCAGTTTAATTGCTCACTCATCCTATAGCACATTCAGTAATTATCGGGGTTATGCAGCTTGTAGCTGATGAAAACCATGAATAATTGCGCTCTGCAATATCCTGGGATTTGCATGGCCGAGCACCGAGTCAATAGTTTCACGGAGCGAGATGGCAATACCAATCGAATCGTCTTCATGAATATTTATGTCACAGATACTTAGTCCTGAAGGAAGCAGGAGTTCTTTTGGACTGATAAGACCCGATATTCAATTTGCTTA
This sequence comes from Urechis unicinctus, assembly GCA_034190875.2. Taxonomy (NCBI): domain Eukaryota; kingdom Metazoa; phylum Annelida; class Polychaeta; order Xenopneusta; family Urechidae; genus Urechis; species Urechis unicinctus. The sequence goes on along the minus strand of CM067353.1, from coordinate 72,094,047 downwards.
CTTGCTTTCACAGGAAAACCTATTGTGGTTCTGTGTCATATATTGATAATCAAAACATTTCTTATTGCTTCAAAAAACATTTACGGCTTGATGCAATTTGCAAGTTGATATTATTGATTAATAAAGACTAATATCTCACTTGAAGACGAGATCCTCCTTTCGCAGTCGTCTTTATCGCGTTAAAATTAGCACTCTTTTCTATGAGATGACCCTCTCTGTGTTGCAGGAGCTACCTTTGAGATGCCCCTCTCTGTGTTACAGGAGCTACCTTTGAGATATCCTCCCTGCAACTGTGTCGCTTCTGTATGATGGGTGGGTCCCTTCGCGTGATTCCTATTTAAACAGAATCCGGGCCACCCGCTGAGTTAAGGCTTTAGATCAATAACCCCTCCTCTTTTTTGTATTGGGGACGAGGTAGGTGGGTAGTATTGAGTAAGTTAAAGAGACTGTTCAGCCACATATAAGGCAATCAGGGATCATTTCGTTATTACATTACTGCGATTAACGCAGACGTAAGTAATGACATCTTCTAATTTGTGCCGCCGAGTTTACATGATGGAAGTTATGTTGATAAGTTTTTAACATTATTATTTGACTGGAAATGTTCATGATATACTGTGGAGATCTGTTTTATTCAGTTATGTCGTTCCATCGATAACGGTGCCTCCCTAAAACCATTAACTACACGAATGTTAGCTGTAAATCATAACGCGCTCTGAATTTACCTCGCTAACGATGTGTATTCTTCCGCTTTAGTTACATAATGTAGATTTCATAAAATCTTCACTCATTCAAGTTGTGGGCATAATTGTGCACACATTAGACCGACAAGCAGGAAGGATAATGTCCGACAACATAAATGGCGACTGTCGAAGCAAGGATCTTTTTTCTGAGACCACAGCGCCGCGTAGCGACTGAAAGTCTGAAAATGTAACATTTTTGGTTTCCAAGGTGCTGTTACCAAGCAGCTTGCTAGGCAACCACTTTCCTTATATGGGGCTGAACAGTCTCTTTAAGCCAAATGACTTGGCTACAACTTCAAACAATTTCAGGTACTTATGGCAGAGGGCTGGTTGGTATAAACGCGCAGGGATAGTTGCTTTCTCAAAAGGTCGTTATCATAATGAATTGAACCTGGCCTTCGTTAAAGGCTGAATCTTGCAGTAAATGTTTTAGATTGCCTTTGCATCATATCACGCCGTGTTATAGTAAAAAACTGTAGATAAGGAGTCACATGTGACTTACGGCTACGGGCACGAGTTGATTACTTCATACATCAGGCTTTCTGTTACACCTCGCCAGCCATGTAGTACGTGACCATTCACTTCGTGCACAGGTATGGACTTGTACAGGCAATCAAGACGTTCGAACATGCACCATTGTCAATCCTTCCTTCGCTCCGTGGGTATTGTTTCTAACCGAGAGTTTCAATGTAATCCAAATGGGTTAGCCGGATTTCTTCACCCTTTCACGAACAAGTGTTCGTCGGAATCGATTTTAAATTGCACTGCAGTAGTGCGTCTGAAGCTGATCTGTTCTAACCGCAGTAAGAGGATTAAACCCAGCGTGATACGGAGCCATAGCAACACCGTTTGGTTAGCTGGGCCATGTTTGCGGGTGACTGTCATACGTTAAAGGTACGCCCAAGCGCACGGTACCCAATTCCATGGAAGATGCTCATTGTCATGTTGATGGTTGTCCTACTTAAAGATTAATGGACTAAGATATAATTCCGATTATTGTGCTTACAATGTCTTACCTGGTTATCCAGAAACGATTACATTATGTGATGCAATCATAGCTGACTTGGTGGGCTGGTTTTAATGACTGGACCTGACCGTAGACGATATTTACCATATTCCTTTGGTCAACCGACTCCAGTAGTGTTCAAACGCTGTTTCTCCTGATTAAACCATGGGCACTGTACCAATGTCCTAGCCCTCTGCCAATAAAGTGTATGGGTGAAACCCGAATGGTCCTTACCGTCTGCCGATTCAGTGTATGGGTGAAACCCGAGTGGTCCTTACCGTCTGCCGATTCAGTGTATGGGTGAAACCCGAGTGGTCCTTACCGTCTGCCAATAAAGTGTATGGGTGAAACCCGAGTGGTCCTTACCGTCTGCCAATAAAGTGTATGGGTGAAACCCGAGTGGTCCTTACCGTCTGCCGATTTAGTATATAGGTGAAACCCGAATTGACCTTACACTCTGCCCATTTAGTGTATATGTGAAACACGAATTGACCTTACCCTCTGCCCATTAAGTGTATAGGTGAAACGCGAATTGTCCTATAATCTATGCCCTTTAAGTGTTTAGGTGAAACCCGAATTATCTTACCCTCTGCCGATAAAGTGCATGGGTGAAACCTGAAATATCCTTACCCTCTGCCGATATAGTGTATAGGTGAAACCCAAAATAACTTTTACCCTCTGCCGATAAATTGCATAGGTGAAATCCTTGCCCTCTGCCGATAAAGTGTGTAGGTGAAACCCGTAATATCCTTACCCTCTGCCGATAAAGTGTATAGGTGAAATCCTTACCCTCAGCATCAGAGTATTTGCTGCAAGGTTAGCGGAACCGATTATTTTTTTGAAAGACTTATTCGGCTACGTATGAGTGTAACACTGAGTTGGTACCGATTTTTTTTCCAAGACAAATCACTAGCTCGCATTAATAAACATTGGGTTTAAGCCGCTATTAAAGTCCCAGTTTTAACAAATATAACAAGCCCTACAGACTCTTATTCCCTGGGTACAGGAGGACTTGGAAAATCCCTTCATTCTTCAAACACTTTGTCACTATCGTTGGTCTAATAGTGTCTGTAGTATCTCTAATCATTATTCAAGAGCGAAGACACTTGGGCTTACAATAACAATGAAAATGTTCCCAGGTCAGGAGTAACGCGTGAAATTATTATGGAGTATTAGACTCCAGTCTGTTCTGGCCAAACAATACTCCTGGGGATCATTAGATGAGAGATGACGAAGAAGATTTTTGTTAGTAGTGTTAATCAACTTGGTACTATCTGCTAAAGACAGCTTCAGACTATGGATAATTTCTAGTAACTGAAACACATGAACAGCAATATCTGCTGAACTCAGTCATTTGACATTAATAGGAAAGTTAAAGGTTAAATCATATCCGAAACAATCCAGCATGGCATGTAACATATGACGCTATAAGAACCCGCTACTGATGTAGCCATCACAATAACTTTCCTCTGGAAGGGCACGCGTTTCCATAACTTAGCAGTGTCCTTTTCAGCAAGAGAAGAAATAGGACCATCCATAGGCAGTACACTCCCGTAACTTCCCATGATGCATAGAGTTTGCAGCTGGACTGATGCAATATTATCTTCAAGTACCTGGCGGCATGGGGCATTTCTATGAGCAATACATCCTTCAAAAGGTTGACGAAGGTTTTTTGTAGTGCTACATTGTTGTAATGACGCAGGTGACGAAGCTTATTGTCTTCCTAGAGGGAGAAGCTCAGGTCAAATGGTTTCAATCTGCCCAAAGTTACCTTCTTGGGAGCCTGAAATGCTAAAGCATATGGACACAATAAAGTTTATTATACCACACAATAAACAGAATAAGATGGACCATGAAACTGAGGAAGCACCGATGCAACACTGATATGATATAACATTATTAAACAGGCATACATTTTAACCCAAATTGTAGGGTTAAAATGGGGGTAAGGTTCTCGCAGTGTCTGTGACCCATACCTCAACAAATAGCCTTTACCTTAGGGCGCGCCAGAAACCTAGAACTAGACTAGTTGAAGCAGACTGCGTGCATGACTGTGTGTATCAGTTTCATACATTCAATAGTTGGTCATCCCTAAACAGGGCCTAGACTCTTTTTTTTATATTGACCTCAAACTAAGGTCAAGGTCATCGAAAATGTGAAAATCCAAACTCCCCGGGATTATTGTTCAATCTTTAAAACATTTACACCACTTTGTTGCTTAATTCAACTGCAAACTTAAAAAATCAAGCGCCTAAGGTCGAAAAATCGTGGTATCGGTCCAAATTTTAAGAAAATAAACCCCAAAAATCAATTGCCTATAAAACAATTAATAACCGAAGGTTGACAGTGACATGGTGAGTTGCATCTTATAATTTCATGGATGTTGATGACGTAATTGTAAATACTGCATTATTAATACATTCTATCAACTCGTAATTGACGAGCAAATTATCGTCCGATCGAAAAAACAACATTTTCTGAAAGCTGACAACTATTAACGAACTTTGATAATGACATGTTCTATCCAAATATTCGTCATTATTGAAGCGCATTGGGGTGAATTTTATTTTTTCATGTAGACAACTATCGTAAATATTTCAATCGCTTATAAAATGGTAAATATCGGTTTAATAGTGATAAAAATTGGGTGAATTGCTGTCATGGACAGCGCAAATCGAATTTTCGGATGATCATTGTGACCAAGAATTGAACAGACGAAAAAGTTGGAACGACACGATCCTAATAAATTTCCACTTATAACCCAAGCAATTATTTCCACCCACGCAAATAAAAAGGGTAACTCGGTTGCATGGGTACTTATGGTGGTGCATTGATCATCGTGTCATTCCAACTTCGTCATTCTGGAGACATCACGATTTTGTATACTTCAAATCACCTTTACCTTCCACTTCCTACCACCAACAAAATCGACTTAATTTTCACTTCATTAAAAACAGAAGGGCTTATTAAGAAATCATGTCTTAGATTGGTGTTATGACATTAATAACAGTGATTATAAACACATAATCAGACAATGCAGATATGCTTATTGTAAAACCTATAAATATTTCAGTGGAACTAAATATCGCGTCACGAGATAATTGCAACAACTACCTAAATCACACCGGAAAATATCGGTGTTAATTACTTCTCTTCACCGCTACAAGCTTACAGACATATATAGTACAAACGGTCGATCTGCTGGTGCATTAGTCAGAGGTTTAATCATGGGAAGTAACCGACTCGCATTCACGTGCATAAGTGAGTTACAGCATTCTAACAGTCCCGACCCTGTAGCTGCAGTAAATTTTCAATGTAGCAACTTAATGAAATTTTCATGGTTTGTTTGAGTGTAGGTATTCTCTTGTTTTGGATTGAGTGTTTTGGCGGGACATACAGTAGCAGTAACCAGCTGTCAATAGCGGAGTCGTGGAGGAGCCCATGTCGAGTTCATCGCCCGCTCAGAAGAGCAAGAAGCGACCGTTCCAGGGAGCAAGTCGCCGCGATATTTGTCCGAAATATCGCGAGAAAACAAGTAGAAAATTTGATGGTGATTCATCGCGCCGTTGAGATTGTGGAGCAATATTATGTAAGTTATTTTGTAAACTACCCATACAGAAGACTTGCCCCTAAATTGTGTTAATCTCTCCAGAACGTTTCTTTGCTTGGGGTCTTAACAAAATCAATCAATGATCTATGCATGTGCATGTGGGCAATTAATCCAAGGAAATCTACACGAATGCAAGGGAAGGATTCTTGGTTGGCATTGGAATGATTGCTGCTTACATTCTCGGACACAGATTTGGATTACACAAACTTTGTTGATACCTTTCAATTTAAACAAATGTTGTGTGTTAACATTTGATCCAAGAACCAAAACCAGTTTATCATTCGACCCATTTAAGTCCTTCCTACCTAAGTTGAGACGGTCATTGCGGACGTCATTTGGGAACCGTTTTCAGATCATAAAGGTCATAATGATAGTGACCCCATCATGAGGTCATAATGATAGTGACCCCATCATGAGGTCATAATGATAGTGACCCCATCATGAGGTCATAATGATAGTGACCCCATCATGAGGTCATAATGATAGTGACCCCATCATGAGGTCATAATGATAGTGACGTTATCATGAGGTCGCCTTGCGGTCAATGATCCGATCCTACTCTGTATCAAATAATATGAAATGTAATCACGCCACTCCTGATGTTTTAGATAGACGATGTACTTCAGTCAGACTTTCTTTGGCAAGCTGTGCTAAGGGGGCGCCATGGTATGGAAGCGGACTGCTTCTCCTACACTTCGCCGCGCCAACATGAAGTCGAAATTTCCACAGATGATGAGGTTGTTAACATTTGTGTTCTTTGTTGATCATTTTTCGCATTAATATGAATACATCATTTGCATAGATTAATTTGTGGACACCTGTTGCACGCAGGCTCGGGCTATGGTGATCGAGTTGTTCCGTCACATCGTCCATACGATCCACCACATCCAGTACCTCACACATGTGAACAGCCCTCTGCGTCACGCCGAGACTCGCTACAATCATTTCCTCAATCTGCTTATGAAATTCATGGATTCTAATCTCTTGTGCGACTTACAAAGAATATGGAATGCGTTGGCGTTGGACCCGAGCCTACCTCCTGACCACAGCCTGAATGGCGACAGGTTACTTGGATGGAACGAGCTGACACATGTTATCGCGCACCAAACGTCGTCTACTTGTTTTACGTTAAGTGAGCGCGATGAAGCTCACAACCAGGAAAACCTGGCCAAGTTCGTCCATGAAATTTCACTACAATTAGCATATATGATAGTTGATTTGACATCATTAGCCGAATATGTTTGAAAATGAATACATAGTTAATTAATTTCTTAATATCATGATCATCGTTTAATCCATCAACGTGCATTTCACGAAGAAAACATTAAATGTCTTTTGTTAAAGATACTACTGCCTGAATTCATGCAACTTTAACAATGATATCTGTCAATACGAGTCACATCAGTAGCCCCGGTCAAATTTATGGTGTTTATAAAATCCGGATTGCTTATTCATGATCATTATCGCATGGCACCCTCCTCTCAGCAAATCAGAGCTCGAGAAAAAGCTCGGTCTTTTTTCCATATCACCTCAAACGCACAGTTTGCCATGCGATAACTGCAACCGTGTCGATATATCACCGAGAAACAACTTCACTTGAGATGGTCCCTCACAGAGCACCGCTTCTCTAGCATGGCAACACTACGGTGGTTCTTAAAGAGACTGTTCAGCCCCATATAAGGCAATCAGGGATCATTTCGTTATTACATTACTACGTTTAATGCAGACGCAAGTAATGCCATCTTCTAATTTGTGCCGCAAAGTTTACATGATGGATTTGATAAGTTTTTAACATTATTATTTGACTGGAAATATTCATGATCTACTGTGGAAATCTGTTTTATTCAATTATGTCGTTCCATCGATAACGGTGCCTCCCTAAAACCACGAACCACACATGTTAACTGTAAATCATAACGCGCTCTGAATTTACCTCGCTATCGATGTGTATTCTTCCGCTTTGGTTACATAATGTAGATTTCATCAAATCTTCACTCATTCAAGTTGTGGGCATCTTTGCGCACACATTAGACCGACAAGCAGGAAGGGTAATGTCCGACAACATAAATGGCGACAGCCGAAGTAAAACTCTATTTTCTGAGACCACAGCGCCGCGTAGCGACTGAAAGTCTGAAAACTTAAAACTTTTGGTTTCAAAGGTGCGGTTGCCGAGCAGCTTGCTAGGCAACCTCGTTCCAAATATGGGGCTGAACAGTCTCTTTAATATCACGCACACTTTACAAGTCTTAAAACGAAGGTTTTCTCAAGAGTCATTTGCTTGCCAGGCGCTTATCTGGTTGCGTAACGCTCATCAGGAAGTCACGGTATTATCCCATCTCCCAGGAATCATGCTGAGGCGCGAAATTGTAGCACCTGCCGAGCCGTGTCTACTGCGCTACAGTGTTGCTAACATCAAACAACGGCGAAGTCGGCGGAGCTCTGATAGCCGGAGTTGCGGAGGTTCTGCAAGTCTCACACAACAAACTATCGAAGCATATTCTAATCAAATAAACAAACAAGTATAGAAAGACAAGTATTAATCTAATCATCGCTAAAACACAGGCAGCTGAGGCCGAATGGGGGATTAACGAACTACCTCTCATATTTACAGGTCCCTGGCATATACCTTACATAACATAGGATCACGCTAATTATCATTATAAGGAGACAGCGTCGTGCTTGATTATCGCGTGTAGGCGCCATCGCGATAAGTATGTTATCGCATGGTCACGTGGGTGATATGGGGAAAGACAACTAAGATTCTCGAAAATTTACCAAAAGGCGAGCGCAGTGCCAGTACCCAGGATGCGCCTCCGGGTCTGTGCCTGTGCCTCCGACAGTGCCCAAACATAGATCTGAATGCTGCCATTAATGCGCTCCATGCCGGGCTAGGCGAAGCCCTAAGATGTGTCCAGGACGAAGGTGCTCTGAGCCCCGTCTACCTCAGAGCCCTGTGCTAGGTGTAGAACGTTTGTTTTTAGCCTTTTCCACCTCCAAGACCATCATTGTTGGGTCATATCGGACGTCGCAGCCGGCAATCCTGACCACGCTGCTGTAGCCATATGCATCATGTGTGTAGGAGACCCCAAGACCGTCGTTGGTGACTGTTGCCATCTGGCGCCAGTCGGTGGTCCATGGTACACCAAACTCACAACAGAGTTTCTCATAGGCCCTACCATTGAATGGATTGTCAAAGAGGTCGTAGGTATGGTACTGAGGTAGAGCGGCTAGTAGCTCCACCAGTAGGCGCCGCATGGTGTAATAAACGTGAAATGCGTAGAGAGCTTGGACGAGGGGATACACGCCGCAGTCTGTGCTCGCACATCGCATCCCAAAGTTTATCTGGCTCAGCCAAACCTGCATTGGCTTTGAGGCCCAGGCTTGCACTGTCCTATCTGTAGTTACCAGCGGCATCTTGTAATAACTGAACACCTCAGGAAAGTTTGCTGTGAATGTAACGCCACCGTGAACGACTTCAATGCGTAGTTTGGTTAAGCCCTCTGCCCGCACAAGGGCCGGGTATAGCCCGGGTGCTTTATCTGTGACGTTGCTATTCAATTGCTTTGCCGACATAGTTAACTATGTATCAGACACTGGCAAATGAATGTTGGTAACCCTGTTAACATACCTGACCATACTGCGGTGGCTGTATTACACACCCCTCTCCCACTACTGTCAACTTCCTCCCCTGGACAGCCACGCATGGAGCATCTGTCTCCTCTAAACAGGTCATCGCAGGCACATTGGAGCACTCCAGTAGTGTTGCAGCAATACAGAGACTGTTACCATCACCACATAACGAATTGCAACCTTTGCCATGGTAACAAGGATCGCAAATGCTCTGCCCTCTGAGGCTGCAACGCCCATGACAGTCAAAAGCAGGGTCACATGAGTGCTTGCAATGGAAGAGGAAGAGGCAGACCCTCGGTTTGTGTAGATGTTGTCAAAGAACACCTTGATGCCGTCATCATAGGGGAACTTCCTGATCCTCCTCCAGGGCTACACAGCAAGGTCCATCATGACATGTAGAATATCATATGTCTGATGCAGATCCTCCAACAGCAGATATACATTGTTGAGTGTCATTGTGGTGTATGTTGACCGAGTATTTTCAGCTGAGACATAAAATTATGCTCTTTCTGCCACAAAGATATCGTCCAGGCAATAATTACCAAGCTCAGTAGAAGTGCTGCTAAAACTGACTCCATCACAAGCTGTGAATCCTGCCAACCATGGTTTGAATGTCCGTACACATGCATGTCTGCTATCCCATATAACTTCCCTAGGTATAGCCTATAGATGTACAGCGCATGTGAGGTTATCAGCTCTGCATAAAAAAATATCGTTACGCTGGCTTCAAGTAATGGACAGGGAAGTTCAGGAGAGACCTGTAGTTTGGTGGAAGCAATGACTTCAGAGAGACCGGAACCATCTCCTGTTAGCCCCTGGGTGGTCATATTATCCTGACACACAAGTCAGAACAATAAATGAGCAACATCATAGATGATAAAAAAAACCTCCAATGATTAAGCCATATCTTTCATGGATGAAATTAACTTATGTTACACTGAAGGCTTGATGAGCGTTAATGATTGAATGCATGGTAAACAAAACAAAATCAAAATTAAAAAATGTCATAAATTTACTTCATGGCGACTTGTTTTGTGTCAACACCTAAAAGAATAGCCGTAACCTACCGATACTATTCTGACACAGGCACGTTGGTACAGAAAAACCCTCGGGAAGTCAAAAACAGCCGAGGGTTCATTCAAAACAGTTGGGCAGCATACCCTGCTTGAGATTTTCCACCATGAGTTTGCAGTGCACATCATTCACGATGTCATACTCAGGGTACCCGGTTCACGAGTTATCACTGCGACCTCTACTACCTCTAAACTCATGGAGTCCCCCCCCCCCCCCCCCCCCCCCCAAAAAAAAAAAAATAAATTCAAACAATATTCCAAGTTGTTCCTGGTACCACCACCATTGACTAATATGGCACAGTAGCCACGTAGAGTGTGACACCTGAGGTACACACTATCCCCTGTACCAGCTCCTCCTTGACGTGCACCATTGCCAGCTAGCCTGTTCATTTGTATCTCACCCTCACATCTGTGCACAGGATAACAATAGGAGAAACATCAAAATGACAAACATCTCATGTAAATAACAAAAAAACAATAATCACACGCAAACACACAATCCCATGCTCATTAAGGTTACCTCACTTGAGCAGGTATGATCACTCCCCAAGCCACACCTGCACTGCCACCACCTCCACTTCTAGGCTCAGCAGGCACTTGCAGGCTGTCATAGCAAGTCCCTCCAGTGGCCACATTTCGAACATATCACGAGAACCTATGAGGGATCTACTGACCTCCGCCTCCATGGTCACCTCCTGTCACCTCGCAGGATCCACTACCTCTGGCACCAGGTCCCAACCTTACTACATAACCATATCCATTTCCTTGGATGAGTCCATCTTTTTCTACCCACAGAACTCCTCCCTTAACTGTGAACATACATAATCTCTGTGTTGATTTCACCGCCAGCTTTTACTGTCACTTTGGGAATGTCAATAGCAGGGAGTTATCTGGATGATAAAGCTGCCTTCATTGCTTGCTGTCAGCCGGCCAATATCAAACAAACCTGCGGTTTATGGGTCATTGATGTATGTGAATTATGCGATGCGATAAGCGCGTTCCCTCCTATGATTTTGAACTCCCCATTTCTTCCAATGATGAGATTTTCTACACCTGTCATGTGCCCTTTTAGAAAAGCCATTTGTCTATCACATCAATTTCCTTGAAATAATCCCACAAATGACATGAAAAGACCAAAGCCCAAGTCCAGTACTAATACACAAAGCTGTCCACATTGCATGAGGTGTGTGAACCGTGTATTAGGTACAGAGTATCATGTTATGTAAAATATACTGCATACAGAATACAAGGGCTGTACAAAGTGTATCGGGGCTGTACTGTGTATGAGGGCAGTGTAAAGATAAGGGTCCGTGTATATACCGTCTTTTCGTTTTTCGTTTATCAAAACCAAGAACCAAAAACGATAAACAAGGGCTAAACCGTAAACCGTTTTTCATGTGCGACAACGAAAGACGGATAACACCAAACCGATTTGTTTTTCGTTTCTCGTTTGATCATGTGTGTATGAGGGCTGTATACAGTCCATTAGGTCCAAATACATTGCATAAGTGGTGTACATTATATTAGCCAGATGTATAATGTGTATGAGAGCTGTGTATAGTGTATTTAGTCCATGTTCAGTGCATGTAGTTAGCATACATTGAATGAATGCTCTGCATAATGTATTAGGGTGGTGTACAGTATTGGGCTATATTTAGTGAATAAGGTATATGCATCGTGCATTAAGAACAAATATATTGAATAAAGCCTTTGTATAGTGTTCAGTGTATAAGCCATGAGTATTATATGTATGATAGCAGTGTACAGAGTATTAGACAAGCAAATTGTGTGTAATAGACTTTATTTTGAGTATAAGGTCAATGTCCAGCATATGAAGGCATTATTCATTGTATGAATGCTGTGTACATTATGGAAGGGCCTTATTCAGAGCACGAGTCAGGTGTATAATGTGTATGAGGGCTATATTTAGTGTATTAAGCCTATGAAGACTGCATACATTGAATGAAGACTGTGTATAGTGCATGCGGGTGATGTACAGTGTTTAAACCAGGTTTGTAATGTGTATGACGGCTGTATTAGGCATAAGTTTACTGTATAATTAGAATTCGTTACATAAACGAAATATAAAACGACTTAAATATTTTATTACCACAAGGTTACAAATATATTCAAAGGAAATTAGTGCTTTCTTGTATGGTGAGCTTAATTTTGTATCAAATATGACATAAGCCGAAAAGAGAAAGATTGATTTAACTGCATATATTTCTGGTTGAATTAAATAGACAGCCATTAATCTTTAGTTAGTGAGAGCAAATAAACAACCGCTGGTTGAAAACAACACTGATGAACTTTTCCTCCGGACAATGATTGGATCTGCCCTTCTAAATTGGGAAATATCATGCTGTTCATATCACATTGTGGGTTTTGGGAGAATTGGCCTCTTCGCAAGCTCTAGTTAATCTGGCGACTGTCATGCATCTATTCTGAATTTGAACCGGAAGCAGAGTCATGTTTGTGACGGTCAAGCTGTCAATGCGTTTCCGGTGCATTAGTGTTGCTGTTTGGCGTCCTTGCGTTTGAGTCGCGTTGTAATCAGATTCTACAGCTGTCAAAAGAAAAAATCAATTGGCGCTCATTTACCAACCACAAACGGTACGCAAAAACATCAGCTGCCACAGTTACTCCCGCACAGAAATACACTATTCTCATGCAATGCATTCATTTATTGCCAGGTAAAATAAATAGCATAGTGATTCAAAGTTGTCATATATAACATATATAAAAAGTTTTTATGATAACAATTATTTAAAAATTCCATTTATAACATGATTCATGCGTAATTGTTAGTAATATATAACAGGAAAAATATAATCAAGCAATCAGTAAATGCAAAACACCATATATATAGCAATGCCTCTGTACTATATATAAAGCGGTAAAATATGAGTAGAGTAAAACTACGCAGATAAGTGAATTGAATAATCCGACAATTAAAGAAGAAATGTGATGATAAACACGAAGGGAAATAATATAATCACTACACATCCTAGGCAGGAGGCCTTGAAAAGCTGCTTGGCAGGCGATCTTACTGCAAAGAAGAAAACCACAGTCAATTGTAAGATGAAACTATTTCAATCGGTATCAATCAAAATCACAACTCACTATTTAAATTATCAATAATGATTTGCCTATTTTATTATCGAAAAAAGAAAATCAAAATATATTTAGTCTGCAGTAGAGTTAATGTAAAAACGATTTTCAAGTCAACTATTTTAATCAGTATATATATAAATCTAAACTCTAAACAAATAATGCACCTCATCCACCAGTTATGTACGTACTGTGTATGACCCTTTTCTTGCATTTGAACAGCAATAATTGACAGTCATTTATGAGAATTTCTCCATGTACGTCATGTGATGCTGCATAATGAGCCAATATTGATAGTCCTGAAGTAACAAATATTTTGATCAATTTTAGTCATCAAAAAAACATAATTGTGAATTCCAATTTATTGACATGTGCTACTGAATACTACTTATCATTTCACTCAATTTTCAATTGGAGCCCCTGGTTAGCTTCTGTGTGGGCTTTCAATTGCAAGCATTTAAAATGCAAGCGACAAGGACCTGATGTATCGTTTTCGTAATTATTATTAATGATTTGCCAGACATATTATCGAAAAAAACATTATTCACATTGAATGTTTATTCTATACCACAGTGCATGTTAAAACAATGTCATTGTCATCTATTTCAATAAATATAAATCAATCATAAATAACATTTAAATGGCCAAAGAAATTAAAAATATTCACCTCGAATTTTTAGTCTGTAGTACAGTTTATGTCAAAACTGTTTAAAAATAAATAAAAGTCATAAATCCTATCAAATTATTGCTCATGATATTTTACGGAAAATAGAAAATAAAAATATTTTACCTTGAATTTTTAGTCTGTAGTACATTTAATGTCAAAACAATTCCAATGTCAACTATTTCAATCAATATAAATCAAAATCATAAATCCTATTCAAATTATTGCTATAGACTTCCCTGATATGTTAACGAAAATAGCAAATAAAAATATTCACCATAAATTTTTAGTTTGTAGTATATTTTATGTCAAAACAATTTCAATGTCAACTATTTCAATCAATATTGATCAAAAATACTACTTCAATTATCACTAATGGTTTGCATGATATATTATCGAAATATGAAATCAAAAATATTCACCATGCATTCTTAGTCTGTAGTAGAGTTTATGTCAAAACAATTTCATAGTCAATTATTGCAATCAATATAAATCAAAATCATAAATCCTATTCAAATTATTGCTAATGATTTGCCTGTTACCAAAAATAGAAAATAAAAATATTCACCTGGAATCTTTAAATTATATCTAATGATTTGCATAATACATTATCGAAAAAAGAAATCACACTTAATCCTTAATATAGAACCTACGTCTTCCTACTGAGACATATACCTAAGTGTTACACCTGGACATGTACCCGAGCCTTATACCATTCATTTGTACTTGTGCACTTATAGTATGGATAATTATTGACCCATTGCCTTGCAAGTATCCTGTCTAAAGTTGTAGAGAGAATACTTCTTGATAGATTAGCTGATTCCCTCGCTTCTAAGTGTAATCAGTTCGGCTTTAAACGCAAGCTTGGTACTGATATGTGTATCTATGTACTCAAAGAGTTGATTGATAACTATCGAAAGTTGAATGGTTGCATGTTTATGTGCTTTCTTGATGCATCTAAAGCATTTGACAGAGTAAAACACTCCTTTTTTCAAAACTGTTAAAACCGTCGTGGTGCTCCTGTATATATAGTTAGGCTTTTAATGTTTTGGTACTCAATTCAAACTATGGATGTAAGATGGGGTGGAACACTATCAGCAAAATTTACTGTATCAAATGGTGTTCGATAAGGAGGGATTCTATCCCCTTATTTGTTTAATGTTTACATGGATGACCTGAGTTATGATCTTAGTAACTGTTCCACGGGTTGTATTGCTGGTGATCAAATTTTAAACCATTTGATGTATGCAGATGACCTGGTTGTATTTAGCCCACCAGCTAATGGTCTAATGCAGTTATTAAAATCCTGTGAATCATATGGTATCAAACATGATATAAATACAATTCCAAGAAGAGTGCTATGTTGATATGCCGCAACTCTTTCACTAAAAAGTGGTATTTCCGAATTTCTCAATCAATGGTGATATAATAGCTGAAGTAGATAGTGTTAAGTATTTGGGTCATTTTTATAAGTAATGATCTCCGTGATGACAAAGACATTTATATGCAGTGTCGTCAATTGTATGCACAAGGAAATTAGCTTGCACGTAAATTTTATATGTGCTCAAACAATGTAAAAATTGCTCTGTTTCACTCTTATTGTTCTTCTTTTTATGTTTATACATGTCAGCTCTGGTGGAACTACAGAAAATCTGCTATCACTAAATTACATACTGCTTATAATAATGCATTTAGGATGTTGCTGAGACTGCCTCGCCACTGTAGTGCCAGTGGAATGTTTGCCTATAATAATGTACGTAGCTCCCATGCTATAATTAGAAATCTCATTTCCAGTTTTATGCTAAGGGCTGATATAATACCCAACACAATTGTACAATCAGTTCTTAGATCTGATATCAAATGGAAATCGAGAATAAGAACACACTGGATGAGATTACTCTTTGTTCACTTCAATGATGTGACCTAGTAATTCATGCTAGGCCATCTTTCTTTCTTTCTATGTATGTGTGTATATATGTGTAAATATAAGCTTAGATTTCTAGTTGCTATGGACCGCATATAAAGTTGTATACTCTGTTGTTTTATCTGAAATAAAGAAATAATAATAATAATTATACCTGACACTTATTACCTGACTTTTGAGCCTCACATTCAATCCTTAATACAAACCTATGTCTTCCCAGAGATTTACTGCTAAGTGTTATACTTGACACATTTACCTGAGCCTTGTACCTAGAATTTGAACCTGCACACTTATACCAGACATTTAAACCTGACACTTATACCAGAGCTTTTTCCAGACAATTATCCCTGAGACCTAGACCTGCGCCTTGCACCTCACATTTAATGATTAATATAGATCCTTTGTCCTCCCCCTGAGACTTATACCTAAGTGTTACAGCATACACATACTTGAGCCGTATACATACGATTTGTACCCGCAGACTTATTCATGACATTTATGCCTAATACTTAAACCGGACACTTATGCCTGGGCTTTTTCCTGACAATTGTATCTGACACTTATTCCTGACACTCGTGCCTGAGGTTTTTCCTGACAATTATAGCCGAGACATACACCAGAGTTTTGCAACTCACACTTAATGCTTAATATAGATCCTGTCTTCCCCCTGAGACTTTGACATAAGTGTTACACGTGACATGTACCTGAGCCTTATGCATAAGATTTGTAGCTGCAATTATGCCTGAGATTTTCTCCTGACAATTATACCTCAGACATACATCTGACACTATGCCTGACAAGTATACCCGAGACATACACCCGAGACATACTGGGTTCGATATTGTTATGGATAGTGGACATTAGAGAGAAAATATGAAAAGGGAAACGTAGGATTATTAACTAAACTGAAATGGAAACGGTGAAATGGAATAAGTGCTATAAATGAAATGGATAGTGCAAATAAACAAATACAGATAACTTAAAAGTAAGAGTGCCGTTGCCGTTGCTTGCCACTTCCACCAGTGAAGAAGGCTGACCGGCTGTGGGGGAGTGTTGGGAACGAAATCCTTATGATTTAATGATATTGATATAATAACAAAGAAAAATAATTCTTATCTAAATACACACAAGAGTCCAATTACCAATCTTCTGAAATTATCCAAAATTGCAAATTTTACGACTTTTTTGGGGCGCAAAAATAACAATACACAACAGCTGATAAAGAAAATACGTCCTTCTCGTTTGGGAGTCGAATTCGGAGTGCCAAAGTGACAGGCCGTTTTTATCACCAACCGCCGCGAAGATGAAAGTCCAAATAGAAGAACTCGCCTCGTTACCAACACGCTAAATCAAGCAACAGACAATCCCTCTCTGACCCCACCCCCACAAGAATATTGAAGAGCTGTGTGTGCCTTAAGTGTGACCACCAACACCTCGCTAATATTGACACCTGAATTCCTCTCACCCCACTCCAACCTCATCGGAGAAGCGGTAAATCAGACTTGCGTTTTGCAAGTAGGGAAAGCAGGGGCTTTGGTTTGCTGGATGGTATGAGCAGCAGTGACCCACGGGCACTTTTACTGTAGTATTCGTGGTGTAGCCTCGGAACGGGGTGGTTGTTGTGGGGGGTTGTTTAGGGAGGCAGCATGCTGAGGAGCAGGTCAATGAGGTGTCCGACGATGATGACCAGACCCTTCACTGTGTCCTAGAGCGACCGAATTTGGTCGGCCAGTGAAGGCTCTTGCTCTTGAGGAGGACAGGTTGATAGTGCCTGTGGATCTGTAGCAATTGGAGATACTGACAAGGGCAGTGGTGCTGTGGCATCAGGGGACTTGGCGGTGGGAGGTGTAAGACTGACAGGTGGCCTTTTGGTGTGGGAGGGGCGGGGTGCTGCATGCACGCTTTCCACGGAGGTGTTGATTGTGGCAGGTGTCCAAGTGACGTCGTTTGTCAGATGTGTTCTTCTTCCTGAAATCGAAAAAGGGGTAGGAACAGTACACCGTGAAAGATTTTGTCTTGCTTAATGCTGGATCATACACACAGCTTGGCTGGTTATGAAGTAAGTATAGTGCTAAGTGTAGTGACAGACATGTAATGCATGTGCCAAAATGATAGAATGGGTTACCGCCGTGCCAAAATGATAGAATGGGTTACCGCCGTGCCAAAATAGTAGAATGGGCAATTACCGTGCCAATAATAATAAAATGGACAGCTGTCGTGCCAATAATAATACAATGAGCAACTGCCGTGCACATTAATAATACGATAGGCAATAGCAATGCCAAGAAAATGGAAATATGGACTGTTGGTGGCAAGGGCTGCTGGCTGTTGTAGTGATAAAACCAATTGAAATGCGGCTTGAGCGGTTTCCCGCCCGAACCTATATTTATGCTGTCAGGAGCTATATCGGTGTTGTATACACCTTGCAAAACCTATGCTTCGCAAATGCTCACAAATACACAAATGATAACCAAACAAAAGAGGAAATAAGAACAACATGTTATACAGATAGTAGATGCTTCAAAAGCTGTCAACAACACAAGTCGTGTAAATTGTTCACAAATGCGATTACTATTAAATCAGATCGTTCGTCCACGTAAGGATGATCAAGTACTTCACTCCTTGGGATTGAACCCACAACCTACAAGGCTACTTTTTATAATAAAATATAATGGCATAATAGCACTCTATGGGTTACAATGTATTCGGGGTCCCTTGGGTCGACCTCCCATCCTCTCTATGGCATAAAATGCATAAGCGCCCAATAGGCCCTCTCTATGAGGGACAATGTATTCAGGGTCCACTGGGTCGACCTGGTCCTCTCTTTGGGAAAGAAGCAGCATGGGCACGAAAGCGATCTGAAAGACTGGCTTTTGACAAATGAAACTTTCGTCGATGCAATTGACATATTATTGCCCCGTCCACTAAACAGAATATTAAATCTGATGCTTTTTTTATTTGCGGAAAGGGTTTTTGATCATACCCTACGATAAACAACTTTGGCAACAATTAACATGCAGCAGCCGACCTTCCGTTAAAGTGACCCTGGAACACCAACTTGGCTAGAGCCGAGTTCATTTCCTTGGTCGATCTAACGATTTCATGATATATGGGTTCAAAATTATGAAAGGTTATTCACAATCAACCAATGGAAATAGCATTGTTACAGAAAAGTATCCACGATCTGGTTAAGACCAAAACTCACTCTGTGAGGTCATAAACCAGTTACAAACCGAACAAAGCTAACTTCTTTCTCCTACACCGCAACTTATCAACGACAACTGTTTCTGAGAAAAAACCATAATAAAATATTCCAGATATCTGCCCCTACAATAATCCGCATAACCAGTATTGCCTTGTCAACTTGATTCCCTGAGGAATACAATTAACTAAATGGCGGTTCCATATCTGTAAGGGGATGCACCCGACCCGGTTGCTCTAAATGCACTTGCATGACCTTCATCCCAGCGGCGTGGGTTTTGCAGCCCGGTCTAGGCACCTGGTTTATGCCAAGTTGGCGCTGACACTTAAGGGAGCTGTCCAAGCATTACATTCATCCTAATCCATCACCGACGCGATATCGCCTCGTTGGTGACGTATGTCCAAATGAGTGCGTGTGTTTATGTGTATGGGTGTAATTGTTTATGGTTGCCATGTTGGTCACCGTTATGCTAGCGAACGGAACTAAGCTGATGATGTCACTCTCGTTGCTCCTTCTTTGACTAAAATACTTAAAACATACGAAGAGTTTGTAGAATACACTGTTATATTCACCACATCAAAACGCTGATGATGTCACTCTCGTTGCTCCTTCTTTGACTTAAATACTTAAAACATATGAAGAGTTTGTAGAATACACTGTTATATTCACCACATCAAAAAGCAATCCGGTGCATTCTGATTGTCAAACGTGCATAGTTGATACTCAATAGAATGGTGTTAAATGAATGTATGTGAACATGCTGTCCTTCTTGTATCCTACACAGGAGGATATTCGAGATACAGAATATTGATGCTGTATGTGGTGTTCTTGCATCAAAGACTAATATGTTACGATTTGGTCACTGTTGTGTAAATTTTCGTAACCCATTATTTGACAAATATATCCAAAGTTTTTGTGGATCCCCGTTATGGACGTTATTGAACAATTCCAATTGAAACGCTTGTGTAGCACATGGCGCTGTTATATCCGTCATATACAGAAACTCCACTCAAGGACAAGGTCATTTTATATTCCTTTCTTGCTAAAAGAACAATTTATGTTGCGACTTGGTCAATAATAAGTTCTTTCAGGGGCCGTTATAGGCCCCCATTCCTATCGAGACCTGATGTCAGTTTTTACACTGTGGGAATGCATGGTCTTACATCATAGGTGGAACGAGTCTGCAGCTGTCGGATGTCAGGTCACTGTTTGTCCCAGACAATTTATTGCTCTGTTTAGTATGAGAAAGAAATGAATGAGTAATTTGAAAGGTTTAAGTTAAATTTGTCGAAGGTTTGAATAAAGAGAAAAGTTGTGAGTAGGCGGGTGCGTTAGGGAAAGGGGTCTGGTCTAATAAGAGAAATATTATTGCGTGTCCAGGTTGCACAAATCATAGAAAATCAGCAAATTATTCTTTTCAGAAGAGAATATTGAGAGGTAAATGGAGCATTCAATTCAATGAGGTGAGCAAATGCGTTATAGTCAGATATTATTATCTGGATGGATACTTTTGTGTGCGAGATCACCCAACTTAATATGTGACTCTTATAATCTCTCTAAGTCACTTTCAGATTTTGCCCGTGTACCATTTAATGGTGCATGTCATAAGAAATCACTGGATTTTTAAACGAAAAATGGAGTTGCTAACTGCGAGAGTATCTTAAATGGTGCTGATATTCGGATTCCAAAGTTGGAATGGCCGTATATATTTCTTGCTGTTCTTATATAAACTTTCAATTCCTTATTTTTCACGTCCCGTCAAATATAACCCTTATTTGGAATCTCATGAATAATTCATTCCGAAAGTGCAGAAACGTCATCACTCTGTGCCGTTCGCCGCCGGCGGATGTTTACTTTGTATTATTTTCATTGAGATAATGGGCGACCAAAACAAGAAATTAAGAAAAGGTGGAGGGAGAAAGAAGCTATTAACAGATTCAACAACCAAGAAATGGAAGCGTGAGCAAGACCAGCTGCGGTCTAACACGAGGGACTCAAGACTTTGGTTATTTTTTATGTATGACCGTTAGAAAGGTATTGCGATTTTTATCATAAAAAAATGGCATATAATTTGGACAAGCACTTGACAAACTCCCTGTTTCTCCTGTGAGGAAGGATTAGTTTGCCATTGTATCTATATAAGATCATTATTGAGTAATGTTACACATTAAAAGGCATGTTATGGGGTACCTTAGATAACTTATAAACACATAACTTTATGGTTAAATTGATTTGAGGTTTTACAGACAAAATGGTATTTTGTGGTTTGGTCCATTTTTCTGATTATATGTCTATTTTGAATACCCATAATCAGTTACATAAGAGCACCAAACAGCACAAAAATGGCTTGCACAAACAAAATCGGCGTAACGTTTGACCGCCCTATCATTGGCGGCACTGTAGTAGCTTGGGAGCCTTCTGTGGGGAATGTTGACTCAGAACATGTTTTCATCAGATGGTAAATTATTTGATTGATTTACTTTAACCGATATTAATATCAACCTTCCAGGTACGACAATGACACGAGCACCAAGAGTGAACTTTCTGCCCACTACTCTCTCAGCAAGACATAGTGACACCCTCTAAACCCGCACCCAAGGTGCTGTTCTCCAAACCGAAGGCTGCCCAAGGTATATATATATACATATATATATATATATATATATATATATATATATATATATATATATATATATAGAGATATAGATAGATATATATATATATATATATATATATATATATATATATATTTATATATATATATATATATTATATATATATATATCTATATATATACATATATATATCCAATTACATATATATCTATATATATATATACATCTATCTATATCTCTATCTCTATATATATATCTATATATATATCTCTCTCTCTCTATATCTCTCTATCTATATATCTATATCTATATATATATATATATATATATATATATATATATCTAAACAGAAAGTGGCCAAGACTTACGCCTATATACCTGATATGATGGAAGAAATCTTAAGGCACTGGAAATGCGACAGCATTCACCAACAACTCCCACAAAGCTTTGCTGATGACCCCCGCAACATCAGTCGGAATATTGCTCCCGTGCCAAGGCCATCAACCCAAGAAATAGTCTCGTCATGTTAAAGAATAAGATTTGGAAATTTGTTTAGTCACATTCATATGTGTGCAAATCCACACTGTAATAGAACTCATGAAATTGGCCAATAAATAATACATGAACTCATTTTAATGTCACTTCTTTTTTCATCAGGACTAGAATTAGGGCCATAAAAAGTCAATTATGAAGACTAATTGACAGTGGTAAACCTGGTTAATTATTTTATGCATCATATTTTGTTCTGTGATTGTGAGACTAATTGACTATATTTGAATGTTTTTTACATAATACTCAAACAAATAGACATGAAAATGTTCAGTACAAATAATACCAAGCGTTTTATGAGACTAGGTAATTTCAATACTAGGAAAACAATATAATTCACACAAAAAATAACGAGTAGAAGAAATTTCAAATTAACATTTAAGCTAAGAATATTACCCAAATCTACTTTGTTTAAAGCCAGTATGCTGGACATACAGGTCAGGGTAGAGGTATCTGATCATCCAGACACAACAAGAGGGAATAACCCCCCTTTTGCCCTCCCCCAAAAAGTCATGAATCCACAGAACAAATTGCCTATAGGCACCATGTGTAAGCATTTTATTTTGGTTCTCAACGACCACATCTTTCTCCCCTCGCAGTGACTATCCGTACGGCAACTGAGTTCGCTACAATTAACTAAAGCTTCTAGGTAAAGGAATTGGCCTGTTCCTCTCACCTTGTACAACAGCGCTTGGCAAAGTTGTATACAGCAAAGAACATACATAATGAAGTTCCCCATCCCAACAAAACACTTACAATGAAATGTCAGCCGTTCACTACGGTAATATAAATATATACGTCGTGCACGGCTAATAAAATGTTAGACCAACAATACGAACATGATTGTCTGACCTGTTCTGACTGGTACGATGATGAATAGTTCTGTGCTGAAACTGTTGAAATAGCTCCCTATCCATCTAAATAGGATGTATCCTACATCTATTGTACGCATAGACAAAATAGCCGATATCTATCTTATTCGTACGGCTGCCGTACGAATAGCCAATTTCCATCTTCTCAGGAGGCAGATTGTAAAGTTCAAATACTTCAAATAAACATATTTTAATTAGGAAATATTTGTTGGTGAAAACGTGGTCGAATTTGAAGAAAAGTTCGGGCAGCTGAATATTTTACCTGGGCTACTTAGTTTCACAACCCGCTAGCCCGACTGGGTTGGTGGAACTTGTATGATAATGATAAGCCATGTAGGCGCTCAATGGCGCTTAAGAAGGAAGTTAATTGTTATAGCACTGATTGAAAAAGATGTCTGGAGATTGGATTTGAATGCGTCAAGCGTATTCAACCGACAAACGGCGGTAGGAAGTGCGTTCCGCAAACTTGGTGCGGCATTACTGAACGCTCTAGAACCTCAATGAAGACATATTTGGAGATTTATGAGCTTGTAGCAGATGCCTATCCATAGATCGACGACCCCTTGCAAGCAGGTATTCAACAGTAAGTTCATGGACGTAGCTTGGTGCGTTTCTATGAACAGCCTTAAAGGTGAGTAGAATAATTTTGCATAATGCGTTTTTCCACAGGAAGCCAATGAAGGGTACGCATGATGTGTTGAATGTTATCCCCGTGCTTTCCTTTTGCAACAAGGCAGGCGGCGGTATTTTGTACGTGTTGCAGTTTTGCGATAAGTTACAAATGGGCTCCATACTGCAGCGAATTGATAATATAAATGCATTGACAAGGATTTCAGTTAAGGATTGGTTCAGGTACTTTCTAATGCTGGCTAATCTTCTAATATGATGAAAGAGAGATTGATTTGAATTCATAACATGTGGTTTTCCCGTAAACTGTGAGTCCATCAGAATACCGAGGTTTCTGGCTGAATCTGATGTAGATACAGCCATATCGCCAATTTTAACTGGTCCAAACGACGGCTGGTATTTGTACCGTGAAACGAACAATGTAATGTCAGTTTTATCGTCATTCAGATTTTCAAAATTGTTTGCTTCCATGATCTTATCTGTCGGACGCATTTATTTAATTTGGCTTGTGCATCATCCGAATATTCTTGCGTATGAGTTAATGTTAAATAAATTTGGTATCTTCAGCACATTGGTGGTTTTGCAGATTATTTAACAAATTTCCAAGTAGTGATATGTAGGCAGTAAACAATAATGTCCCTTAAAATGATCCTTGTGGCACATCTCATATTAGTTGGTGTGTTTCAGAATACCTGCGGTTTGACTTGAGCCATGCATTTTCCATTGAGGCTGAAACCGTCGGAAGGCACCGTAGCAGGATTTCATGATCAACAGCGCTGGGGTCATGAAACACAAGAGCAGCAACGTAGTGCCGGACAACAGCACAAGCAGTGTCATGTATACTTGGAGAAGTGCAGTCTCAGTACTATGGGTAGGTTTGTAGACCGACTGATACTTGTCGTCAAGTCGATAGGCTAATTTATAGTACTGAAATCGATTTGCTACAACCTTCTCTCTTAATTTGGATATGTAGCTCAAATTTAAAATTGGTCTATTGTTTTTCATTAATTCAGGAGCTAGATTGCTCTTTTAAAGCGTGGATTGCAGTTTTCCATCCTTCTGGTACAGAACCAGAAGCTAGAGAAAGATTAATCGGCATCTATGTTGTTGATGGGTCTAAATCGCACAACGTTGGAGCTGCTAATTTGAATCGGATGGTACGTATTTCTGTGTTTAAAAACAGCGCCAACATATCTGCCAAGATTTTGATCTATTTCCTTGCATGTATAAGTCTTTTCGCAATATTAAAGGTTTATGTGGATCAATGGCGTTCTCCAATATCTCTGCCCTCGACCCGCCGACAATGTGCAACATAGCTCTGTCAATCAGCTTCAATCTTAGATCTTCGCCAACGTCATTCACATTTCCTGCGGGCTTGCTTCTCCTCACTGATGTCACAATTAATCTGTGTTTGAGCGGATTGTGATTACCCTGTGCTCAAGTGGAGCGTACTTATCTTAAACGCATCCGAGCATACTGTCATATTTGTTGGCAACATCATGGAGGCTTACAGCGCACGTTAGCTATGTTACAATTGACAGCTGTTGAAGATCGTGTTTGAATGTCACAATTAATCTGTGTTTGAGTGGATTGTGATTACCCTGTGCTCTAGTGGAGCGTGCTTATCTTAAAGATCGTGTTTGAATGATATGAGTTAATGTCTATATATATATATATATATATATATATATATATATATATATATATATATATATATATATATATATATATATATATATATATATATATATATATATATATATACACACATATATATATATATATATATATATATATATATATATATATATATATATATATATATATATATATATATATAATATATATATAAGCGTGCAGAGTGCGCATGCGCGTACGCCGGGAGGCAAAAGAATGTGTATTGCGTAGTTTATTTACCCAAAGGCTACCTAAGACAACAGTTGATCCCACGAGTTATTCGCATAAGTTCACTTTTGTGTCGTTTTTCTAACAGTTAAATGGTTTTATTTTCATCATGCTTAGTAGATACTGTGTCATAGATTGTAAGGAGCGCAAAGTTGTGGGTTCGGCGATTAAGTTTTACCTTATTCCTGTGCATGAAGATCGGAAAACAAAATGGCTTGAATCGATAAGCAGGGCGTCCAAGTTCGATGTTGTCAGCGAGTGTGTAGAAAACAGTTCATTCGTGATAAGTTAAATATAAGAGGCCAACGAAACCAAGATATCTGGATTTCAAAGCAGTCTTGAGCTACACTGAAGGCAACAATACTGCTACAAGATTCTACACAGGACTTCCTGAATACGGAATTTGAGAAGACCCATTCCAATTTCTGTTGTGAAATGCAAAGGCGACGGCAAATATCCAACTTCGACGTATATTTACACCAAATTTGGAAATATTGTTTGTATTGCTGTTTATTTTTATATGAAATCGTTAATATCTACCTATTTTGAATATGTGCATAAATATACATTGGCAGTTTTGCCGCCAGTAGCAGTTAACAAAGTCATATTCATTAGAGATCGGACATACCTATTTGCTGAATTTACTAAACAAAATCCAAGTGAATTTGTTTCTCGAGTACCAATAATAAGTTTCTCCTCACAGACAATCGAGTACCGTATCATTTTAGATGACACTATCTTGATCTAAAACTTTCTTGAAGAAGATTAAAAAAAGGACGTATTTTGAAGATCGTTCGGGAGCACTATCTAAGCGACGATATTTGGTGTGGTTGTGATGCATGCGAGACGTGTGAACAAGAGGCTGGTGTTTTAGAGGCCAGACCTGCTCCATCCAGCAGTCTGTGTGCCTCCCCTCACTACATAATACCTGACACAAATGTTGCCCTACAGGAGGCTATTACTTTTAGACTGTGTTTATTCAAGTTAATTATGTTGTCATTTGCCTTTGACGAAATTTCATCCGGGAACTATAGATCTCAACTTGTTCATCAACCATTCATTATGTGAAAATTCATATGTACATTTGTGTGTGTATCTTGTTTGATTGGAACTCTTGTATCGTGTTTGATTTTTACAAGCTTTGGATCCCCAAATTTCGTAGCCCTGAAGGACGTCATATTGACGTCGTGGAATTATCGAATCCAAAGTAGTGTTAAGTCGCCCCAGCCTTATAAATTATCGTAATTGTTGGTTTTATAAACATGGTGGTCAATGCTAAGAAAATTTGCCCCATGCCAACTCCGCAGGTTGAAATGAGATCCACCTACCCTGGCATTAAGTGCATTTATATATGATATTTCTACCAAGAATATTTCAAAGGCCATATTTGCACACATAGTCAAGGTCCCCTAGCCCTTGGCTGCGGGCCCTGTTTTCATGTTAATGGTATTCAATACTGTGCGCCAAGGGTAGGAAGCGTAGCGGAACCCCTGGAGTCTGGGACGCAGACAAGAGAAGAGGTGGGTTTCCCAACCAATGCAGGTCAAACAGTTTTTTGGGATGGTCCAATAAGCAGGGTTGATAAGTTCAACGGAATGACATAAATTGTTTGAAAAGTTTTTAAGCATGTCAACAATTTCACTCAAACACCGAAATGGCTGTGAATCGTTAAAATTACTGCACCAGTCCAAATGACTTTGTAAATAAGGTAAATTCCATATCGACGAACTTCAAAATTGTTGACTACTCAGACTCACCTACCATTGGCAAAGTCGTAACATGTGCTGGTTAAGGCAAGGAAGGTTCTAACAGGACGGTAGAGCTGGTTAAGGCAAGGAAGGTTCTAACAGGACGGTAGAGCTGGTTAAGGCAAGGAAGGTTCTAACAGGACGGTAGAGCTTATCATGAGTTTGTCGTTATAATTGAAGATGACGTGGTTGTTGTCCTGGTATCTCTAAGGAGTCTTGCTGCTGGGGCACCTTCTTCCCAGCTGGATAAAATATATATTTTGTTTCAGTATGTCGAGATTTTCTCCCGGGATTTCCCACCGATCGTTAACAATGAAAATGCAATGAATGGTCCCTGAGTGACGCGCCGAGAATCACATGGTCGACAGTGCAAGCGCGCGACGTTGTTTCTGCAGGAACAGCTGATCAGATTTGGATATTGGTTCGAAACTTTTATCTTACCACTTACGAAGGATTATACATTTGCATAATACCTTGAATGACGGGGTACGCTTGTTCGCCATTTTCACCTTGTACAACGGGTTATACATTCGCATAATAACTTGTACGACGGGGTAAGCTATTTTCACCTTGTACGAAGGGTTCGGGTTTTCGAGGTCCCGCGGCACACCCCTACCCGAGATAAGGCCAAGTGTGGACGGTTATGTGTTATAGTGTGTGTGTTTGTCATCAGAATGAAGATGGTTATGTGTGATAGTGTGTGTGTGTTTGCCTTCAGAGTGTGGACTGTTATGTGTGATAGTGCGTGTGTTTGCCATCATAGTGTGGACTGTTGTGTGATGTATTATAGTGTGTGTGTTTTCCATCAGAGTGTGGACGGTTATGTGTTATAGTGTGTGTGTTTGCCATCAGAGTGTGGACTGCTTTGTTTTATAGTGTGTATGTTTGCCATCAGAATGTGTACTGTTATGTGCTATAATGTGTGTGTTTGCCATCAGAGTGTGGACTGTTATGTATTATAGTGTGTGTGTGTTTGCCATCAGAATGTGGACGTATTTATTATAGTGTGTATGTTTTCCATCAGAGTGTGGACTGTTGTGTGTTATAGTGTGTGTGTTTGCCATCAGAGTGTGGATGGTTATGTGTTATAGTATGTGTTTTCCATCAGAATGTGGATGGCTATGTGTTATAGTGTGTGTTTGCCATCAGAGTGTGGAATGTTTTGTATTATAGTGTGTGTGTGTTTGCCATCAGAGGTGGACTGTTATGTATTATAGTGTGTGTGTTTGTCCATCAGAGTGTGGACTGTTATGTATTATAGTATGTATGTTTGCCATCAGAGTGTGGACTGTTATGTTTTATAGTGTGTGTGTTTGTGCATCAGAGTGTGGACTGTTATGTATTATAGTGTGTGTGTTTGTCGTCAGAATGAAGATGGTAATGTATTATTGTGTGTGTTTGCCATCAGAATGTGGACTGCTATGTATTATAGTATGTGTGTTTGCCACCAGAGTGTGGACTGTTATGTTTTATTGTGTGTGTGTTTGCCATCAGAGTGTGGACGGTTATGTGTTATAGTGTGTGTGTTTTTGCCATCAGAGTGTGGACTGTTATGTTTTATACTTATAGTGTGTGTGTTTTCCATCAGAGTGTGAACTGTTATGTTTTATACTTATAGTGTGTGTGTTTTCCATTAGAGTGTGAACTGTTATGTGTTATAATGTGTGTGTGTTTGCCATCACGGTGTAGACTGTTATGTATAATAGTGTGTGTGTTTGTCATCAGAATTAAGATGGTAATGAATTATAGTGTGTGTTTGCCATCAGAGTGTGGACTGTTATGTATTATAGTGTTGTGTGTTTGCCATCAGAAGGTGAACTGTTATGTATTATTGTGTGTGTGTTTGTCATCAGAATGAAGATGGTTATGTATTATTGTGTGTGTTTTGCCATCAGAGTGTGGACTGTTATGTATTATAGTGTGTGTGTTTGTCATCAGAATGAAGATGTTATGTATTATTGTGTGTTTGTTTGCCATCAGAATGTGGACTGTTATGTATTATAGTGTGTGTGTGTTTGCCATCAGAGTGTGGACTGTTATGTATTATAGTGTGTGTGTTTGTCATCAGAATGAAGATGGTTATGTATTATTGTGTGTTTGCTTGCCATCAGAGTGTGGACTGTTTTGTATTATAGTGTGTGTTTGTCATCAGAATGAAGATGGTTATGTATTATTGTGTGTTTGTTTGCCATCAGAATGTGGACTGTTATGTATTATAGTGTGTGTGTGTTTGTCGTCAGAATGAAGATGGTTATGTTTTATTGTGTGTGTGTTTGCCATCAGAGTGAGGCCTGTTATGTTTTATTGTGTGTGTGTTTGTCATCAGAGTGTGGACTGTTATGTACTATAGTGTGTGTGTTTGTCATCAGAATGAATATGGTTATGTTTTATAGTGTGTGTGTTTGCAATCAGAGTATGGACTGTTATGTATTATAGTGTGTGTGTGTTTGTCGTCAGAGATGAAGATGGTAAGGTTTTATTGTGTGTGTGTTTGCCATCAGAGTGAGGCCTGTTATGTTTTATTGTGTGTGTGCCCCTCCTTGTTGATCTTTTTCTCTGTCACTATTCTTTCAAATGAGCAATGAAGATAAAATATATGTTCAAAGCCAAAGGATTGCTGAACAGGTAGTGGAATAGGATTATTTGGATGGATTAGTGTGATCTGTAGTGTTTGGTGATGACAGGTGTGACCTATCTAAGCCATTTGACCACAGAGAAGTTTAGCATTTAACAATTATCTCCTGCAGCCGGCCGCTGCCCAAATAATAAAGGGTAAACTGCAGCATATTTAATAGATTGAACCTTGGGTGAAACTAATTTACTAAGCCATGGTACCACAAGTCAACCAGGAGACCCTTTTTAGTGTGGCACTGATAATTAATGGTGATACACTGAGCTTTATCTTGGGCAGTGAACTGGAGCAGGCGTTTCTCTGTCTTTTGCCACAATGCCAGTCTTTCAAGAAGGCATGCAGGCAGTCATGGCCTTGGACTTTCAATTCTTAAAAAAACTTCTTATTGTCCATGGCCACTGGTTCTTAGATAAATTGGCAAGGATGGTGCTCTACTTGTGGTACAAGAATGCCGTAAGTATTACAGGTCATACAAATAATGAATGACCTGATTGACTTTGCCTTATATGTGTTCTTTCAATACATATTTTATCTTAAGGTCATGTGGTATCTTTAAGACAATATCAGTGCCACAAACCCGTACTGGGTGTGTGAGACAGCCTACAGTTCTCCTCTTCACTGGCTATCTGTCTGGCTTGTCATTATACTGGCTCTTCTACCCAGGTAAATTGTTCATCTCGTTCTTCAGAACTATATTGCACTTAAGGCTCAACAACTAATGGGCTCTAACCTCTTCATGTATTGCTGTTGAATTTTAGATTTGTTGTACGGAGTAAACAAGGCAGTTTCCACACAAACCCAGTCACATCAAGTTATCACTCGGAGGCAAATCCTCCTGCTCCAGAGGTCAATGCGAACTACTCACACTATGCTCAATGCTGCAATACAACAAGTCCTTCAATACAAGAAACTTCAATGAACCCTCGCTTGGCCTCATGTTGCAATATTCGCCTGAATCGTACATACTATGTGTCAGCCAGGTGGGGTTGGGTTACCGTGTTGGCCTATAAGGTCCGATATACTCCCCTAACTCAATGTAGCCTCAGGGACCTAATCCAGACACGTGGATGTTATGAAAAACCTTTGTTGCTATTGATTGTGTTATTGATATTGATTGTGTTATTGTTATTAAGTTTTGATATGTTTTGTACAGAGACCCTTGTAGCATTTTAATTGGAGAAGACATATTGAAAAAATGCGTCATCAACATGCATCCCTTTCCAGACCTGGTCAAGGTACCAGGCTATATGAAAAGCTCACATGAGCAACAGAGCCAAAAAGCATTCTCATGTGCAAAAAACTACACTGCGCTAAAATCAAGCAAGAATGACCTCTTTATTTGCCTTCACTTTTAAAGAGTTGCCACAGACAAGTATAGAAGCAAACATGGAGAATAAAGTTGGATGGTCACATCAGGTATCAACCACACTAGGTAGGAACAGGTCATAGGAACATAAATACAGAAGCAAACAGTCAAGCTGTGATCTCAATCGCAGGTCAAATATAGTAGATGACAAACTCCAATATCACTCTATCAGTAACTGTGTAGGGATATGCAGATAATTATAACAATAGGATCTGTCATGGCCCAATTCCTCTAATTCTAACAAAACAGCTTAACATGGTTTGTGAGTAAGCTACTCTTCTGCGCCCTCTTCTGGGAGGAGCATCTTCTGAATGTTGTCAACGCGCTTTAGATTCTGAGAGCTCTCTCTCTAAGAGCACATGGGGTAGGTGTGCTCGATCTCCAACAACCTGCCACACAACACACGTATCACAAGGGTTACAGATCAAAGCCTTACCAGGGGACAGTTACACACAGGCTACAACACTGAACCTATCAGGGGAATGTTATCACACTCCAAACACTGTTAAAAAAACCAACTCACTTGACATATTCAGAGAGTATTGCAGGGAATTCACAGCTGGTACAGCAGGTGAGGTGATATTGTAAAATGTGTTTCCCATATGCACACATAGTTGTTTGATGTCTCCTCATGAAAGCAATTATCATTTGATAATATGTTTTACTTACACTGATGGCACAGTAAAGGATGCTATTCTTGCAGTCAGGAAAAACCAGTTCCATCTCAGCAACCTGGAAGCTGCAGTAGGGACAGGCTGTCCTCATTTCCTCTTCCTGTGTCTTATCTGTTTTTTGTCACAGTCAATCACAATGAACATTACAAACATAGGCAATTATTTCTTTTGACACATAGGCTAATACCACAGGGTTATGGATGACGTCATGACTGTCGTCTCATCAGTCCGTCTAACCAACGCCTTCTTACCTCACAATGTCCTCAATCTTTTTCTTAAATTTGATGTCAATCTTCTCCCTATATTCTGGTCGCATAAGCATGATAGGGTAATAAATAAGGATTTGGTCCCCCTTCTTCACTGGGGAAAGGAACATGGCACAATGGAAAGATATATCAAACTATTTAGCTGTATGCTGTGGAGATTTAGTGATGTCTTTATTTAAGTCTTTAGTTCCTGGTGCAAAACAATGTGCGGGTAGTTTCTTTGATTAACACAATGTCATGGAGTCATCTACAACTTAAACCTTTCAAAATAGCAGCCTGTTAAGAAAGGATGTGGAAAACTGGGGTCAATTGTCGCATTCAACACCAGGGTTCTATGGCAATGGTGGTTGAAGAGAATGATGCCATTAATTCAGTGTATAAGCGTAGCATGTCAAAGGTAGGCCACTGACCAGCACTCTGTTCCTCTCAGGTGATGATGATGGCCGTACGAGCCGCTTCCCTGTACGGCTTGAGGGCCCATGGAGTCGGAACAGATACTTGGAATCCTGGGAGGTTAAACACACAACTTGTCACTGTGCCAGAAACATCTTGTTATATAGTGACTGTGCATAAAATCATCATTACATTAAAACAATGGCTTGAAACTTTGTAAGGATGTGAACCTTTTGTTCCCTGTTGTCATCACCCACAAGAATGTTAATGATTCTCTTAGTGGGTGCCTTATCCTTCGCCTCTCCCACCGTCTGTATGGCCATATACATGGCATTACCGTCCTCCACGATGGAGCATCGCAGGAAGTGGGTCAACGTCTACGTCTGTTTAAAAAAACAAAAGACTATTTTACACCCGACAGGCACACCCACAAAAGCATACAATAAATCAAACCAATTTTGAAATTATACAGATATTTAACTTACTATATGAGCATATCATTGTCAGGTTATATGGAAGTCAAAATCAAAGGAATATAATATTAGCATTGTCAACACAAAGACAAAGCATGATTCAACATTGAGAGACATTGAATCAGATTTCCTTGTTACTCACCTTAGTATAATGCTGACATTGCAGAAAAAATTTGCCAGTCAATGATTTTTTTTTAATTTTCAAAGTTCAATTCTCTTGTAATTTTCATTGTTGGCATCAGATCGTACACACAGGGATGTTGTATTCAAATTTTCAATAAACACGGGACGGGAATATTGTCACACACCTGTTTTTGGAGCGCATGTAGACAGAAGCAGACTTATCGTAGTAGGAGCCTTTCTCATATAGCATGGCTGCCTCTGCATATTGATGAAACCACACAAACATGGACGGGTCGGTGGTTATGTGAGGGTGTCAGTGTGTTATGCTGTGTGGGTGTGCTTGTGTGTGGTTTCGCAACTTTAAGGTGAGATCATCTCACCATCTCTATCCCATCCCCCGCTTACTAATGGGTGATATATGTGGGGGTCACTGGTTCTCAAAGCAAGTGTGTGTATAGTTGACTTCACGTGTGTGTGCATGCTGAACTACGTGTGGGAATGCGTGTGTGTATGCATAGGTCTGGGCATGCATTACGTCATGAGGGAGTGCGTGTGTGTGCATGATGCATGTGGGTGGGTGGTTTGGTGTGTGTGTGTGTGTGTGTTTTGCAACTTCATGTGTGTGTGCTGGAATGAATGTACATGGCATCATGTAGTTGTGGGTAAGTGGTACCTTCGTGCTCAAGCAGACAGGCTCTCCAGGAACTGGCAACTAACTGCGGTAACACCAACTCAAGATGTACTAGCTGCTCATCTCCCAGTGTAAACAATACCTTCACGCACGCACGCACACACTCACACACACAAGCATATGTCATGTGTGTGTTGTTATGAGGTCGTGTGTGTATTGCTAGAGTGCGTGTGTTGCAAGGAGGTTGTGTGTATGTTGCTATTAGGTCGTGTGTGTATTGCTAGGAGGTTCAATGTGTACGTGTGTAGCAAGGAGGTCGTGTGTGTGTTGCTATGAGGTCGTGTATGTGTATTGCCAGGAGATCGTGTTTGATGCTATGGGGTCCTGTGTGTTGCAAGAAGGTTGTGTGTAAGTTGCAACGTTGGCGTGGCAGCTAATTTATCTTAATAACTGCAATGTTTAAGTTGTTAATGATGTTGAAACTTTCGAAACTAAAAAAAAATTGCCACCACCATCATGGGCACAGCGGGCGGGAAAAGAAGTAAGATTTATTTCACCTCTCTTGAACGACTGAAAAATGAGAAAAATACCCTGCCACGAAACCAGGGCGCTATGCTGTGAAACATCATAACGAAATAGTGTATAGTTTGTAAGTCATAACGTTCCACTACGGAGTGTCATTTGGTATTCCATTCCAAAATGGCGTCGAACGAAGCCGGCGAAGACGACGAATCGTGGTTGTACGGTGATAAAACCAAAAATCACGACAGTAAGTCAACTATGTCATACTTATTGGGCACACGGTTCCTATCTACTCCGACTTGCTTGGTATTACTGTATATTTATGTGTCATAATACCTGTGTTTGACAAGTTGAAGACGATAATAGGGCGAACACACATGTTATTGTTATCAGTAGTAGGGGCGTCAATATCCTTGGTCGGACGGTAATATAAATATATACCGTCCTGCGCGAGGCGCTGTACATCGTGCGGTGAGCGTTTATTTCGAGTGTCCGTAGTCTCTCATCAATGTTGTGTTCTTACGTGTCTATATATGTCAATAATTGAGATGAATATTCTTTTAGTTTTGAACTACACTTAGTTGTTTATCCACTCGTGATTATTTAGCAATTGTCACATGAACTTTTAGAATCACAACTTTCGTTCACGGCAACCCCGTCTTGGATATATGACGTCACATTTGTGGTGATGTACGTCACCGCTGTGGTCCACAGTTTTAGTTTCACTAGGCATGTTGGGTATGCTTTTACCATTTTCACCTTGTACGACAGGTACAGGTTTTCGAGGTCCCGGGGCACACCCCTACTCATAACAAGGCCATCCCAGTTGTGCTGACTGGTCGCGGTTTGGGTACAAAAACGTCCACACATGCTCAACTCCAAACCCCTGTAACTTTTGAACCACTTGGGATAGAAAGATTGCGCTGTTGAATCAAAGATCAAACCCTCTACCCAGTTGAAATTTTCATGGTGCTAATCTAAATTTGACAAAAATCCTATAAGCAGGTTAGGGTGTCAATGAATTTGTCAAAATTTGAGTATTGTAAACTTTACCACTTCACAGAAGATTCGATTTATAAATGAACATAGCAAATTTCATTGTTTTAACTTATCGGGTTCTAAAGGTTTGAAAATTAGTCATGTGGGGCTGTCTATGTGCCAATCCAACCAGCGCAACATGGAGACACGCATATAGCTGAGGAATGTCGAAATTCCCCAGAAGAAGTTGCTCTGGTCCATTTATTCTTGAAGCCGGCTGCTCAATCAGGTCGACCGTATTTCTTCATATTCATCCAACCTTTTGAGGCACCATATAACACATTAGTGTTTTTGTGCCATTAAAACCTATACTTAGTTACACAACTTGAACAGAAGCACTTATTCCCAAGATGGCATTGTTGCATCACAAGCAGCTGCACCAACCAGCTAATTCTATCTGTTACAACACCACAATGCTTGGTTATATCATCTTTTCAATGGAGTCAACTTGTGGTGTATTTCATGGTGTTCAAATCTGAAAGAAAGGACTTGTGATAAAACATACATATTTGGTTTATTAAATATAAAAACCATTGCTATGTGGTGTACTTTATTTTCAATCTTTATTTCAGATGAAACAACAGATTCAGAGATTGTAAACACAAGGTAAATTACAACAAATCAAGTTTATTATGGCATATATTCATAAAGTAATCACCAAAATGTTATGCTATCGTGAGAGATCATGATATTAAATGAGCAAGACTTTCTCACATTGTAGCATCGTTGAAGAGCCGGTGAAAACAGAGGAAGTTGCAGAGTCCGTCAGTCCTGACCAACCGTTGCCAACGGTACTTGCCACTTCACAGTCAAATACAGTTAAGAATAGATTTCTTGAGTTCATATAAATCAATGGCTTTTCACTAACTGATCTTCTTAAAAATGTACCTAAAGCTGCTTCAATTTCAAAACAAAGTTGTCATTTGGTCAACCAGTTTCCCAATGTCAATGTTTGGTTAACCATTCCCATTTTTTGTTGTTGTTTGAGTGGTTTGAAAAATGACAATTGACAGAGGGTGGGTTTGAATATAGCTGATGATGTACTCCATGCTGATGTGTTATCAGGAGACAACTACAGAGGGGGAAGAGGAGAGAGTCAGCGAAGAGGAGAAGGACAAGGCTGCTGCTGAGGATGTAGAAGCTAAAACAGAAGCAGATGATGAGACAGCGGTTGGTGATGAAGATGACTCTGATGACGATGATATCCAGGTCACAATCGGAGAGCTACAGCCTCAGACGTTTGAGTGAGTAACGGCTACATACATACTTGTCCGCAGGGGCCAAGTCTGTTTAACACCTGTATGACTTCAGTACTGTTTGATCTTCAACATCAATGTTGACAGATGGTTATGAATCATAAACATTTTGATCTTAGTTTCAATTCTGTCACCTATTATAAGCTTTGAATCTATATGTATGTCATATTTGTGCTAATGTTGATGAAATGAGATTGTTCGGTGTGGATTATTTTCTGTAGTTCCTCTGCCAAATTCAAAGGAGGATACCAGAGACCTGGTGCTCAAGGTAATGAATTGCTGATCGTCTGATTCCTAAAGTTAATGCTCAGCTTTGTATGTGTCTCACCGATATATACAATATTAAGTTTGCTAGATTTCCAACACCAGCCTGTGACATGATGTTGGCGTGCTGTGTATAGCTGCTCAACCCAAACCCGCTGCCAAGGGACTGGATCTGGATGCAGTTGGACAGATAAATGGATCGTCAGTGTATGAATTTGAGGTGGACAGTCTGAAGGTTGAAGATAAACCCTGGAGGAAGCCTGGTGAGTTGTCTGTCCACATTTACTGTCCATATTAAGACTGGTTGAGATGGTGTCAATGATATGGAATAACTTCATATCTTGTAGGTGAAGTGGGATAATTCAATGACTTGTTGACATGATGTAAATGAAGTGTGATAATTCAATGACTTGTTGACATTATGTAGGTGAAGTGGGATAATTCAATGACTTGTTGACATAATGTAGGTGAAGTGTGATAATTCAATGACTTGTTGACATGATGTAAATGAAGTGTGATAATTCAATGACTTGTTGACATGATGTAGGTGAAGTGGGATAATTCAATGACTTGTTGACATGATGTAGGTGAAGTGGGATAATTCAATGACTTGTTGACATGATGTAATGAATGTGATAATTCAATGACTTGTTGACATGACTTGTTGACATGATGTAGGTGAAGTGGGATAATTCAATGACTTGTTGACATGATGTAGGTGAAGTGTGATAATTCAATGACTTGTTGACATTATGTAGGTGAAGTGGGATAATTCAATGACTTGCTGAGTGAGTCTTTGGCTGTATGATGCTGTATGATGCTGGTTCGTTTGCAGGTGCTGACATCACAGATTATTTCAACTACGGTTTCAACGAGGAGACTTGGGCCATGTACTGCGATAGACAGAAGCGACTCCGACAGGAAAACAGCAAACAAGTTCTGGTAAGTAGCCGTCAATAACACAAATGAATCAGTCAGACTGACTCGTCCTTATGTAGAGGCACAATGGTAGTCCTGATTGAGTTCTGAGCTCAATCTTCTCACATAACATATATTTAGTCTGTGATCTGGTCATCTCATTTATGAGCAACAACTTGCTCACCACCATTATCTTTAATGTAACCTACTTGGCCGTTTCTCAGGTTTCTTTGACAAACTCTAACCGAGCATTTGACAAGCCTTTTACAGATATATCCAGAGGTGAGAGGCAGAAATATAGTTCTCAGTAGCAATTGAATATTTTTTCAATGGCATTTCTCTATTTTTTAATTCATTGTTTTCCCCTGGTGGCAGATTATACAAGGAAAACGTATGGGGGGACATCCTCAATAATGTCGGCTACGCCCCCCAAACCGTCCGGCACTATTGATGTCATCAGTAGTAACCGGGACAAGCTCTCTGCTGCTCCATACCAAAGCGATCAGACAAACTAGTGAGTTGTTAACCCTCATGTCCGCATGCAGGCAATGAACACTTGGTATAAGCCGACCACCAGCCACAATGGGTAGTTTTTGAGTTTGATGGGCGGTTTGATCTTGTTTTCTACTTGTTTCAGTCCGAAGAGTTCCATCCCGGTCGTGTCTGTGACAACGTCGCTGCCCAGTGTTTCAGTCCCACCCCCTGTCTATAACGTCCCTCCCCCCTCGGTTGTCCTGCCCTCCACTGCCATGCCTCCCCCTAATGTCCCGCCCCCTGGTGCCCCACCCCATATGATCACCAACATGACTGGTCCGCCACCCGTGCACCCCACTGGACCGCCACCTGGTGCTATGCCTGTTCTCGTGGGACCCCCACCAACCAGTAAGATGCTCACAACATCTCTAAACCCTATTTCTGCTTAGTGATGCTGCTATTGCATCTTGTCTGTTGTTTACATTTGTGATGATAAAAATCAAGGGCATGGTTATTGCATGTGTTCAGTGCATGTAGATGGTGGTAGTGCTGGGCTGTGTGTATAGTGATAAGGTTGTGTGATGTGGGTGCTGTTTAGATGTACCCCCGCCTGGTATGGGTGGCCCGCCCCCTGGCTTTAGACCCCCTGGCCCGGATCTCTACGATAGTGAGTATGATTTGATTATCACGTGGGGGATGAGGGGCAATAGGGTGCTGTGATTGGTTATAATTAGGTGTGTTGCTAAGTGGTCGTGTCACTGCTCAGTAATTATGGGTGGTTGTGGTGTTGCTCTGAGTGCTGACAAGTAGTCATCTGGCTGGTACTGCATGGGAGAGGAAGTAAGCCATGTAAAACTGAGGAAGAGATCAAACATATGATGTTGGTCATTAACAATGTACTTTGACGGGCGCTATAAATAGATATATAAGCATATTGAATCCCATTGAAGCACAGTGCATCATAGAAACCTCCCACAGTGTGTGGTGGCAGGCTTTAGTAGGCTCTACCTGGTGACCCTTGGTAAGTGCAGGTTGTGTCCTGTCATCAGCTCTATGGATGAGAACTGCACCCTGGCTTAGCCCTCATTCTTTTCTTTTGTTCTGAATTGAACAAATTATTATGAATATAAATAATAGAGCAAAAGGTTAATTGTTCTTAATGTTTCTCATGTTACTTCTGGAAATAGGTCATAGCTTGGTAACCAATGGCTTTGTTGCTATGTTACGGTAAGGAATCAGACCATTATAATGTAGAAGATTATTACATATCAAGTGCATGCTGAAGCATGTGTCATCTTGACATATAAACTTTGGTGTCAAAATGGTGATCATTCAAAGTTTTTCTGGATTAATGATACTGCAATCAAGTGGAACCAATTTTGACAAAACTTGAATAAGTATTTCAGTAGGCCTTCAAATCCTATGTGTTGACAATGTTGTGCTGTTATGAACAGGGAACTTCTACGGTGGACCCCGCGGACCCCCACCCCCCAGGTAACACGTCTACTGCTTCCCTCTCAGTGCTGATCTGACTTGTGGAATGGAGCTGGGGGGCATAGATTCTAATATCTGATTGCTCTCTCCCTTTGACCTTATTTACTGTGCTATTGAATTGGAAATGACTTAACATGTTATGGCTGGTGGTGTTTCAGGGGCCACCCGCCCCCTGGCTATGAAGATCACTCTGCATATAGGTATGGACCCCCTGTGTATGGAGGGGGCCCTCCGCCACCCCAGGTGAGGCCCTCTGGACCCCCTGCAGGGCTGCCTGGTGGACCCCCGCCCAACTGGGTCGACCCAAGGTAACCCCATGAGTGCGCTCATTTCATGCAAAGATGCTCCATCAGTTAATTTCTTTGGAGTGTTGTCCGCCCAAATTATATTCTCTTAGCAACACATTTTTTGACAATGATTGCTGTTGGTACAGAGCCCCCTGGGAGTTTAACCGCAGCCCAGCACGGTCAGATGTGTCAGACCTCAGCAGGTACTGTAGTTCATGACTGACCCATCTGTTCCTAAGCTGGCAGATAGCGTTCATGCCCAATGGCAGTCTATGTATTATGGATGCTGGTTGCTTTTGTTTAAGTGACTCAGACGAGGAGCGAAGGCGTTACAGAGATCGGGAAAGGGATCGAGGTCGATCTCGTGAGCGATCACCACGGGACAGATCACGGGAACGGTGGGTCACTTTTTTAAGTATATTAATCAATTCCCACCTCTATGAACTTAATCCATTAGAACTGCCTAGATCCTGCTAATTTTGTATGTTAACTCCTACTATAAATTCCACTATTGTGTCTTCACAAGGTATTCATCTTTGTTTTGGTATCAGTGATGCATACAGAGAAAGGGACAGAGATCGCCGTCCTGAAAGATCAAGATCGAGGGAGCGAGAAAGAGAGTGGGATCAGGAACGAGAGCGCGACAGAGATCGGGACCGGGAGAGGGATCGCAGGCACAGAGAACGGGAACGAGAGAGAGGTGATCGTGAGAGGGGAGATCGAGACAGAGACAGAGAGAGGGTTGACAGAATGGAAAGAGACAGGGATCGAGAAAGGGACAGAGATCGGGATCGTGAGAGGGATCGAGACAGGGGAGACAGAGATAGAGATGATAAGCATAGATCTAGAAAAAGGTACCTTATATTTCATAGCATTCTATTTTTATATTTAAAAAAACCTCACCTCTGGTCACTGATTGCTAATATTTCCTTACACGATAATGCTACGCATATTTCTGATTGAATTTCGCCATCCCACTAATGGCTCAGAATGCCTTCCATACTTCCTCATTGTGGTTGTCTGAGGACAGCCACAATTTATCATCATGTGCTGCAAAGGAAAGGTGGTGCTGTGTTCACCCCCAGATAATTTTCAGTTTATGGAAGTTTTTTAAAGCTGTGTTTCATTGTGTTCTTGCCCGTTGTCTTGCCTTCAATCAACATCGTGTCATGCATCATTCCATCTGTCACATTTTCCGCTGATAAAAATATCCTGACTAATACCTGTTGGCAGCAGGTCAAGAATTGTCGTTTACTGACCTGTCGGTGATTACTGACCTGTGGGTGATTACTGAACTGTGGGTGGTTGACTGTGAGGGTATGAATGCCGTCTCCTTACACGTCGGCTTCTACACATGCTGGGATTGGCCTCTGTAATGTTGATACTATATGGGGCTGAACAACCTTTAAGCTCTTTGGTCATCTGTCTCCCCTCCCCCTTGAGAGGGAGGCTCCCCATGTGGGTCCGGGGATAGAATAGGCCCACTGTATCCTCCTGCATGTTGTAAGAGGCAACTTATAGGTGGTAACCTGTTGGCCGTGGGTTGCGACTCGTGTCAATCAGATCCAAGTGGTTGAGTGGAGCAGTCATTTTGAGGGCCATATCTGCAACACACCACTCGGGCCCGGATTTTGTCTAGACGAGAGGCTGGAATGGCCTGGTTCAGTCAATCGGCTGGTGGTGACTTGCCCTAGGATAATCTTTTCCATTTTTATCTTTTCCATCTCCATTTATCCTAGGTAGCAGCTGCTCAATCAGGTCAATCTTATCTATTAACCTTTCGAGGCACCTTTTAACACATGAGTGTTGGTGTGCTGTTAAACCCTATACTTGCCTTACCTTACCTTGAGAGGGAGGCATCTCTGTCGCTGATCCTATGGGACCCAGGGACAGTAGACAGCTTCCGATATTTCAACATGTGCCGACTAAGGCACATTTTGTTTGGTGCGATAGCAAGCGATGCATTTCCCGTAAAAATGGGCAATATGTAATCAATTATAGAGTTATAAGATGGCAATACTTCTGGGTTGCTATTGCGTGAATGTTTGCCGCTATACCACACTGTTCCTGGCTTACTGAACTGTCATAACAGGAGGGGTATCAATGATGTCAGCTGAAGGTCCGAAGGATTCGGGACCAATGCCAAAGGGTACGTATCTGAAACATATAGCACCTATATGATGGGTAAATATGGACCTGCGGGCCATGGCCACTTGGTTCATCAGGGGAGGAAGGACCATGGGCTTTCTGAGCTGTTTCCTCTCCCGGAGTAACATCACTTTTGGTTCAAACTTTGTTGGCCAGTGTGAGAAAAGCGGAAAAGTGTGTCATTGAGAGACTTATGGAAAGATTATTGGTTAGCTGCATCTGACTTCTTGAGGAAGATAAAGTTGCAATTAAATCCACAGAAGATTATGGCTATTACACAAGGATAGGAACATGTTAGATGCTATTTCGGCACTGAGCAAGAAGCCACTAGCTTTCAAACAATCTACAGTTTGCTGTTGATCAATCCTTCATCCTTTTCTGATCAGTCTTTTTGTTACTTTAAGGTTTTTAACAACTAATGCAGCCAGAGGCAGTGGAGATACCTTTCAATGGAGGAATTGGGAAATTTAACAGGGCATCTGTTAGTCCATTTTTGATTGTCTAGAATGACCTGCAATGGAAAATCACCCCTGTTGACCTGCCACCCCATGTATCTGGCCAACGGTCACTTTTTTTTAACGCGGAATCCCTCAATTTTGTCCGCCTGCGCTCGATTTTCCCCATCCCAAACTTCTGAGTGCTTAGCCCCTTCTGACCGCCGAACCGATGTCTGTATATAACAAGAAGGTATGAAATCAATGGATTCCAGCTACTGTAAAACTTTATGAAAAAAAGGCGATTCATCAATGCGTCCCGGAGATACAAAAAAATAACTTTTCTATTGTAGTCACCGCTGATTTTTAAAGCTATAAAACAATTCGATTTGTTTTCTCCATACATTTCATCAAATCATTCACCACAAATCTACTCAGCAAATCTGATGCCTTACATTATAGGTGAGCAAACAGCCACAACACCGGTATGCCTTGCCCAGCCCCCGTATCCGGCCACTTTCACCGGGAAGAAGGGGTAGCCAGATAAATCGTGTACATATCTGAACCTATATTCTAGAGCGAATCACGATAATAGCAAATTACAATTTGCCCTTCTCTCACTCAATCCGAGCTCGAAATAAAGCTCGGTCATTTTCTCATATCACCAGCTAGCGTGTGATAACTGTGATTCTGTCTCAATATCACCTAAATATCTTGTCGATTTGAGAAAGTCCCCCAAGATAATATTTGTTCATCAACATTAATTTCCCAATACCCCTCTCCCCCACCCCATTTATTCTAGTAGGCGGCTGCTTAATTATCTTGAGGCATGTCACAGCCAGCTGATTGATTGTTATGACACCTGCAAAATGTGCTTGATATCAGGCGCCTCCATTGTCATACCAGGCGTTTTAGGGCATCAGTTGGATGTCCAAGAGATTCAATCGATTTTTAACCGAAATACGGGTGACAATATTACACTCAGATGTATTAGCAATCAGTATCCAGAGTTGACTAATGAAAACCAACTATTTCCCCATTGTTTACTTTGTTGATTAATGCTAATTAAACGAACCATGAATGGACGGTGTACTTTTACTTTGAGACTTGACTGTAGGCGGCGCCACGAGGAGGATGATCGTCACAAGCGGGAAGATTCCAGCAGAAGTCGGTCCACTCGTAAGGAAACAGGGGTCGACGACAGTAGTAAGAACAATCAACCTCAGTCAGATGACCCATAGTCATCTCACAGCGCGACCATGTGTGCAGTTTGTGACCAGACTAATGACTTCAAGGTATTAGGAACATTCATGGAACTATAGATCTCATTTGTGATGAGTGGTCTGTTATTTCATTTTGTTTTAACCTGTGAGACTAAGTTGATGTGAATTTTATCCAATCTGCCAAGTGAAGTGAATTAGCCTCATGTGCAGCTCTTACCTTCAACCACTGTGACTGTTTCTTGTATCACTTACCATGTGGTTATCATTGG
The DNA here is from genome assembly GCA_034190875.2 of Urechis unicinctus. Taxonomy (NCBI): domain Eukaryota; kingdom Metazoa; phylum Annelida; class Polychaeta; order Xenopneusta; family Urechidae; genus Urechis; species Urechis unicinctus. Next base: position 72,049,883 of record CM067353.1, on the reverse strand, counting down.
CAGCTTGTTAAGGACAAGTGCAACATGTTGTATACAGAATGGCAGTCCGTAAATGCCATATATATGTGCCGAGAGTAAAACTTGTTCCCCATGATTACTTGTATTGTCTGTTACAAACGTTCTACCAGACCTATTTTAATCGACATGTAGATATCATTTTCCTGTGTGTACAGTGAATAGACGACCACCTACACTTTCTCACAATATCACAAGGGGTTGCAAATATCCTGAGTGAACACGATAAACTGCCTCCAAATATCATACCGCCCTTCCAATGCCAAGCTGCCATGGAGCAGCTGGCTTCATTGTGTTAGAAATCGCATCGTGAATTTCCCAATTTCATTAGCATGACCATGAGATAACATACTTGCTGCTATGACAAACCCTCAAGATGCTTTTTAGCTTCTGTGAAGATAAATACACAAGGGTTTGGTCTGGGTCACTATGTGATTGATGCAGATTGCAGCTGCATTCTCAATTTATCATTAACATAAAAGCCCCCAAAAGAGGCTTTTAGCTTCTGTGAAGGTAAATACACAAGGGTTGGGTCTGGGTCACTAGGTGATTGATGTGGATTGCAGCTGTGTTCTCAATTTATCATCAATTCAAATAAAAGCAATAAACTTTGGACAAGAGTCTGATTACATTTCAACTGGAGAAAACACAAGCAGGTTGCTTAATCAACCATAGTATTTGCACTGCGATAAGAGAAATTTTCAAAAAAGTTGCAGCAAACTTTGCTTGATCAGAATGAAATTTATTGGGTAAACATATAGAAATGATCCACAGTATATTGCATGTCCAAAAATAGTATATGAATTGAATATGTTGCATTGTGTAAAGTCTTGCTAAATATCCCCAATGGTGACAGGGTGTCTTGTAAAACAACAACACGATAAACCTTTTCTGATATGGACTGCAATGAAGTAAAGCATTCAAAATAGAAGTGGACATACCCAAATGACTTTCATAGCCCTGTATCACAACTAATAAGTTGGGGCAAAAAACAATGCCAGTTCACCTACTGCAGAAAGAGTCGAGTGGAGTTGAGGGCAGGGAAAGAAATGCAGGAAAAGCCTGTAAACTTGTCCCCAGTCCCAACACAAACTTCCCCCATGCAGTGGCACTTTTTGTTATGACAATTACATATGCATATACTAGCAAATGGTACATTTTTATTATTATTATTACCTACTAGAATAACAAGAGTAAATTTTCTTTACAATTTCTGTGTAGGACAATCTTTCAAGTCACCTTTAAGGAATTGAGCCAATTTTTTCTCTCCAATTAACAATGCAGGTTAATGAAGCTATAAAACAAACTCATTTCAACTTCACTACCAAGTGGCAAAAAAAATAATATGAAAGCATCTAACAGTTTATAATTCAATCGGAGCAAACATTCGTACAACTGTAAAACTCGATAAAAACTAGAGCTAATCCTTACGAACACATTACCTTGTAAACCCACAAAATTTCAACCACGGCACAGAGATGACTTGTTCCAGTGAAGGAAAAAAATAAAGACAATGGTAAATACATGTATACGGATTAGAACCGCATACATTGTTCGCATGTAAGTACTGCTGATCTTTTAACACACTGCTGAATTCTATGATTTCAAAGCCCTAAGGTGAAAATGAGCTTTAAAAACTGATCCAATAATGTTATCAATTAGTGAATAAAGATAATCGCCACTCAACATATGAAGAAACTGATATATTTGTAAAATGTTATTTACAAAGATATGTAAATGTAAAAGATAATCCGAGACCACAATAATTTGTCCCGCAAAAAAAAAATGAAAAAAAAAAATGGAAAAAACCCCAACAACAAAAGCATAGGCAGGATGGCCAAGTTTTTTTTAGAACCCTCAGGTCAAGCAAGAGCCAGTCATCCTGTGACAAAACCCAGAATCCAATTAACTAGGTAAGTATGGCAAGAGTCCAGGTACAGTTATCAACTTTGCATGGTCTAAGTCACCTCAACTTCTGTATGCAGGGGACTCGCAAACCCATACATGTGGCAGATATATGGTTTGGAGAAACTATGGATAATGAATTGTAAATAAAGCATCTCTATGTAAGAAGATACACAAATAATAACTGTACACACAATAATTAAGATATTTGAGCACCTTTTCAGACCTGAAAACTCTCTGTAAACATCTCACAGTTTAGAAGTTACCAACTTTCCTTCAGGGTGTTTTTGCACGAGTGTCTCAATATTTTTGTCACCAAATAAAGACATCATACATTGGCAAATTGATGACCACCTAAAAATTAACCATCAAACACTCGTGGTCACAAACTTTTACTGTTATAATTACATCTTGATTTTGGTATATTTTTTCCCACAGATCATTGTTTTTTTTTTTTTTTGGTTTTTTTTTTTCAAATATTTTAAGTCGAAATTTGTTTTCTATAAAGTTGGATATAACTTGGCTATACAAATATATAACAAAATTGATAACAGATCTCAATGAACATACACATTTGCTCAAAAAACAACTGTGCACGGTTTTAACTAACATAAATCAAGACCAAAAAAAATTGCATCTAAATGCAAGTAATGGCTTTCAAATACACAGGAAAGCAACGGAATGGACAATACACGTTTCGCCAGCATATCATCAGCCTCTGCTGGCCTACATCTTTGAAAGCCAAGTTAATTAGTTATTTACTATCGACTGCTTTGATTTGTGCAGTTTGTGCCGAAGAAAAAAAAACAACTAACCCTTAAACTGATGCATTAAAATCATAGGTGTAAATCCCATATTGTTTCAAGTGCACATGCGTCTTGCAGTAATTACTAAGCTGTTCAACTACACACTAATATGGTAACGAAAATCGAGCAACAAGTGACAAAAAGAAACAAAAAGCATTGCAAGACCCACTGCAGAAATACTCTCTGCAGGAGCCGTTATGGAATTTTGGCTCAGTTTAAAGTGGACAGTCACCACAATTTATCACTTATTGGCAACATTCACTTACACCCCAGCAAAGAGCAGGAAGGCCGTGGCCAGCCTTATAACAACAGACCGGCCTTATAACACTAGCACATACACGCTCAAAAGGGAGCATGTTCTCCTCATGTACAAAAAAAAAGGGCCCCGTCTGGATGACCTTCACACCACCACAGCACTTGCAAGTCACTAACACACCAACAGCCCACACTCAAGGACTTATTACACAAACAAATTGCTGGGTAAAAAAAAAAAAACATATATTGGAATATGGGTCAAAAACAAAGCCTAAATAATAATAATTAATCGTTAAATGCCTTTCTAGCAACAATCATACACAAATCAAATACTGTGAAGACAATAATATCTTAAGATATTGCTTTGCGGAGTTTGACCTCTATGTCTTTAAAATGGTGAGGTCCCCGAATCTATTTTAAAAACGGGATGAACAGTGTCACATTATCCTATACAAATGGAAGAACATGGCATAAACAGAACAAAAACACCTGATGTAGAAGGACTGATAGTTACTAGCAGAGCTGCAAGTGCCTCTCTCCCCCCCAATCAGTGCCTCGTAGCATCAGAGGACATGGTGCTCTTGTAAAACCAACACAGACTATGCATGTCCGCAAAATCTCCACAACTTACTAGATAAATCACAGCACAAACATACTGTAGTAAACATGTTACATCATCACCATGTACACAAGTTCACCCCAACAGCCTGTTGTCTGTACAATACATACAACAAAACCAAGATTACAGTTAAATATCTGAAATATATGCAAGTTTAATGACAACTAAGATAGGGAGGAATTTGGCTTTGTGTAAAGAGCAGGTGATTAAGGCACAGTTAAACCATAAGAGTGTCGTGTACAATGACTAGACACTGAGCATGTTAACTTGCATAAGTACAAAGCCCAAAGGAAGGCCCAAAACTAATCCAAATGAACCACTGTTATCTTCGCTCTGTGAACCGCTATCGAATCCCCCCTCCCCCTTACCCAAAGGCCTCCTTCCCTCCGTCACACACAAGCACTCATATACAACCTCAAATTATATCTAACAACGTGCCAATCACAGTTAAAACTAAAATTAATAATAACCTGTAAAGTGTTTGAAAAGAAAAATAATAAACCCCGAACCCTTAATATGAGTGTATATGAATAGATATAAATTTTCCAAAAGAAAATACATAGCACAAGATGTGTATACAGTTAATTGACTACACCGGATTATGCTCCCTGAATACATATTCACCAAAACAATCAACTAGAAATACGAAAATTACAAATGGCAACTTGTAACATGGTTAAATAAGAAAAGTAAAAATTTAGAACTCTTAAAAGCAAACCGCTTTCAGATGCAACAAGCAGCAAGTTGCTATGCAAACTACGATGGCTCAAAATTGAGATTGACATAATGATATGGTTAACAATTATATATATGTAATAATATATGGCCAGTGAAAACGTCATTGCCTGCTTTGTAATACCCTCATTATGGATACAGGCTCCCCAAAAAGAGTCAGATGTTGAACTTCGTAATGATATATTCCACAATACAGCTGATCCATTAACATAAACTTCATATTTACTCAAGAAATTAGTACACGGTTCTAAGATACAGATCTTGAAGTTATAGCCTTAAATACTTCACCAGAAGAAAGCTGGCTGCGCATGGTATACATTTGATTTCAGACATGCAACATTTTACCTTACATTAGTACCACATCTACAAATTCGTGCACTGCATCACACATCAGGCAATGTACAGGGTGTTCAGAACAAGCACGTGGTGGTTATTCTTGGCCAGCGTAACCACGTAACCTTCCAGCGTGATCTTCAGGCCGCAGCATCGACTGACCTTCACATAGGGACACTCAAACTCACCGATGAGCGAGCCTTCCCTCTGGAACACAGCAACATGGAAACGGTTGCCATGGCTGTCCCCGATAAGAACGTCTCCCGCATCACTGATATCGATGCCATTAGGGTAGTTGGTGATGTTTTCACACCCAATTCTTCTTACAAACTGTCCATCTTCATTAAAGACAACGACACAGTGACCCTGCCAACACAAACGGTTACTTTTTATCGTAACTATTTGTGAAACACAATCACGTATTCATCATGATATCGGGTTATATAAAGATGATTACCTTAAAGTCACACACAAAGTACTCCTTGCCACTGATCGCAATATCCGAGGGTTCTCGCATGTAGTCGCTGCAGTCAAACCACTTGATAAGCTCGCCAGTCTCAGCAATGCAGAAAACGGTTGGAGAAACACTATCAACTGCCACAATATGCCCTGCAAAAAGGTCACAATTTATCAACAAACACCTATGCCCTGCAAACAGTACACGATCTATCAAAAAAAACTCCACAATGTGTCCTGCAAACATGATGCATCCTATTTCTGTGGTAAAGATGAATGCAGCTGAATATGGATAAAACTAAATGCCTATTTACCTTGCTGAGTAATAGCCAGACCGGCAACGATGTCTATGTAGCGAATGGATATCTTCTTAATGAAGTGGCCATTCTTAGTAAAGATCTGCATGCGAGACCTCTCATTGCCTCGGTCACACACCACATATTTGCCAGAGTTCCTCATGACAGCAACTTTCCTGGGATACCACAGCTGACCCTCTTCCCGACCTGAATTCATGCAATAAAGATTAAAACATTAACTCTAACTCTCCCTTCATTTATGTGGAATTGGGAATGTCTACTTCTTTGATTTTGCAAAGTCTCACCTGGAATTCCAAACTGGTACTTGAATTCTCCAGTCTTTTCAAAAACTTGAATACGATGGTTGTTGGTGTCAGCCACAACTATGTCCTCATCCATTCCCAGACAGAAGCCATGAGGCGAATTGAACTGGACTTTTCCGGGACCCAGCTGACCGAACTTGCAACTGTCATCACACATGGCAATATGATCAGCTATTTTTTTTTTTTTACACTTTTTCAAGAGATATTCAAGAATCCCATGGGTACATGTGGGAACTTGGCAAACTTTGATCACATTTTTTTGTCCATACTCATCAGAATTGTTATCATGAGCCTGATCCTGATCATCATGGCCATCATAATCACCATCATCATTAACATCTGAATTGCCATCGATACCATTTTGTATGACCGAATAATAATTGGTTACATAACAGAGAAAATACAAAATGTACAGATTTGGGCTATGAGAAATTTTCAACCTGCAAGCGTTCTTTCTAATATGTATTATTTCCAATTACATGTATTTACAAAACGTTAGTAATTATATTAAACTTCAATAATATGTAAACGTTAAGGTCTTGGTCCCACCAGATTATAATTTGGCTTGAAAGAAATTAGAATAGGTCTTCCGATTGCTTGGAAACTCATTGGGTTAACATTGTACAACAATAACTCAGGGGTCAACAAGGTCATGCTGGGCTGATTTTTTAGTTTGCAAGGAGCCATCAACTGGGGTCCATGTACAAATTAAGGTTACTAGCTAGTATTATAAAAAAAATGTGCCATAACAAATGCATCCAATTCACACAATCCTTATTAGTGGAGGTGACATTTTAAATAAGATCAAAATCATTGATATCATCTCAAACTTTATATGTCATTGGGTGCTAGCAAGTATAATACTAACCAGGATTCATAGCAAGTAACTTTCTAGCTTTGTGGTCAATTTATTTTCAAATTCTAAGCTGGTTTTTAGAGATACTGACAAGACCATTCATGATGTGGGGCTAGCTTGCTTCATAACAAAACGTGCCGTCAGAGTTTACCAACAGACGGACAGACGTTGGAAAAATGGTACATGATAAACTCTGCTGAACAGCAGGACTAAAAATGAACAGATTCATTGAGATTGAGTTGAACAAGGTACCAAGTGATGCATGAGACTGACCGTATTTGCATGGCACTCATCTTAGTGACTCCCCGGCTCCCAGGGCCAGGGAGAGGGGGCGCTCCCAGGTTGAGGTTGACTCGGGTCGGGGTGGTGGGGGGAATGCCTGCTGTCATCAAACACCACACACATCAGTGATAACTCACATCACATGACAAACTGATTCATAACTAAGAAAATGAGCTAAATAGTATTGATGGACATACCCTGAGGGGACATCATGCCAGAAGCTCCTCCTGTGATGGCATGGTGGGAGGTGAGGCCTGCAAGACTGGTGGGTACATTGGGGGATGTCTGACTCAGTAGGTTGGCTATATCAGTGAGCTGCTGCGGAGTCTGGGAGCGAGACGTACTGCCGGGGGTACCTGATCCACCACTACCGCCAGGGGGAGTGATCGAACTCAGCAGGTTGGCCAAGTCTATCAAATAAATCACTTTTGTAAAATGCAGCATCATTGATGATTAATAGCTTGAGAATGATCACAGGGAGCAAATAAACACTATGAACAGACAGTATAAACGTACTCTGGTCTGGAGTAGGGGTGGAGGGAGTAGCTCCGCGGGACATGATGTTGAACCCGGGGATCATCTGACCATTCATCATGACATTTCCTGCAAATCAATCATGTCTCACATCTCAGACAAGCTAAAGTTAGCAATTCTAATGTAAGTGATACAAGAACATCTTTGTGATAGGTTGATGTTGGCAAAACCCACCAGCAGAGTTCACAGTGATGCCATGCTTGCTGAATACACTGCCAGCACCAAAGCTGGTTGAGACAATATGTCCTGTACCCTGGCCACTGCTAGTGCTCGCAGCATCTACAGATATGCCGCTGTCAGACATGGCTGGGCTATAGGAATTACGGGAGGAACTTCGCTCGAGCTGAGGTGTCACTCCTGACAGGGAGACACTGTTGCCAGCTCCTACAATGGGCAGGTTCTGCAGCGAGCTGGCGATGTTATTGATGGTGTGAGCGGAAACGCCAACAATATCAGCTGCGGAGGAGGCTCCAGAAGAGATGTCTCCAGTAGCGCCAGTGATTGCCGACAGATCCACTCTACCACCAACACGAACTCCTGCTATATCAGCGGTGGGATCAAGATCCACAGCACCCATAGCAGCAGTATCCACTACATCAACACTTACACCAGGGTGGAGATTAGCAAGTGACAGAGGGGGCAGATTGGCAATGGCTGGAATCAGATCAGCCACTGAAACGGGTGGCAGCAGGTTAGCGGCATCACCGAGGATAGCACCAGGCAAAGTGAAAGGCTCCCCATCAAAGGACGAGTGAAGCGAGGTCTCGGCTGCTTCCTACATAACATCACAACACCAACCCTAACTGATACAAAGTTCCTTTTACAATCAGCCACAAAGATCCAACCTGTGCTTGACATGATCACTAATCATTATCTTGAAAAAGGCAAATCAGATACAAAAAAAACCCTCTTGAAAGTAATAACTTACTTGGTGCTGAGTCGGCTTCTTTAGAAAGTAACCAAATGTTTGCACAATTGCCTTCTCAAATTCAGCAGCATCAGACCTGAAGTTAATTTTGACTCTGACATTGGGCTTGGGGCTGCTGTTGATCAAGCCTAGGATCTGGTCCTGGACGATTTTCTTCACCAAAAGAACCTCAACACTGTTACCATGTTTCAGAACCCGCTCGGTAAATTTGCATGAATCTTCAATCTTCTCGATGGTTTTACCAACGTTTTGGAAAAGGTCCATTATATGAAGCTCTTGTGATGTGTGTATCTCCTCTAGCTCATTCAATAGAGCTTCCTGTTCAGACACAAGATATGTTAGAACCATATTATAACCAGACATCAATACACAATGCTCTCTTTAGGTCACTAGCAACAAAAATTTAAAAAGTTACAAGAGAAGAAAAGCTTTGTCTGCACCTTTCTCTTTTCTAGGACAGCTTTGTAACTCTGGAACGTTTCGTCAATGAGCCCCCGAGCATTATCACGCTGCATTTGCAGCTCAGAGAGATGTCCTTCCAGGCTTGTGGAAGCTTCCTCACACTGAGAAACCTGACCACAAACAAAACACTCTGATCACTATCCTATCGGCTAGTTAGTGTAGACTTGAATCATCTCTACATACAATAAATTCCTACGTACCATTTCTTTCCTAAGAACTAACCTTGTTTTTGGCCTCTGAAACAAGATCTTTCAGTTCTTCTATTTGCCGTTCACCAAGATCAGCGATTCTCTCGTATGCATGCTCAGGTTGTCTGTGTTCTCCAAGCATGCATTCGTTGCAAATTGGAATCTGAACAAACAACATCTCAAGGTCAGAGCAACTAATAGACAAAGCAAGATGGTTCAATCATTAATCAGCAAAAAATTATATAACAATTAAATACAAAAAATTGGGAAATATTAGTTCACCTGGCATGTATTGCAGAAAAACTTGACATTTTCAGAGTCGTGGAAAGAACAGAAGATAGGCTTGTGAATTGATATACCCTCTTTTCCACGAAGCTCCTCAAAAGAAACAACCTATGCAAAAATGCACAAATATTATACAACTTGCAGATTTCCTCTCAAGGCATAAGTAACACTGGTTAAGGTGACTGTTAAGACCCTGACTAAAGAGTTACCTTATGGTTTTCAAAGCAGCGCATGAACTGATGGGCAGTTACACAGTTAGGGCAGAGGAAGTTGGCACAGTCACTACAGCGAGCAACAGCCTTTTCCTGAGCCTTGCAGCTAGTGCAGATGATCTGCTGGTCCTCTATGTCAGCCATGTCCAGGATATTGACGAGGACATAATCTATAGCAAGATCAGTGACACCTCGTGGTCCCAGTCGCGTTACATGACTACATGAAGGACACTGGATGGTGCCTGGACACAGTGGGGCTAGAGCTTGAGTCAGTGCCTCCTGGGCTGAAGAGGGCGTCACCAGGGGCTCAATCTTGCCTTGAAGGCATTCTGTGCAGAAGGTGTGCAGACAGGAAAGTATGCGGGGCTGTTTGAAGCGCTCCTCACAAACAGCACATTGATGGTCATCAGTTAAAGACATGCCTTCCTCCAGCTCTTCACAATCAACCTCCTCATTGCTATCCTCCTCGCTCTGGGTAGAAATAAGGCCATTATCAGAGTCCTGGAAGGACAGCATGTCACAGTTGAACTCTGTCTCGTTCACAGCTTCTTCCATCGTCTCAGAGGACATGCTGCTAGAGACAAGTGCTTCGTTTTCCAAATCTGATAAACAATAGCAACAAACTCAACATCATGGATATTTCAGGACAAAAAATAGCTGACATATTACCCTGTAATTCAAAGCAACAACGCATCCGAGTGTGAGATAATTGTAGTGATGGAATGGTATGTATGTGTAGGGCTGAAATGTGTATTTCATTGAAAATCACCAAAATTCTGTTTTTGAAAAAAATATATTATCAATTGATTCCCTGCAATGTTAAGTAATGATATCCAAAAAATCAAGTCCAGTCGGTGACCCCAGCCATGTTTATGGCCTCTTTAAAGTTTGTTTATTTTTTTTATGTTCAGTGAATTTTAACTCAAATATGGCACACGGTAGACTCTACAATACATCCAAGTTACAGCGAGTATACCAGAAAATGGTAGTTTAGCGGATGCATAGTTGCTGGTTCAGTTTGCTATTCATTTAATTTTTTTTGTTAAAACAGTTCGGAAGCTTTTTCAGTGCACCTAAATTGATTAATAAACTAGTCATTGTAACAACTACACGAAAATTTAAGCAACAAAAATAATGCACAAAATTGCCCAAAAATGCATCTTTAGCAGCACACCAACACTAATGTGTAAAGGAGTAAATAAAATTCAATAAGATTTCCCTGCTTGAGCAGCCGCCTTCTAGAATAAATTTGAAGAACGTGTGATGAATTTAACCTGGTATGGTAAGATAAGTATAGGGTTTAACAGCACACCAACACTCATGTGTTATATGGCGCAAAGAAATGTTAACCCTTTCCCGGCGCGAGTTGCATTAATGCATCACGCACGCATGGCCGCGAATTGCATTGATGCATCCCGAGTCTCTGACAGCGAGTTGCATTAACGCAACTTTTATACAGTGACCTCTGACCGGCGACGTTTTCAGCAAGAATCACTTGGAATGATCGTGCATGACATCATTTAACTTTGACCTATGTATTTAAAGCTATTTTGCATAATAAATATTCATGATTTGAACTAGTTTTATCCAATTACAAGTGAGGTTACGATGGTTGTGACTTGGCTATCCCATGTCCATAGTTTCATTATGGCGGAAAGCGCAGTATTCAATGATTCGATCAGCTCCAATGATGCGGAAATTGGTGGTTTAAGTGATGGTGAAATAGCCCAAGCTGACGCTGTTCGTGTGCGAAGGTTCTTTGAGCAAGGAATTGGTGACGATTCTGACGTTGATAGCGATAGTTCGCAAGATTCATCGAGCGCCGAAAGTGTTCACCGAGTTGTCACTTCTGAGTCTGACAGCGAAGCTGACACGGTTTTGTGGCAACCAGAATACAGACGACGAGCTTTGCCAGCTTTCAGCCCACAATCCAACTCTGGTCCCAAAACTTCTGCAGATCTTTATGTTTATTTTGATGCATGATATGTATAGGTAGCTACAAGTGGAAGCTGCAATAAACCGGTTTTAAACTTCAGTGGTCATTTTTCTTAGTGATGTCCAAATTTAATTCAGGTCAGGGAACTGAATAACGGCATTAACACAGGTCACAGGCGGTAATTTAGGCAAAAAATCATGCCTGGAAAGGGTTAATAGATAAGATTGACCTGATAAAGCCGCCTTTTAGGATATATAAATAAAACTGGAGATGGAAAATATAAAAATGGAAACGATTATCCTAGGGCAAGTCGCCACCAGCTGATAAATTGAACCAGGCCACTCTAGCCTCTTGTCTAGGTGAAAACTGGGTCAAAGTGGTGTGTTGCAGATATGGCCCTCAATAACACCTCTCCACTCAACCACCAGGATCCCACTGTCCACTGACACGAGTCACAACCCACGGCCAACAGGTTGCCCCCTATTAGTCGCCTCTTACGATATGCAGCAGGATACAGTGGTCCTATTCTACCCCAAAAACACACAAGGGGGAATGTAATCTGGTAGTAAGGTTCAACAGCCATGTGCTCGATGGATATATCAACCAATTAATTTTGGCCAACATTTACAGCTGCCACATGCTGATCAATATGCACAATATTACACATCCACCCAGATGGGTTGCATACACTCAAAGTTCAACAACTTCAACAAATGATAAGCTATATGTGGTTACAGCTCGCAGCACGCCTACTAACCCATCAATCAATACAAATAGCTTCATGCTGAGACAGTCCTGGCACCAGCCTTCAGGCCCCGACATACCTAATACAGAATTAGTCACCAAACGGGGCCACTTCAGGTGGTCACACTTTTCTATAATTAATTGGCTGTTTGGGTAGGTAAGTAAGTATAGGGTTTAATGGCACACCAACACTGTGGTGAATAGATAAGATTTACCTGATTGAGCAGCCGCTTTCTATGATAGATGGAAAAAAAGAGGGAAATAGACGTGGAGCATGATGAAAGAGATAAAAATGCAAACGATTATCCTAGAGCTACCCCCAGCTGTATGACTGGACCAAGCCATTCCAGCATGTTGTCTATGAAATCCAAGCTATAGTGGTGTGCTTCAGATATGGACCTTGCAAGGACCACTCAACCACCAGAATCCCAATGTCCACCGACACAAGTCACAACCATCGGCCAACAGGTCGCCTGTTAGTTGCCTCTTATGACATGAGGGAGGATACAGTGGGTCTATACTACCCCGAACCCACAGAAATTATTCCCAATTGGGTTAACATAGAAAATTATAGTTTTTCAATAATAGTTCAGGGGTCAAAAGTCATACTGGACTGATTTTTAGTTTGTCATTCACTACTCACTATTGTGCATTGGAATATTGACCTAAAATACTCACAAATAGTTTGTCGGCTTGAACAAGCTTGGTTCAAAAGTAGGCAATGAAAAGAATTGTTTCAAACCAAAGTTGTAGACATAAAATATAAATCTGTAAATGTATATTTTAACAGTAAAGATAGTATTCTAGTATGCTTATTCCAACAAGGTTAATTGAGCAAGGTGCAGCTAAGCAACATTGCCTAGCCCTCGATATAATGAAGCTACTTGGCAATTTAAAATCAGCATCCAGGTTCACCATTGCCACTTGTGGACTGAAGTGAGACTGCAACAAAGTAGTTATAATTGTTAACTATGGAAATTACTTATCATAGAGGTATATCAACTAAGTTTCAGGGCCTCCTAAGGCTAGATGTAAAATCAGCATTATTATTTAGAGAATGACTGGTGTTTTTCAATCGGTGGCCTAGGTGGAATTCCAAAAACGTCTTGCCTTGAAAACGAACAAGTCGTGACTGGTCACGTGTTCAAAGCTCATAAACGATAATTACTCAAGTTGCGAACCAAACGTTTCACTTTTACTGACGAGTGGTAACAAGTTATGCAGGGAAATGGAAGACAATATTCGATGTCGCCAGTATAAGACCACAAGCCCCGAGCGGCCTGCACCGCACTGTATACGACGGAAAATCAATATTCTGTCAGCGAATAATTTGGCAGGCTAAACTGCTTACCGTTTCGTGTGGCTTTAACGCCATTGTAATGCAATATTATAAATCAAATACCTGATCAAACAAGGCTACGAAATGCCTCTTAATAATTGCAGGGAGTAAACCTTCAAAGATACTCGAAATTCGGCAGTAAAATTCAAGGGAATGGCAGAAAATTAGCAACGTCAAACAAACCACTTCCCGCCATCTTGGGTAAGATAGGAAGAGGCGCATGCGTGAAATATGGCAGTATTACAATCTCCAACATCATACTTAGTTGAAGCATGTGATATTTCAATCTCCTGCCGTTTCGAGTTGGGGTGATGCGCTCGAAATCAGTATTCGAAATTTAAAACGGTAATCAAACAAATACTATGCAATACCATATGACACCTACGAAGGTCATCCGAGAATCTGTGGGGAATTCGTTGTCCAAAAAGCGCTCTAAGGGCGATAACAGATAATCAATGAGCTGAAATTATCATCTGACCCTGACCATATTATGAACGAATATATTAAATAAAGTTAAAATACCACGACAAAAGCTATTTGGAAAATCATTGGGGCTATAACATATGGATGATTAACCAGCTAGAAACAATTTTTAAGGACCAAATGCAAGGTGTAAAAAGTCCTCATATTGTATAAGCAATATAATAGACAACGATTATGTGTGTTCATTTGTATGTATGTATGCACGCATGTATGTACGCATGCATTCATACATTTGTGTATGTATTCACATACACACACACACACACACACACACACACACACATATATATATATATATATATATATATATATATATATATATATATATATATTATATATATATATATATATATATATATATATATATATATATATGTAATTATGAATATATATATTTCGTACGTATGAATATATGTATGTATGTACGTATACGTACATACATACATACATATATTCATACGTACATAAATGTATACATTCATATTTACATACATACAATCATACAATCATACAATCATACATACATACATACATACATACATACATACATACATACATACATACATACATACATACATACATACATACATACATACATACATATATACATACATAATTAAAATTGTATCATAATGAGGGTTTTTACTTAATTCCAAAATATATATTAGAATGATGTCCATTCGTCTATGTTATTAGTGCATACACAATAAAACAAGGTATGCTCTGTTGCGTGGAGGTCGAGTAAGATTTGGTTTGGGTACGAGTTGGTCAGGTTACGAGTTGACCCTTACTCGAATACTACAGTCAGTCGCAAACATAGAACGTGTGCTTTATAACCCATTGATGATTTCTTTTGTGAGTTATTATAATTAGCTCTTTCAAAATAAGTACGGGAATGATGCATGCATTCCCTCGAGAAGGTGATAAATAGAACCTGTCGTTGATCTATTGGGCTGGACAATGTGATAAATAGAACCTGACGTTGGTCTATTGGGCTGACCACCTTTTACTATCGAAACTAGATATATAATGACTAACTCGGCCTGCAATATGTGAGCATGCGCGAGGAGGCTCGTGAGGAGAGGGATGAAACATCCGGAAAGCATGACCGGCAAATATAAACAAGTTCACCAAGTGGCATGAATGAAAAACAAATATAAGAACTTTACATTGGCGACGAGGATCAACGATCAACAAGGAACAAAAATGAGTAAAAATAACCGCATTACAGCTACAACCGCCTCCGAACGAGCCGTTTGACTGCCGATCGGATGGCAAAAACGTGCGATGGACAAAATTGCTGCGCCGATTCGAACAAAAGGGATTCGTATCCAGGTACCAGAACTGACAGAAGGTAGGTTGAAGATAGAAAGATATATATTTATCGACCAATGACCCCGAAAAACGGTAGAAAGAAGAGAGAAAGTTTTATATAATCGATATAATGACCCCGGTACTACTAAAAAAAACGATCGGACGCATCTACGGTGGAAAACTTCCGAAAATTACTCGCAACCCCATGACCCATGTCATCTCGCTCCAAACCGCTCAATTCAGTGGGAAAACGTCCATAATTATAAGCTCTTACGAACGAAGTACAGGAGTGCTGCAATCCCTATTAGTTCTGGCGTCTTACCGCAATTATGTTTGCGAATTCAACTGAGTGATCTGTGTTCCTGTGTTATATCTAATTTTATATAATTAAATCAACTCACCGAACATTTATCTGAACTTCAGGCGTGTTTTAATAACTTAAGACTCCTGTGAATGAGTATCTTGGCCTAAAATCACACCAAGTGGTAGCCGCGCACGACGGTAATATAAATATATACCAATAAGACGTTGTGCACAGCTAACCAAGTGGTAATATCTGGGCCCGATTGGGCGAGGCGGGAACTGACAAGCGGAATCTTTCACCAATTGGAACATAGGCGAGGCAGCTTGCAAGACGCAGGTTCGCAGGGACTATTTGTGGCACGAAGCTAACAGCTAAAATTACCTTATCTGTAGAAAAGACCACTAGCAATCACTGTTGCACAAATGTCACACCGAATCACAGAGAAAATAACGAAAACTTGAAGAGAAGGCGACAGGAACAATCAGCTATAGTTTTTGCCTATGTTCTCACCTCCATATCAACATCAGAAGTTTCTTTATTATGTCATTAGATTGCTAATACAACACTTTCTCTCTTCGTTTTACCATTTGTTGGGGTCATAGGTCGATATATATATCTTTCTATCTTCGGCCTACCTTCTGATACCAATCCTTGTGGATTGGAATGCAACGTATTCAGCAGCTGTGGCATAGTTAACGCGATGCAAAAGAAGGGATTAATGTGCCCGGTCAGGACGTTTATGAGTGTTTAACTGCCGCCATTACGGCTCATTTCAACCTACAGACCATCATAGAATTTCAAAGATACCTGTTTAAGAAAACTTTCCAGGATACACCCAACATAGATGACTTTTATGGGAACCTCAAACAACTGTCAGTTTGCGGAGCCTAATGCGGAGGTGAAGTCTCAGATTATCATGGGTTGTCGGTGGATAAGGTGCGTGTTATGGACGTAACATTAGACAAGTTATTGCAATATGCCCGCAACCTGGAGGTCACACATTCTCACTCAAAAGCTATCAAGAGCCAAGGAGTTAATCTATTGAGCCGGAACAGACCAACGTCTGCATAAAAAAATCAAACATTATGTGCACAAGCAGCCTGCCAGGAATTCCGCCACTCCGAGTCCAAAGACATCTTCAAGCAGCATCACTAAGAAGTGTTGGAACTGTAGAGGTTAGTTGCTGCATAAAGGTGGACTCAAGAAATGCCCGGCATGGGGTCAATCCTGCAGAAGTTGTGGTAAGCAAAACCATTTTGATGCAGTTTGATGCCATTCCTGCAGGCCTCTGCGCTATCCTGATGCAGACAGAGAAAGACGGCACATGTCATACTGTACAGTATGCCAGCAGACCATTCACTCCAGTTGAAAGGTGTTACAGCTAAACAGAGTGTGAAGCCCTGGCTGTAGTTTGGGCCTGTGAACTCCACACTACACTGACCACAAGCCACTTGTGCTGCTGTACAACAATCCACGGTCAAAGCCTCCAGCACGTATTGAACGAAGAGGGAAGAGAGGGTTATGAAGGAGTACATTTATCACATCACTTGTACCTCTACACGCAAAGCAATGACCCTGACTGAACTCCACAACTGTACTGAACGGGATGCGACCCGACAAGTCATCATTCATGCAATACGTTTTGGCAAATGGGAGATCGCAAGAAAACGTCCAGGTGTTAACACCACATCATTTAATCGGATCAACAAAGTACGAAAGGAACTGTCTGTGACTGAATCCGGCAAATTGATCTTACGTGGCACACAAATTGTTATGCCACATGAATAACACCGAAGGGCTGTTGAGCTGTCACACGTGGGTCACCAAGGAATGATGAAAACGAAGGCACTTATACAAGAGAAGGTCTGACCATCGAGTGGAAGAAATGATCCGTTGTTGCATGGCATGCCAGGTAACTACGAACACCCTAACCCGGGAACCCCTGAAGATGTCGGCACTGCCTGAGTGACCATGGTTAGAGATCAGCACTGATTTTGAGCAGGTATGGGTACATACTTAAACGTTATCTCTGATGACTTCTCACGCTATGTTATTGTGGAACCAGTGTCCTCTCTCACACCCGAGGCAGTTATTCCTGTCCTCGACAAGATCATCAGAGAATTTGGTATACCTGATGTGGTCAAATCGGACAATGGACCCCCTTCAATAGCAGTGCATTCTCAGACTACGCCCGGAACAAAGGTTTCAAGCATTGTAAAATCACTCCTTTGAGGCCGCTTGCCAATGCTGAGGTGGAACGCTTCATGAAGACTAAAGAAGTCTATTAAAGCTGCCATAGCCGAAGGAAGAAGCTGGAACCAGGAGCTGCATAGTTTCCTGCTCAACTATCGAGCGACTCCTCACAGCAGCAACAAGAAAACCCCATCCTAGACGATCCACTGCAAGAGGCCATGATTCAGCACACTCCAGAAACCAATGCACGTACAGGTGCAAGGTTGATTACAGCGAGAACATAGTCTTCCTGAGTGATTTAAGGATTTTATCATGAAGTAGAATAATTGAAAGCTACCGCAACAAACACCATGTATGAACTTTAAACAGCTTTATGTTGACTTCACAGTATTATCCACTTGTGCCGTATACAAGCCAAAGCCTGAACTTTTACACAAGCAGTATTCCTTTTCAGTTTTAGATTTGTTGTGCCAAAGACATTAATTTTGTATCATGTATGTAATACTCGTGTCTTATAAGCTTCATTCTAAATGTAAGCTCACACCAACTAGTCAAGAATCAGTTTTAATATCTGTCATCAAGCATTTACGTTCTAATCAAGTTGGGGAGGAATGTTATATCCAACTATTACTATCGAAACTAGATATATAATGACTAACTTGGCTTGTGATATGTGAGCATGCGCGATGGAATATCTGGAAAGCATTAACAGCAAATAAACAAGTACATCAAGTGGCATGAATGAAAAACAAATATTAGAACTTATCAGTCATAGGTACACACTAAGATTGCATATTTAACCTCTCTTTATATGTCATGCTTAGGTTTGCACTTTATACTAGGATGCAAGTGCACATCCGTTTCCAAATCTCTGACAACCAGTTCCAAAAACAATTTCTCAGTTGGCACCGAGAAAAATTGTACAAGCCGTCCGAAATTGTTGTCCGCTGTCTACAGGGAGGCCCCAGATGCTATCCGTTGTTATCATAATGGAAGCGAAAAGCGTTTTAAACATAATGACAAGCACTCGGTAGGGAGTGTATGGAACGAAATAACCGAAAATCGTAACAGCGCCTAGACAAGGTCAAGGTTACTTGTCCGCTGCGGGTTTGTTGACAATTTTGTTGATTGTAATGTCGCTTGTTCACTTAGAGCATGAAGTGAATCTCTATTAACTCCATGCTAAGAGTTTGAAATTAGTCCAGTTTAAGAAATATTTACTGTAACAAACTTACATCAACAAAATGAATGCGGTGAGCGATAAATAGAATATTTGCCAAACCTAAAGAATAATAAGATATATGCAGATTTAATTGCTGAAGTTGCCGTATTATTTCTGTAAATCAAAAGCTTCATATCTTGAAACTGATTTAAATATATAAAAATCAACTATGGCCATTGTAACTCCCAATTGGTTAGTGCATGCTATACTGTTCTCTGTTGACCATTGTAGGTATTTATTATTGAAATAGAACCTATAAGCGGAGTGGGAGCCTCACATTATCAGTGATAATTTTTTTCAATGAGAATTTTGTTTTAAAAAGTGTATTGTGATCAGCAGACAACAAATTTTACAAAAACCTTATGGTGGGATATCATCTCCACTACGAGGTCCTAACATTGTAATTACACATGCAAATATTCTTTCTTACTCAACGACCAACCGATCAATGTTGGTCATTCTGAATTTTAAACATAACCATCCCAAAATCTACAAGGCTGCTACACCAGAGGAGATAATGTCATAAAAATGTGTCATGCAGTGACTGTAGTTAAGATTTTGTTAAACTGTCTTTGTGAAAACCGTAAGTCACAAAACATCTAAAAGATCATGGTAGGTGCACCTTACCCATTGAATATGTACCCCAAGACTAGACAATTTCAGCTTGTTATTAGTTTTGTATGTAGCTGCTGGCTTATATGTTTTTCTGCAATTCCCATGTCCTCTGAATATGACATTTCTCATCATCAATAATTTAAAAAAACTTCGAAATATAATGTTATGAATCGCTATACCAAGCACAACTTTATGCTGAGAACGATGTTCATTGGCCTTTGAAGTCACAATTGATATCATACCATAGGACATGTTAATTGTTTTAGCAGCAGAAAGGTTTGAACATAACAATTTACTGGGCTATTTTGTCATAATATAGGCTTGATATAGATGCATGTGGAATAATCACAAAATACATTCTTGATAATTTACCTTTCAGTTATCATGGATGCACATTATATGATATTAAATGGGATATAGGTTTTTATTTTCTGCAAAGAGTGTCATGTAAACTCAAAATTCAATATAATCTTATCTCCATTAACTTACCATTACTTTGGGAAGCATTAGTCATACTACGGTTTACTTCAGCAGCACACTGGCTGAGCAGACTTACTGAACCCTGCAAAGCTACTAGGGGCAACTCATTGTAAAACAACATGAAAAATGTTGACCTCATTGCAAACCTGCACAATGCAGCTTTATTAAAGAGTAGCCTGAAGTGGTAAACAACTCTCTATCAGCCCCTCCAGATGTCTCGCGCACATACACATAAAATTAAACCCTTGTGCCCCTATGCAGGCAAAGTGTGCTCATGCATGGCAGAGTGCTGGGCATGGGGGCAGACAGGGTTCACAGCTGTGGAACATGCAGGGCTAACAGTTTTAGCATTTGGCAGGTTATATTCCAACAGCATGACGCCAAATATTGTGAGTCGCCATACTCGCTAGATGTCACCACTAAGTGGGTTCTGTTAGTGTATATTGTGTAAGGGTAACCAGTGGCCTTTATTCAATATGCATTTACTACCTGTATACTATAACACCACCCTTCCCAGATATTGAGTTAGGAAGATCGTGAATGGAAGAAACTTTGAATGTCTTGTCAGCGGAACATATCACGTAGCCTCAACAACTAGCAACTATGGCGCTATTTTTTCCCGAGATAGGTCAAAGTGGGAGATAGATAGATGGATGATTTTGGAGGAATTGGAAGGAAACGCATTTGGATCGCTGTTGCAAGAGCATCTGCCGCTATACCCCAATTTGTGTCAAAAAAATGTCAGGTGCCATTTCAGCTCTCAGCAGGCCCCGAGCTTTCAAACATTCATCTGCTGTTTTTCCTTGCCAAACCTGCTTTTTCTCGGCTGTTTTGTAACCAAAAGGCTGACAACAAGTCTTGGCAACAGCAAGGCAATAAGGGCAGAGGAAGTTGGATGGAGCCGCAAAGAGGCAGCCACAGTTTCCAGAGGCAGTAGAGGTGGCTCAAGACGGGGGAAACAGAACTTTTGACACGGCATCTGCCTGCAGGATGGGGCTATACTTGCTCTTTTTTTGGCAAACTTGGAGGGACCTTGGGCTCAACCCTTTGGTGACAACGTCATCTGAGAAGGGTACAATCTGTAATTTCAACAGCAGTTACCTTTGTCTCGCAGCCCATCAATACCGTCAGACTGCAGAAATCTGGAGAGATCTACTCTTATTCAAGAGCAAGTGGCGATTCTGCTATATAAGGGGGTTATTGAAGAGGTCAAGGCTCCTCTCTCTCCAGGCTCCTACAGTCTTGTGGTTCTCAATGGAGCTTACAAACCCGTGTTCAATCTGTCAGATCTGAATCGTTTTCTGGTGCACAAACGGTTCCAGATGGAAACTCCCTGCTCTATAAGAAAGGCGCTCATTAGACCTGAAAGACGCTTATTTCCACATTTCGATTCATCTTACTGCAAGAAAGTTTTTGAGGTTCCAGTTTCAATGAAGTGTATACCACTTTCAGGCTCTTCCATTTGGCCTGTCTTCAGCCCCGTGGCTGTTCACAAAGGTAACACAAGAGGTAAAGGCCTTCGCACACAAACAAGGTATTCACCTGCATCACTAATTAGAAAACTGGCAGAGAGAGCGGAAGAGAAGTGCTCTTGCCAAGCAGAAAAAGTGAGGAGCTTATGTGAGTGACTAGGTTTCTGAATAAACCTTTAAAAAAAATCTGAGGTTCCAATTTTTAGGAATTCTGTTTGAATTTCCAAGAGTGTTTCCTGTCCCCATGAGACGGGTGTATCCGGTCGGTTCGTAACCTACTCGAGTATTCGACGGCTCGAATTTGGATTTCATTAATTGGGGTACTGAAAATAAAAGAAGCAAAAATGCATATCAGATCTTTTCAGTGGCTCCTGCAGAAACATTGGAATCAGTCTAAGGAGCTTGCAAAAAATTATACCTATGTCCAAGGCACTCAACAATACGATTGGATGGTAGATGAAGGAAGAAATTTACCTTCTGGGCGAACCACTCTGTCATCCTCACATTACTCTACGCATTTTCAAGGATGCGTCAAACTCAGGATGTGGGGCTCGTATGGACCAGTCCCTGATTCAAGGATCATGGGAAAGGTAAAGAAAGCTTCTCCGCATAAATGTTCTCGAAATGCTAGCTGTCAGTCTAGCAGTCGGGAAATTAAATCTTCAAGTCAACAGCATGGTCCTAGTGGCCACGGACAATGCTACAGTGGTCACTTACATCATCAGGTAAGGGGGCACAAGATCAGTCAATCGTCAGCTGTTCTCAGTTGTCTGCAAGCTTCAGATTGGGATTTGTACTCGTCATATTGGAAAGCTCAATGTGATTGTCGACCCACTTTCAAGACAGGGTCTTATTCTGCCAACAGAATGGTCACTTGGCTCATAAGTGGTCAAGATGATTTTTCATCACTTTGGGACTCCACATCTGGACCTCTTTGCGACAGAGTTCAACAACAAACTCCCGTGTTTTGTGAATGTGGGCATATGCCTTCCTTCCTCACCAGGTTCTGACGTGGTGATGATTCTTGTGGCAACTCGGCAAATGTGGTATCCAGATCTATTACAGCTATCGCTGAGGGAACCCATCTGCATTCCAAATCGGTCTGATCTATTATGCCAGCCTCGATCATCGATCGTTCATCCACGTCCGGAATTTTTGCACCTACACGCTTGGCTGCTGCAAAATCAACCCTATTCAGCCAGCGTTTCTCCCAAGAGGCAGCAGAGAAAATAATCGCTCCTAATAGGGGGCAACCTGTTGACCGTGCGCTGTGACTCGTGTTGGTGGACATTGGGATCCAGGTGGTTGAGTGGAGAGGTCCTTTCTATGGCTATATCTTCAACACTTAGGCCCGAATTTCGCCTAGACTATAGGCTTGAATGGCCTGGTCCTGTCAATCGGCCGGTGGTGACATGCCTTAGGATAATCGCTTGCATTGTTATCTATTTCATTATCATCTATGTCTTTTTCCTCTTTTTTTTCTCCATTTATCCTTTAAGGTGGCTGCTCAATCAGGTCAATGTTATCTCATTATTTTAACTCTACTTTTGCAGGCACCATATAACACATCAGTATTGGTGTGCCGTTAAACCCTAAACTAAAACTTTGAGTTTCTGCCACACTTGAGTGATACAGGTTGGGGTTTCAGCCAATGTATTTTGTGCTCTGTGTGGGCGTTTGGATTTTGTCACCCTGGTCGGTTGAATTTCGTATACGAATTCAGCACCCCCCTGTGTGTCCGGGGGTAGAATAGGCCCTCTGTATCCCCCTGCATGTCGTAAGAGGCGACTTATAGGGGGCAGGTGTTGGCCGTGGGTTGCGACTCGTGTCGGTGAACAATGGGATCCAAGTGGTTGAGTGGAGCGGCCTTTTGAGGGCCGTATCTGCAACACACTACTCTGGCCCGGATTTCGCCTAGACGAGAGGCTGGAATGGCCTGGTCCAGTCAATCGGCTGGTGGTGACTTGCCCTAGGGTACTATTTGCATTTTTATCTTTTTCAACATTATCCACTTGTATGTCCCTCTTTTTTCCATTCATCTTAGAAGGCGGCTGCTTAATCAGGTCAAACTTATCTATTAACCTTTCTAGGCGCCATATAACACATACGTGTTGGTGTGCCGTTAAACCCTATCCTCACTCACTCACGAACGAACGAATTCAGCAATCAGTGACCAGAGGTGAGGTTGTAACAGAGTTGTTGTTTTTAATTAAAACAAATTTCCATAAAATACTCACCTCTGGTTGAGTAGAGAGGTCTTTGCGAGGGCCATATCTGCAAAACACCAATTTGGTCCGGACTTTGCCCTAGACGAGAGGCTGGAATGGCCTGGTCCAGTCAATCGGCTGGTGACGACTTGCCCTAGGATAATCGTTTGCATTTTCATCAACATCCACGTGTTTTTCTCTCTATTTCCCATTTATCCTATCAGGTGGCTACTCGAACAGGTCAAACTTATCTCTTCATGCTTATCCGACCTGGCGAGGCGCCATATAACACATAAGTGTTGGTGTGCCGTTAAACCCTACACTCACTCACCTCTGGTCACTGAGGTAGAGAACCTTCCTCTGACCCCGCTTACTCTCTCCTGATTCAACCGCTGACAATGAAAAGTGAATGTCAGCGGAATCCAACGTGCTGCGTGGCCTAGTTGGCGCAGACGCATTGGGCAATTCGTGTGGTGATCGTGGTGATGGTTGTAAACCGATATATACGCAGCAATATCGCACAAGGAGATATTAACAATAAGTGATCAGAGGTGAGTATTTTATATTATAGAAATTTGTTTTAATTTAAAACAACAAGTCTTTATCTTAGAAGGCAGCTGCTCAATCAGGTCAATCTTATCTATTTACCTTTCTTGGCACCATATAACACATGAATGTTGGTGTGCCATTAAACCCTATACTTACCTTACCTTACCTTGTCTCCTCCATTATCATTCGGCATCTCAATTACATTAGGCTGTATACAACAGACGGATGACATTGCCACTCGACCACTCCCCAACAAGAAGTCACACTATGCCGTTTTCAGATTTAGTACCTCCGATAAAATTTAGCTGTTTAGCTATGTAAACGTATTGCAAAAGACAACTATGCGTTTCAAAATTTAAAAAATTCTTTTGTGCAACCTTTTCTTAACAAATTCGATAGCTCAAGGGTTTAGACTGCAATAGTACAACAGGGGCTGTATTCATGAAGAATAATAACTTGATTCGTCTCAACCTGAGTCTGCGATATCAGACGGTATTCTTAAAACAATTTTTTGAAAGCAACTTGCAGTGTAATTAATGTAAATTTTGATTTACACCAGTTATGACCCTTTCACTGGCTCACCCTTTATTGCCTCTTATTTTGATAACTCTATATTTATAAAGTCATATGAGTACCATTGGTTTCCTGTTTGCTGCTTCAGATTATCTGACATAAAATCATTACATCATAGATTATACAGCTGTGAGTTTTGTGTGTGTCAGTGTGTGTGTTTCAGGTGTAGCTATGAGGGTCACTGTCACTAGTGTTGAACTGTAGGGTGATATTATGGAATTATTAAGGATCGCGCGACCACTTTATGCAATTAACCTCCTTTCTAGGGGTGGTTCAAGTCTTGCCGAGAGCAGGGTCACCATGCATTATGGAAGGACTCGAAAGTTACACTCTTTATTTGTAGGCATAGCAAGACCATTAAACATGTCCAATTCTTTTAGATTCAGTTCATCCCATTCAACTTCCGATGAAAATCCAGATATAGTGAATATAACAACAATAAGCTCGTCTGATAAGAATACGTTTGTTCCACACCACCGCAAAACTAGTTTTACTAGGGTTTCTGAACCTTTACCAGATAATTTGAGGTACACTGATCAGAATGTGACCATGGACGATCCTAAGGTCCAGAGTTTATTGCGAGGTTTGATGGATGGAAACAGGTCTTCATTGGCGCAATCAATCACCTTGGTTGAGAGTGTTCATCCAAGGAAGAAAGCCCAGGCGCAAGTACTTTTGTCTGCAGTTCTTGAACTAAGCAGAAAGAAGAAACCATCTCTTCGCAGGGTGTCATCATTTCGAATTGGTAGATTATATTTTACAATTTATACTGCATTTGGATAAATATATTAGGCTTTGAAATGTCTGTTTGAGGTATGTTCTTAGAGATTGCGTAACCATTCATTGACAGTCTATTTAGATGAATGCATGTTTTATTTCATTTGGCGAAAGTGCATGTGTAACAGTGATATAATTGTTGATGTAGGTTTGTCAGGACCACCTGGTGCAGGGAAGAGTACATTCATAGAAGTGTTTGGTAAATATCTGACTGGGAGAAACCACAAAGTGGCTGTTCTAGCTGTCGATCCATCATCAACCACAACTGGAGGTGAGCATGTTAGCCAGAAATACCCTCGGCAGATATTATTTAAATGTGTCTATAGACAAAGGCAGACATTCACTCTGCATCTATAACCTCTGGCAGAATTGATCTCGCTGTGTATATAACTAGTGGCAGATTGTCTTTAACCCATCACAGATGCTATTCTTTCTATAATTAGTGGAAGATATTCTGTCATTGTATCTATTTCTGTGGGCTTGTGTTATGTATATAAAACACAGGCATCATGTTTATTTACATGAGATGATGTATTGTTAATAAGGCCCTACTTATTATTGTCTAGTTTGCTCCATGTTTAACCAGGATCTCTATTGGGGGACAAAACGCGCATGCCGGAGTTGTCTGTGGACAAGCGTGCTTACATCCGACCATCCCCAACAGCTGGAACGTTAGGCGGGGTCACTCGATGCACCAATGATGCTATTGTGCTGTGTGAAGGAGCTGGTTATGACACAATTCTGGTGGAAACCGTGGGTAAGAGTCAAGTTCATACTCACTGTACTTTATCTATTCTCAAATCAACGCTCATGATTGCCAGCAAGATGTTTTTCACACCAACCCCTGAAATAATCTATGCCTTTTGTGCAAAAGAAATTCTTAAGTGCATAAACACAATTATTATAAAAACGTGTATTTTTCTGTGTAACCTGTAGACATAAAAAAAATCACTTTTCGCGTTTTAACAATGATTCGTGTAATATAGTCATATGTAACCTGTAGACATCACTCTGCCTCACTGTTGTTCATCGCAGCAAATTTTTGTCGATAACAATGCGATCAGTCAAACTACTTGTGTTTACAAACCTGTTGCAATGAATGGAGTGCTGATATGTTGAGTATGACAGGGTGAGTAAATCTAGAAGTTGCCTAACCGACTGTTGCAAGAATGCTGATCCCATGGCGAACATAGCCCTGCGCGGACGTATCATTTCATTATAACTTCCTGTGTCGTCACCTCGATAACGGACGCATTTACCATACGGGTTTTGAAATTGCCCGCATGATTTATCATCTAGAAAACAACATATATCAAGAGCCTGTGAACGAACATGTTCGCTACAAAAGCTTACTCCCGATTGATGCGGTTATTAATTCTATATATCGATTTCCGCAAATTCGTGATGCGATGACCACCATTTTGATAAATATAGGTCACATGGTATTTTTTGCTCTACGTTCGCTTGGTGCTTATAGAGTCACAGTTTCTGACGTTGAAAGTTAGAATTCACGACCGTAACGTTGTGTAAAATTTACAAACAATTCTATCAAGGATGCTATAAACAACGTCCTGCTTTCTGTCAAGTAAGCGATGACCAAGCTTTTGAGGCGAACGTTCCGATATGTGCACGCTTTTGATAGAGTTGGATCGCAGCAGACATGTTTAGTCTACTCCATCACGATGGTAATATTGACATACAGCAAGGCTGTGCCCCCGGACGCCCACCATGCTTTTCTTACTGTCATCTGTTTGAAAAGCCCAAACTGCGCTTGCAGCTCGGGCTTTTTCTTATAAAGATAAGAGGATATGTGTTCTTTGATCATGATTATCACAATGGTAGTCCATGTCATCCATATCACTCGGTATTATGTGTGCAAATTGTACATTACCACCAAAACAAGCGATAAAACCAAATAACTCGCTAGGTTTTATACGTTCAAGGCATCTGATTCGAATTGTGGATTTATCCATTGGGTTGGATTCCGTCGTCGTAGACTTCTACGTAGACGTCCTGTTGGTCTATGATGAAAGATGAATTATTATATGGGTTTTGTGGAGAAAGTGTGATTTTGCTCCTGTGGCATTGATAGCGTTATTTGGCAGATGTCGATGCAGAAATATTATATGTGCACTTTGAAGTTCTCTGGCTAGCTATATGAGGGCGTGGATGCAGGAAGAGACAAGAGCGATGCTAAGAGTTGATACTAATTGTGTTATGGAATTTTAATGATAAAATGAAATTGTTGTGTATGTGTGTGAAGCTATTTGAGAAATTGAGTTCCAAGGGATCTGAGTGAGCTTGGATCGCATTCCATATTTAGGCCTATATATCATATATGTCAACACGTGACATCATATATATTATATAGGATGTCACCTGTTGACGGAAAGTTATTATATTCCGAATGAATCGACATGAGATTTACATGCAGGTGGCATTAATCAGAAGTCTATAGTCACAAGCATTGTACAATTTAAAATTCTTAAGAACCCATGTGTTATGTCTAAGTCATTGTACAACTTTTTACAGCGCTTTGACATTATGGGGTTTACAATTAGTGATTGTTGAGAACACTTTCAACATACATCAGCTGGATATGAAATCCCTCCGAAATTGTTGTCATCCTGGTATCTGATGGCTTTAATAAGAAGACTATAGTCACAAGCATAGTACAAGTTAAATATCTTAAGAACCCATATGTCATTGTACAACTTTTTACAGCGCTTTGACATAATGGGTTTTACAATTTGTGATTGTTGAAAACATTTTCAACATACATCAGCAGCCCGTTCTAGATTATAAAGGAAGGAGAATAAATCAGCAACTTGATATGAAATCCCTCCGATATTGTTGTCGTCCTGGTATCTGTTGCTATCGCAGTGGAAGTGAAAAGCTAGAAATGACGAGCTACACGCTATCCGGTTTGTTCATGACGTCAGTGATCATAGAGGCTGTTTCTTATCTTGCTGAGAGTAGCCCTGCAGATAGCCCGGGTCGAACGGTGATATTTTTATATACCGTTCTGAATCTTCAATTTCCGCGCGAATGGGCAGTGTGTTTTGAATGTCACGGGGGATTTAGAATTTAGGAAACTACATATATTATCATTCAAGAGCCTGTGAAATAATATCAAGAAACGGTCAAAAAGCTTACCCCCGATCGATGCGGTTTTTTTAGGAAATGCCATTTAATATAGATTTCCGAGAAATTCAGATGCGATGTCCATCATTATGGTAAATATAAGGTCGCATGGTATTCGTTTGCTCTCCGTTCACTAGGTGCGCACCATGCTTTTTGAACTGCATGTTTGAAATAGTCCGGATTGTGCCTGCGCGCAGCTACCACCGCCTCGTTTTATAGATAAACATGTTGACATGTGCTCATCAATGATGCCAGAATGACAACTATCGTAATGGTATCATAGATTGTATATATAGAGATAGTTAACCCCCGCAGTTTCGCTTGTCTCAGGCGTGCGTCGCCGTACAGTGGCTCTCCCAAACGGCAGGGGAGCGTAACTACATTTTTGCCCAGCCATTGCAGTCGGAGATGATTGTCGAGTGATAATCGAGGACATAATTACTTATTTATATATTCCCTAAAGAAAGGAATAGATTAGAGGAAAACATTCCTCCTAGTAATAAATACCGTTACGAATTAATTAAGAGCCTTCGGAACCGATAAACGTAATGTTTTCTTTAACGTAATGACAGAAACAAACGGCCGGGCAAGTGGGTACAAGCCTCCTTGATTTGGTGATTCTGTCAGCCTTAATCGGTTGATGGTAATATAAATATTATTGTCTTGAAGCAGATAAATATACCTTTTATTTGTTCATAATATTTTTGCACTGTGCGCTCATGTTGACAGTAGCATCGAGCTCAGTGTGTTTGCTCTGACATTGTCGGGTCTCTCGCGCCAGACTTGGATTACAAGATCCCCTACTTTTACTACTAGATGCGTGTCTGTCCTCAGAAGCGGATTGATATATTTAACATTAATATATTTACAGGGAAACTTACCAGTTAATATATAATATATATATATATATATATATATATATATATATATATATATATATATATATATATATATATATATATATATATTGAGAGGGAGGGAGAGAGAGTTTTGTAGCGTGCGAGTGGTTTTGTTCAAGTGGGATCGTTTATAAGACTTTCTATTAGCTTAACTTCAGTTATACTTCAGACACAACTATCAGACTATTGGTTCAGAGCAACTGGCGATAATACAGGACAGTCAGCGATGCCGTTCATTGGTCCCGCTTTACAGGACCTCCACAACACCGTTTTAACTAATACGAAAACCAGAGGTCTGTCTGCGGCCATTTTTAACCCATACATTGCACCTGTAAGTAGAAAAAAAATAATCTTTCCACACCGGAAAAAAAAAGACCTGCATGTACTCAATTTTAAGCTCAGGTTATAAACAAACATTGTCTAATGTCCAAGGATTCTGATAACGGTGAGTCCAGCTTAAAATACTCCATTTCAGTATATCTCAGGTGTCAAAATTGGGGTTCCCCGCTTAACCTTAACCGTTCTTCTTCTAATAGTAGGTTAGTCTAGGGGTGATTTATAACCTAGTATAGCCTTGCAGGACGTCTGTTTTGACGTCTTGCAGTGTTTGTTACCAATGCAATGTAGTATTGCAGAAAATCAGAATTCTAATCATCATATACGATGTGCATACAAAACACAAAGGAAGAATAAAAATATCACCGTCAGACCGGGTCTAACGTATTCTACTGTCACGTTAGCCCGGCAAAAGACCAACACACCAACAGCCGGAATGCCAAGTTTGGGAGCACAAGAGATATCCAGACCAAACGACTAAACGATTTTTAGTTTCGCTCCCCGGCCGTTTAGGGGAACCACTAACGACGCGGTCACATCCAATTTGTATCAAGGTTTCTGATTTAAATTGTGAATTTGTGCATTGCGTTGGGATCTAACATCGTAGGACGTCTACTCAGACGTCCTGTAGGGCTACCCTGCAGAACGTCTTTGAGGTAGGTGATATATTCACCCCGATTCTCGTTCCATGTAGATACGTAGATACAGAATATCGATATAAAGTACGGGTTGCACGAAATATAACTTATGTCATCTCGTTGGATAGTATTATTGCTGGACGGTATATAACTCAGCAACTGTCCGACTGGAGAAGGAGAACATTGATATATAGTGCGGGTTGCTCGAAAAATAACTTTTGCCATCTCGTTGGATAGCATCATTGATGGACGGTATATAACCAAGTCCCCGTCACCGCAGGCCTCGCTCGTCCTGTGGCGAAATATCAAATGCGTTTCCTGTCCTTCTTCAAAATTCTCAAGTCCTTGCTATAAAGCAATCTAAATGCTTTGTCGATTTAATTTCTGACTCCCGCTTTCTTCTTTTGCTCCCGTAACCGTTGGATGCTTTCCCCCCTCCGCCTCTTCTTCGCGTTTCGCTTGGATCATCACTCCATTGTTCATCCATTTTATTGCAATACAAATAGACTAGAGGCCCATGGGTACATGGGGTAACTTGGCGAACTGTATCAGGAAGCTAAAACAAATTCAAAATCGGCCCATAATTGACCAAGTTATCATGGATTTTAAATTTTTGACAACCACAATTCAGCCAATTGACCTTCGCACGTATATTGATGATTTTATAAGCGAACAAATATATTACAGAAATCATGCTGAATCGGGGACATGATAGATTGACAATGATTTGGTTTTCTCAAGGAAAAGCTTTGATTACTAAATATCACCGCGACGTGCCATACTTGAGGATGCTCCCGTGAGGCGAGCAGAGAGCAGCGGCACTATTGTACAGCACGATATGTCAGCTGCTGTTAACAAACCAGTGAAAACCGAGCGGAAATGACACCCGCTGTACTTCAAGCTTGTTTTGTGAGATAACAATATATAATTGTATTTGTCATATGTTCAGAATTTTACGGGCTTCGTTCGAGTGAAAACCACTATACGATACGACGATTGACGACGGAGATACGACACGTTTAATTTCACTTCCGCTAAAACTTTACTGCTTTCCATACCGGAAGTGACGACATCGACATCCATAAAATTATAAATTCGATTTGCGCTGTCCACTACAACAATTTACCCATTTTTTATGACCATTGGACCGATATTTACTATTTTATAAGAGATGGAAAAAATTTCAAAAATTGTCTATGTGAATTTGTTTCCCAAACTCAACGCGCTTTGAAAACGTCGAATATTTTTGACCGAAAATGTCAATTATAAAGCTTGATAATGATTTTAGCTTTCCGAAAATGTTATTTTTTTTGTGATCAGACAATGATTGGTTAATTAAATGCGAAATTAAATATTTTATAGAATTTGGCTACCGGAAATTATCGACCTACTAGAATTTTTTTAACAATGCATTATTTACAATTAGATATTATTAGAAAAAGTTTAGATTACACTTCCAGAATATGTCACTTTTGTAGAATCAGGGTATTATTCGCGGTGATGGACTGATACCATGAATTTCGACCTGGGGCGCCTGGGTAAACTATCAATCTGTTACAATTACACACATTTAAAAAAAGTGTTAATGAACTAAGCTACAAAATTGTGTAAATTGTGTTGAGATCGGACCATTATCCACGAGGATATTCGGATTTCTTGATTTTCACATTTTCAATTACCTTGACCTTAGTTTTGAGGTCAAAACAAAACCTCTCGGTTCTGTGCATCATCGATGCCTAACGATAAGAAAAACAATTTCACAAAAAATTCAAAAATTGAGACTGTATCGTGGATCAAACAAATGTTAACAAACAAACATTCCGCAGAATGTTAATATAGAACTATCATAATTATGCACGGTCATTCCAACCATAATGTTCTAACATGAGAATCCGTATATCAGCACCTCTTTACGTAAGGAACTAGATTTTTCGATTACATATGGAGTGATTTTTCATGAAAATGACCTTTAAAGCAAATTTTTTTTACATTTGGACATGTATTTATATGAAAGTTGATTAAAATGTTTTCGTGACAGGTGTTGGCCAGTCTGAATTTGCTGTCAATGACATGGTGGATATGTTTGTCCTTCTGTTACCCCCTGCTGGCGGGGATGAGTTACAAGGTGATGATCCCTGCTCATTTTTACGTGTCCTGAACTAATATGAACGTATTAATGTGTATTATGGATATTGTGGATATCAGCTCTGTTTTGGTTGTGTTTAATTGAATTTTAGCACTTACGAATTGTCTTGTAACTTTATTGTCCTTATTACCGCTGCAGTTTCTCAAGTTAGTTCGGCTTTAAATATCAAGCATGGCCATTCATTAGTATATGCTACCTAACAGCTTGATAGAGATTAAGTTGGAATGGGAAATGAGGGTCATGGGGTGTAGTTGGGTGGATTTTACATACAGTTCTATCAAGGATATTATGGTAATTTGAAATTTTGAAATAATGGCGCTTGATGTTTGTGATGGTGCATGTCATGCAGGGATCAAGAAGGGAATAGTTGAAGTAGCAGATCTGGTCGTTGTAAACAAGTCTGATGGGGACTTGGTGCCTGCTGCCAGACGCATACAGATGGAATACATCTCTGCGCTTAAATTTATAAGACCCAAGAGTAAAAACTGGAAACCGACTGTGAGTATTGTCAATCTTCAATTGTTGGCATATGCTGTGTTTTTCTGTTTGGTGTCATCCTCATCAAAATCAACATGTTAGTTTTATTATTGAATGTCCCCTGTGGCTCCGAGGGTAGGTATCCTCGTGCATAAATAGGCGACTTATAAGTTATAGGGGCAACCTGTTTGCCGTTGTTTGCCGTTCGTGTTGGTGGATCATAGACCGTGGTGGCTGAGTGACGCAGGTCATTTTGAAGGCCGTATCTGTATCACTCCATTTTTGTTCAGATTTCTCTTAGATGAGACACTGGAATGTCCTGGTCCTGTCAAATGGCTGGTTTTAACTCGCCTTATGAATGTCTTTTGCATTTCTACTTATTCCTGTTCTAATTCATTTTTATTGGTGCAATTTACATCAGTTGGTCCAATCATCTCGGTCTTCATCCTAATGTTAACAATATTGTGCTTCCGGAAGTGGTATGGCTTGGGATACAGTACTTTATAATCGAGTATGTTTCAGGTGTTGAGGATCTCATCCAGGTCGGGTGAGGGTATACCTGAGATGTGGGAGAAGATCAAAGACTTCCGCAATATGATGACAACTTCAGGTGAACTGGAACACAATCGCGAGAGACAGCATACGGTAACTTATCCATATTGCTTTGTCACCTCTTCTGTCTCAGAAAGTATTTATTTATGGGTCAAGGAATGTCGCACATTCTGAATCTCGAATTCAATCGTGTTGCATTTGAAGACACATTGTGTGA
The DNA here is from genome assembly GCA_034190875.2 of Urechis unicinctus. Classification (NCBI taxonomy): domain Eukaryota; kingdom Metazoa; phylum Annelida; class Polychaeta; order Xenopneusta; family Urechidae; genus Urechis; species Urechis unicinctus. The sequence continues at coordinate 72,015,776 of CM067353.1, read as the reverse complement.
TATAAATATGTTTTTGTTCAACTGAAGCACGCTATTCCCTTTCTGGTAGTGACATGTTGTAGTTACTATATAACCTCTGAAGTCTCGACTTGATTGCTGAATTATATTATGTTGCACCAAGTGGTAGTGGTAATGACACTTAAGTGGTGTTGTCCAAGCATCATAGTCGTCCTCATCCTCACTGTTGCAATATCATCTTGTTAGCAACCGATGTGAAAATGTTTCAATTTGTTACATTCAAGTCACATGTGATTTTCCAGGTGTGGATGTGGAATCAGATCACCAACTCGATCTTACAACTGTTCAAGGAGCACCCTACAGTCAAGTCCAAGATCGCCAAGATCGAAAATCTCGTTATGAAGAGAACCATGACCCCTGGCTATGCTGCCGACATCCTCCTCCAAGAATTCATCAAATCATTTGAAGAGTTTAATGGCAAATCTGATTAAGCTCGAGTTAAAAGTAGCTTAAGCACCAGGATTCATTGTAATGATGCCCTATGGTTGAATGTTTTGTGATTGTATGTTATCGTGGGATTCTTATGGTCACTGAGGTAGAGCTTGGGATGTGTTTCTGTGCATTGTGATTCGCGTTTGAATGCCAGTTGACAGCAACATTTTACCACAACAAACCATGTTACAACGACACAATAAACACAACTTCAATCAAATTGACTGATCATGCTGTCAGTTTCTGCCTGTATTGGGAGTAACAATGCTGCCATATTTGTTAATTTTTAAGAAATAATGTAACATGTACTGCTGGTACTAACAGTAGGTTGTGTGACTCGGTCTTGTTGGTCTCCAGTTATGGCCTTTAAAATATTTACGAGCGTTAATTCTTATTTCATGAATGGGCATATTAAGTTCAATGTACTTGGGAACTGTGACGCATTTATTGGCAGTACTTCCTGGTGGTTATGATGTAATGATTTGGACAAACAATTGTTCTGTTTTTGCCAGCTTCTCTGAATATGCAGCACTTTTTGCCTCAGTGTTATTCATGTTTTAACCATGCATGTATGTTTTCATCAACGGTTTTTTGTTTAACCAAGCTTACCTGCTCAGTAAAAATTACCATCCTCTTTCTTAATTTGTTAAAATGCGTATACTCCATAATCAGTACACTTCGAGCAAAAGGATATGTATCCATATGCAAATATTTTAACGCCTCTAGTGTCTGAAGATGATGTGTCATATTATTGTGGAGCTTAAGTAATCTCGTTAACTCCCGACCCCCTCCATCCATTCCCTCCCAGCATTCCCCATGAGATGCAATTGTTTACCTTAACCGACTCCTTCATCGCAAAACCCAACAAGGCAAATCGATCTTTGTCTGATTGAGTGTCAGTGCATTAAACAAAGGTGTTAAGCATTATACATGGTGAGTCTCGATGCAGTGCTTGGCTTTGGGGGAGGGGTGGTTAATCTAGTAGTGATACTCGGGAATGTGATGCTATGTAGGTTTTCAGCAGCAATGGTATATACTCCTGCCAGGTTCCTGGATAATGTGGATGGCTCTTTGCTGTTGGTTGTCGCGCTTGGAATACAGTAGCTGTCATGTCATTGTTTGTTGTTGATTCATTGTTCAAAATGTTGGGTTTTTTCGTCGTGTGTCATAATTTGCGTACTTATCTATTTATACTACACCTTATAATATCACTGAAAAGATGGTCTCTTTATATGTAGGCATACCAAGATCTTAAACATGTACAATCATTTCGAGATTCAGTTTGTCATATTTAACTTCGTATAAAAATCCAGATATATCGATGATGCCATCAATAAGCTAGTCTGATAAGTATACAATTATTCCACTCCACCACAAACGCGTCAAAGATAAACAAACATGAATGGTCAACATGAATAGAGCTTATCGGGGAAGCTCGGAAGAAAACCCTTAGCGACGGAGCTTCGGGAAATACAAATGGCTGTCAACCATTGGTTTGCCGGTTATCCATTTCTCTGTATATCGAACACTTAAGGCATAAGATAACCACCGCCAGTTATAAAGATGTGTTTACTGCCCACAAAGGCAGCATTTTTATTTTTTTGATCATGAACGTTCTTCGCTTTTTACGCTGCTATCATTTAAGTTATATTACCAAGGCCCTGCAATCACAAGCAATAAATTTTTACATTAGCTGTCCAAGTTTTCTGGGTTGCGTATCTTTTTAGCAGTATTATTTTAAGTTATGTTACCAATTGATTAGGCCTCAATATTTTTTCCCATAAAACCGTGAACTCCCATCGGAGGAGGGCAGCAAATTTGGGAGCAAATGATATATCAGGCTCTTCCCATATCCTGTTGGCAGATAAGCAACAGCGTCTTTTCCCACGAACATCTTCTATTGGCTTCTACATTGGACAACCTCATTGGCACACACCCTGAATTTGAGGATATGATGAAAGAGTCCAGAAATGCTAAGAGAATGGAGGAACTTCACAAGGTGATGGACGAAAAGGCCCAGATGTTGAGGTTGAAAGTTATCTAAGTAATTACCCTTTGACACCAGTATTCTATCAGATGAAACATTCAGTTTTTCACTGCCTGGAGGATAAGGCAGAGGACATGCAGTATGTGTCATAGACATGTCATCACTAATCAAAATTCAAATCTGGTTGACAAAGAGGATGGACTTTTAAAGAGAACACTTGTACGCCTTTGTCTAGGACTGCCTTCGAAAGATTCGGCGCGACAATTTGGGATTGTGGAAAGTACTTTCTCAAATTTGTTCAACACTTGGTGTATCTTCCAAAGTTGCAGCCTTACATCATCTCATGATTAGCTAGATGCTTTTCAATAAGTACCGATCTATGGCCCATAATGACTACTGCCCGTCACTTCCTAAGGCGACAAGTGTCTTGATGAAATTCTCCCATGGGTACGCAATCTTGTGCAGGGACCTGTGCATGACATCTAGAATGTGAGCGGCATCTGCCTTCTTTATTTGGGCGCAGTTAACCTGAAACATAATGATATATTCAATACAATATAAGCGCATCCAGTCAACTCTCATTCACACCTCCCTCGTTTGGCATTCTGATGTGTATAATCTGTGTCACAGTGATGCTGGAGTCTATGCTTCCGTCACTCAGGAAGGACACGAAGGGCGACTTCTCGAGTTGATGGGTGATATTGTTGCTTTCCACCTGAGTTATTTAATGCCCTAGCTGTCTTGTCATGGAGATACGTTTTGCTAACATCAATCCCGTTCTTTTCATCCAACTGTACCTGCCAGATGAAATTACGTAATTGTCGTCCGTTAACCAGGAGATCTGGGTTGGAAATTACATTAAGGCAGTGTAATAATATTTGCACAAAGGTTTTCAATCGTGAAAACAGTCAGAAATCTTTGGAAACATATGATATTTGAAATATTTTGATTGACACTTTTTCCGGGGATTTTCGTCAAAACAGCATATTATCGCTACTAAGCAAAGACCAATTTTTTATCAACGACAGCTATTTCCAGACGGTAAACCGGACAATGTGTGTCGAAAGTAGTGCCCCTAGGGAAAACTAGCTTGGCGCCTCATCCGCCTTTTTTTGGCGGGTTTAACTCGTCAGTAGGATTGCTATACGGAAAAGAAGTGAATATGAATTTATTTATATTGATGAGATGATGGTCGATGGGAAATGCAAAATGAGCCGATTTCATTCAGTTGTGAGCTGGTTTATATTCGCCTCCGGCCAAACGTTTTCTCACTTTGTTTCCGTGGCGTCAACAACTCGCCCCGTGAAGCTCGTAATGAAAGCGCGCTATAACGGATGGCGGATGTCAATTAGCCCCTGTCCAGAAGAGCATTTTAGATCGCACGCAATGCGCACTACAATCGCTTTGCTTGTCCACACGGTCGCTATAGATCGCTTTGAAGCCAAACGCAAAGCGAACGCACGAAACCGATTCCAAACATCCGCAGTCTCGCGTACGTCCGATCGCAATAAACCTTTTCATTTCAATAGCCTGCAACATTTACCCCATGTGACCAAAAAATGGTCACGTGGTGTACAAAATGGCGCTGCCCATGTACGAAACTTGTGTTTTATTCGCGGCTATGTTGTACACTTGTACATCTATACATTTTACAAGGCATATTTCAATTATATTTCTGATTTTTCCGTCACT
>CM067353.1:71986647-72009147 GCA_034190875.2 Urechis unicinctus | reverse complement strand
TATATATATATATATATATATGAACAATGACTTTGGCGTCCTTCATGTCGTCAGATCGTAAAGGTGACGAGACACCTGATTCAGCCCGAAGCCGTGTGCTTCCGCTGTAATTTCGGCGATTTCCTCGTTGGTTACATCTCTGTAGCACAGGCACTCAAGTTGATACCGCCGAGCGACAGAGACATGTATCATAAATATAGATATATAAGTCAGGCGAAACCGAACACTGCCGAACTCGCTCGTTGTATGAATTGACTCGAGTGCCTGTACTCCGTAGAACCTTTAAGTCGCCCGATGTGCGCTGTGTTTTTATTCACAACTACCAACAGCATGGAATTTCTATAGTTGCACAGGACGAAATCTGTATATATTCGAGTGAATAGATAACGAATAGGTAACAAAATAGCGGTTCATTGTGTCCGACAGATGTCATGTATTGTTTTCACCCCCATGGTTGTACCAGTGCATGCGCATATTTCTCTACTTGGTTTTACATTTCTTTCAACAAATCTGCATCCGATCTCCTGTATATTCAATACTATCACAACAATGTATCTCATTCAATAGATTAGTTAAATATGACCCTATTCCAATGAAACACTAGAGTACTTGTTACAGTGCATAACTCCGCCTAACGGAGCATTCCTCCATTTTGTCCCATCTGGCATAGATAAAGACACCTTCAAAACTATCTTGGATCCGCCAAAATATCTGAATCGTCCACTCGATCTGTATGTGGATTCTGACCAATCATCCCTCTATGTTTCACAAGAGACATCAGTGTTTCTCGTTAAGAAAATATGTACATAGCAACTCCGGGCCGTCTTAACAACAAATAGACGCGTTTCATGCGATGTGAAAACTGATGTAAACTGCAAAGCGTCTTCCAAATTAGACAGGTGCTATGTTATATATAGGTAACAGGTGTACAGACGGTAGTATCGCGGTTACGAATAAGTCATTGTTTGTCTTAATGATGAATAAGCATCACGCGCCCGGGGTAATGGTGTATGGCGAGGTCGGGGCCATTGAGGGTGGAGACATGTGGGAGCTACTTGACACATAGCTTATGCTGGTTCCGTTGTTCACGAGGACGAAGCAGCAATACCTATGGCGTCATCAGTTAACAACCGCTGCCCAATTTTCGGGGACATCTGTTTCCTGTGCTTCATTTTCCCTCTCTGAGCCCCGCCACGCATGAATGAGCTGCGGTTGATACTAGCACCTGCCTCAGACAGGAGGAAGGAAGTCTGGTGGGGGTACTCTGTTAAAACCACACCCAACTTGTGCAACAATTTATGTTCGGTCTTATAGTACAGTCAAGCGTAAAGTCTCGGATTGGCTCGGCGAATGTAAATCTGTCATTATGGCGTAGCTTACACGCGCGATTCTCTTCTGGACCTCACATTTTTATTTCCAATCTATTGAACGTAAGTGATTGTTTTGGGATGAATTTCCTTTTCAAATTGAAAACTATCTAATCATATAGTGCATGTCAGGGTAGAATGTCTGGTCCCCCCCCCCCGTCTCGTTTTGTGAGAATTCAGTGGCGTCGGAGACAGGAGACGTGTCCCCCCCGAACCGGGACACCCAGTAGTGACAACGTCAGCTTCACTTCGCGGACAGCATACAGCGTCGCAACTGGGTCTAGATGCGTGGCGCTCACCCCGCAACGGAGGGTCGCAACTCACATACACTACTTCAAAAGGATACCTGGTTTAATCAGACGCGAATGGTTTCTTGAATTTTGTCAGGTGAGATATTCTCTTTCATGCCGACGGCTATCATTCACTGGTATCTTTAATGTAAGTGGTTGCCGAGGCGACATGTACCTCACCTCCCCGGCTGGCATTGATTTATAGCTAACTGCTCAATCTCTCTTATTCACTCCGGTACCAACCGTGCAACCTCGCAGCCAACCGCACCGGCCAATATAGATTTCCTTTGAGCACCTTGCTTGAGCGGACATGCCGTTATATCCACAGAACGACTTATTTGCCTGTCACACTGCGTTGCGGATCGCGACATGTCGAACGTGCGCGCATGCACGTGTCGGACGCGCTGGGGACGCGAGATCTATACTATTCTACATCACAATACTGAGAGTCAAAGTCAAAAATTCTACACTGCATTGGAGTCTCGCAACTTCCCTTCTAAACTGTCGCCGCGTCAATATTTGTCGAATTCCGTGAACCTGGTTTCCACGCGTGTTTCTATGGCGCTGGTGACACATTTCTCTGCGAATTCTGCAATCGATTGTCAGTCCGCGATTTAATGACTGTCACTGTCTGAATTTAGAACAGGAAATGTTAGGGTTCGGGTTAGAGATCAGCGAACGTCTTTCACAGCGTGCTCTTTTTACCTCGGTCAGCTCTAATGAAGGTTTTAACCGTGTGAAAATATACGCTTTTCACCAAAAATTGCAAAATACCAGTTTTGTGTGTGCTTATCATGCTAATATCGACAACTTTTTTTATATTTGCGTTTTGGGAGAATTTGGTATCGAAAACAGAGAAGAAAAAAACCGGCTTCTTGTAGGGCAGGCGCAGTTAATTCGGCTGGGTCGCCGCGGTATTGCGTGATTGTGTTTTGTGGGCGTCATTGTCACGCTTTATACCAATAGTTTTCCATTGGAACACTCATGTCCTTTTCGTCATGGCAATTCCCCCAATGCTGTGTGTATCATTTTGTTTGTTGGTGCACGTGACCCTGTCAAGCCATAACCTGCACGTCACTATAAACGAGTTTATTGAGTCATTTTTGCAGGGTAGATGAGTGGACTTCATAGATTCCCATTGCATTGAGGATTGCCTAGCCTTATATGAAGTTCACCCTGGACCGCTCAAATTTAATACTAGCCTTATGTAATATATATATATGCCTATAGTGTCACCCTATATATATATATACTGATATATATAATATTTAATACTTTCTATCGGCATATATATATATATATCTAGATATATATATATATATATATATATATATATATATATATATATATAAATATATATATAAATTCATATGTACGGCTATGGTCGTATGCCTACTTTAAAGGTTATATTCACGAAAATAGAGAATGGAGATAGCTCAAATCTCACAACTGCCTTTTTAATTGATTTATTCGTGTTCGCGGAAAACACTAACTAATGACGTAATAAGGATTTCCCAAGTTATACGGCCGCGTTATGACAGACCGCGTGTTTTCGAAACCGCTTTCAAAGAGCGCCTTTTTTCGCTTGCTCCGGACATCCAGCTCATCGCTACGGACTTGAAACTGTCGAAATTCCATCATTTGGCCAGTGAATCATATTGAAAGGTGATAAATCTACACAATTATATTGGCCTATACATACATGCGCATAATAATGCGATAATATAGTGGATTCTGTAATTGCCGGGCGGTAGATTAATCAGGCGCCGTTTGCACGTAGTCCTGTCTTGACATTACTCGTGCGTTGTGTTCAGTAAATCAAATAAAGGAGTTCGTGTGTATACCGTCTTTTAATTTTTCGTTTATAAAATCAAATAAACGAAAACGAACGGCAATAGCTCAATAGTTTATCGTTTTGCATATTCGAAAGTGAAAAATGGTACACAATAAGCAAATTCGTTTGTTTCTACCAAGTAAATGATAAGCCAAAAACAAATCAGTTTTACGTTCTATCAAACGGAAAACGTGTAGCGCTGCAATCGTGTGTGTTTTTATTGGTTCAAGCGGCTGGATATGTGTGCTGTCACCGACCGTTCTCCCGGACGTTTCGTCCCCCATGCAGATCAAAGAGCTGAAGTTTTGTCCCATAAAGTGCATGTGGACGAATATTGAGCTCCAACTTTCCTTTTATTATATAGGGTTCTAAATCTATGGAAAATCTACCGAAAGTATACACAGCAGTAGTGGGTTAGTTATTGGACGGGCTGAATGATTTACATCCAGTTTGTTCACCCCCGCACCGAAGATTGTGTCAAAGTAAGCAGCATGAGATGGTATGCTATATTCTTGATATGGTATGCTGTGTGCAAATATATAATAATAAAACAACTGTGGGCCATCTGTGTACTTACAGTGCACATCATATAAAATTAAATGAAAATCATGTTAGTTGAAGCTTCATAACTAGGGATACCATGCAGTTACATTCTATTATCCTCATGATTTCATTTCCATGAACACCTGTATAGTCTCTGTGGTAGGGTTGACTGGTCCTCTTGAGAGCCGAACCAACTCTGGCTTCAGCAACTTGCTAGGCAAAGAAATTTCGCCTACGACAGCGTCCGCGCTATTTAAAACTTTCGATCTTTCACATCCGCGCTTTAGAGGCGAAGAGCCGCCTGCGAGATTTCTAAGGTTCCGAAGTCAAAATGACAGATAAACTTGCTAAAAACATAAAAAAGCCCTCTAGGCCATGAAATTTGAGACAAAATGAAAGATTATATCACGAAAAGACACGAGTACTGTTTCTATTACTACAGTATTGTATTATTGTTCAGTTTCATTACGAAAGTGAGGCACGTAGAGAAACTTTGTTTAAAACCTCAACATGGCCGACTCCCACAATGCAACATAATTTGGTGGAGCTCATGATTTCTAACAGAAAGCCGAACCAATACAGGTCATTGTTATATTCAAACCTGCAGTATGAAACAGTATTATATCATCTCTGACCCATTTTCTTCGTACATCACCCGTCGACACACGCCCAATTGAAAAGCACGAGTTGCTTGCTGGCTCCTCCACTCGACCTCGCCCCGCAGACACAAACTTCTGTGATATCGGTCTCGTTTTCGATTCTCACGGTAGCCATGTTGGACAACAATTCTTAAAATTGTGTTGGATTTCGTTGATTCTGTTAATAAAGGAGTATGACTGTTGTTGTACTCTTGGCAAGATTGATGTTAAGACATTCATGGATATGAAAATGTATGTTTTTTAAACTGTCCCTTGTCTGCACTGCTGAAATGAGCCTATTTGCTTATATTATAAAGATTCTGCCATACGGCCCCTCGCCCCTAAGGTGGCATCAGATTATAAAAATACCAGGGGCGAGTGCCTTGCCTAGCAACTTCAATACCCTGTGATGATTGGTAGCCTGCCATCAGCAGTATTTACGGATAGTAGCTGCGGATGAGCCCCTCTGAACTCCGAGAGAAATCAAGTGCTCAGAAATCACTGAATAAGAGTGTCCATCTTGTAACATTATCACGATAACATCGTTGAATTCATCTAGCGCGGACGCCTTTTTCGCGGCCTACGCGTACTCTGTTTAAACCACCAGGGAGCGTCCCTTAATTGATGAACTTACAAAAATCGAAAATGGGTAAACGGAAGTGAACCCATTTTCCATTTTCCTCTTTAAGATTGTGAATTCATGACAGGGAAACGAAAATGGAATGTATGCCCATTTTCTATATGTATTCGCCAAATAAAAAATTAGACAATGGGTCGAGTAATTATTTTCCATATGCGTTTGTCAAAAACATAAATAGAAAATGAGTTGTTTACCCATTTTCCATTTATATTTGTAAAATGGAAAAACGAATTAACGGTATATATGTTCGCATATCGTTGATAAACGAGACCATTGCAACATGCCCATTATGATGGAAAGGCGCTCGTTGTATGAATCAACTTGGTTTCCTGTCATTGTTGGTGCCTCGTGTTCGATGTCGCAGCATGGCACCCTTTTGCCACAGGTGAAAAGTTTAATCTGTCGGTGGTCACGGACAATGGCCGCGTTATCACGGCAGCCAGGAGGCTCTATAAGGATAGACTAATCGCTACAGTAACAGTGCAAGACATTCCTGTCGCGATCGGCTCTTTGACATAGTTCCAACCAGCGCGCTGATCTTAACAAGTTTCGGATACGGTAAATTGACTATTAATACAACCTGTATACACTGTATATGGTTCCAGGCGAGTCGGGCAATGAACTCGGCATGCGCCCAAAGCGAAACGTGACACATTGACGGTGAACGCTGAAAGATCAATGTTCTTTTACCCCTCGCTAAGAGGTGTTAATAGCTCTTAAAACGAATTCCCACATACAGGAATGTAATTTGGTCAGTTAATATTGGCATCCACCTTACTTTGCGTTCAAATCACGAAATTCACAAACTTGAACACATGTGTATGTGAGTGTGTGTGTGTGTATGTGTGTGTGTGTGCCACACATATCCGTACAGAACCCCATTAAAGTGGAACCGTTCGCCTGCAGCCTCGTCACTCGTCTCGTCACATAACGCCACATGACCCTAATGTTGTGCAATTACATTTTGCAAAAAGTTCACTGGCAAACCTAAGTCAATCAGTACCGCGTGACCTACCCAGACAGGTGCGCGTGGGAGCGAGCGTCCAGTGACTACCGTTCGTACAATCTAGCAAGCACAGGTAAAATGTTCTCTACTTCAGTGGCCTTAATGAAATAATTTTTAGATTACAATTGTGTGGTGGAATTGTATGAGCCAACTATCGTGTTTCGCGGCGACCATCCGTCACGTTACCATTTGTTCTGGATAGATTTAAAGGTGCATTTCATCAAATATCATCAACATTCTTTTCTAGAAAAAGCTTCATCGACCGATTTCACACCAAATTTGGTTTGACGATATCCCTTAAATCGAGCTTTTACGGCCTTTGTAATATACGATTTCTTATTTTTGACGGGTCGTGAATACTGCACACGATAGACGCTTTAATGCAACTGAAAAGGGGTAGTATTTGAGCGATAATAATAGGAAATAGTGAAGTTGCGCCTGTGTCGTTACTGGTCAAGCTGTTTTCAAGGCATGGTTTTCAAGGCGCCATCATCGATAAATTATCGATGATGGAATGGGTTGGATGGGGTAGGGTCACTCTTTTTTAAAACTCTCATTTGAACTCACCATGGCCAGTAGCATCAAAATGACAAAAAAGGCAAAGAAACACTAAATACGTGCAGTAAATAGTTCGGTGATATTGGAGTATTTTTAAATGAAAACAAAAAATGACGAGTTCTTTGCTCCCCTGACAGTCCATGTGCGGGTATTGATGGTTACCATTTTCTGTGGATACAGATGTGTGGTTGTTTGCTCTTTAATTAGTTCTAGCGTATGCATTCCGCCGGGGAATACATACATCGTGAGAGAACAATTACTGTCGTCCGTTCTTCAGCCTGAAGCGAAGTCTTCTTTGCACTCATTCAGTTCCCGAAAATAAGCTTGGTCTGGTGATCGCATCTCACCAGACACGGAATTAGCGCAGGTCGTTTGTTGTCAAAACTGGCATGTTGATTAATTGGCTACGATGAGTGTGACTAATTCTGCTTTATTGTGTGACTAATTCTGCTTTATTGTGTGACTAATTCTGCTTTATTGTGTGACTAATTCAGCCTTATTGTGTGACTAATTCTGCTTTATCAATAACATGTAGAAGCATACACCACTTATATGTTACACAAGCATCACCAATCGTGACTTTGTTTGTTTTAGAAATGGCAAGCATCAGCAGAAGACAGCCATGTCGCCAGGGTGCAGTGAGCATCAGCAGAAGACAGCCATGTCGCCAGGGTGCCGTGGTGACACCTATCATTCTCTTTTTTGCCTTATGTCCGTTATGCTTTACCCAAAGTAAGTCGACGTATTAGTCGCGAATCACATACTGTATCATGATGCCAAGTGCATCGAAATAGATTGTAGTTGATATTATTTTAATTATTCCTTAAGTTGCTGAAGTTATGATATTAACCTTTCTCCGTGTTGATTTATGTGACAGCTATGGAAACGTTTCCAGAATCAACTCTGGTAGAGGCTGTTGGTATTACAACAGCGAAAACTTTACCAGAATCGTCGATGGACTCTCGCATGAAATCGATGACCGCAGCCGAGTTGCATAGCACTCAGCCTGATGAACTAACAACCGCAGCCGAGATACACAGCACTCAGCCTAGGGAACTAACAACCTCAGCCGAGTTGCACAGCACTCAGCCTGATGGACTAACAACCGCAGCCGAGTTACACAGCACTCAGCCTAGGGAACTAACAACCTCAGCCGAGTTGCACAGCACTCAGCCTGATGGACTAACAACCGCAGCCGAGTTGCACAGCACTCAGCCTGATGGACTAACAACCGCTGCCAAGTTGCACAGCACTCAGCCTGATGGACTAACAACCGCAGCCGAGTTGCACAGCACTCAGCCTGATGGACTAACAACCGCTGCCAAGTTGCACAGCACTCAGCCTGATGGACTAACAACCGCAGCCGAGTTGCACAGCACTCAGCCCGATGGACTTACAACCGCAGCCGAGTTGCACAGCACTCAGCCTGATGCACTAACAACCGCAGCGGAGTTACACAGCACTCAGCCTAGGGAACTAACAACCTCAGCCGAGTTGCACAGCACTCAGCCTGATGGACTAACAACCGCAGCCAAGTTGCACAGCACTCAGCCTGATGGACTAACAACCGCAGCCGAGTTGCACAGCACTCAGCCCAATGGACTTACAACCGCAGCCGAGTTGCACAGCACTCAGCCTGATGGACTAACAACCACAGCCAAGTTGCACAGCACTCAGCCTGATGGACTAACAACTGCAGCCAAGTTGCACAGCACTCAGCCTGATGGACTAACAACTGCAGCCAAGTTGCACAGCAATCAGTCTGATGAACTAACAACCACAGCCAAGTTGCACAGCACTCAGCCTGATGGACTAACAACCGCAGCCGAGTTGCATAGCACTCAGCCCGAGGAACTAACAACCACAGCCGAGTTGCACAGCACTCAGCCTGATGGACTAACAACCGCAGCCGAGTTGCACAGCACTCAGCCTGATGAACTAACAACTGCAGCCAAGTTGCACAGCACTCAGCTTGGTGAGCTCTCAACCACAGCCGAGTTGCACAGCACTCAGCCTGATGAACTAACAACTGCAGCCAAGTTGCACAGCACTCAGCTTGGTGAGCTCTCAACCGCGGCCAAGTTGCACAGCACTCAGCCTGATGAGCTTACAACCGCAGCCAAGTTGCACAGCACTCAGTCTGATGGACTAACAACCACAGCCGAGTTGCACAGCACTCAGCCTGATGGACTAACAACCACAGCCGAGTTGCACAGCACTCAGCCTGATGAACTAACAACTGCAGCCAAGTTGCACAGCACTCAGCTTGGTGAGCTCTCAACCACAGCCGAGTTGCACAGCACTCAGCCTGATGAACTAACAACTGCAGCCAAGTTGCACAGCACTCAGCTTGGTGAGCTCTCAACCACGGCCAAGTTGCACAGCACTCAGCCTGATGAGCTTACAACCGCAGCCAAGTTGCACAGCACTCAGTCTGATGGACTAACAACCACAGCCAAGTTGCACAGCACTCAGTCTGACGGACTAACAACTGCAGCCAATTTGCACAGTACTCAGCCTGATGAGCTAACAACCGCAGCCGAGTTGCACAGCACTCAGCCTGATGAACTAACAACCGCAGCCGAGTTGCACAGCACTCAGTCTGACGGACTAACAACCACAGCCAAATTGCACAGCACTCAGTCTGATGGACTAACAACCACAGCCAAGTTGCACAGCACGCAGTCTGATGGACTAACAAGCACAGCCAAGTTGCACAGCACGCAGTCTGATGGACTAACAACCACAGCCAAGTTGCACAGCACTCAGTCTAATGAACTAACAACCACAGTCCTAATGACCACACGCGACACCGAAAATACCACCACATTAATTTATCGATCTGAGAATTACCGTATGAAGTTCTCTGGAAACTGCGCGGATATTATCGAAGATGAGGTCGTTGAGAATGCGTTTAAGACTAAGGTAAGGGATGCTGTTGTCAGCGGGCTGGGTCTGCGTGACACCCAGCAGCTCGTCATAGGGCCCGTGGAGTGTGGCTCTGTGTTCGTCTCATTCACCATACACAATGTCACCCTGGCGGATCGCATCGAACAGAAGATGAAAGAGCTTGTCGCTTTGGGCAATATGTCCATCACTATTACCGGTTTAAATAGCACATTTATAGCTGAAAACGTGGAAAATATGGATGATACCATGACAACTGTAACCATAGCAACGATCCCAGCCACTCGTAAACCACACAGCGACGATAGCGGACTGACGAACGTCCAGATGATTGTTATCATTGTGTTGTCGGTGGTTGGCGTGTCATTGTTGCTGGCAGCCCTTATTGGTACCGTATATACCTACCACAACAGAGGCAAATCTCAGACGTTTAACTTGGGTCAGCCAGCTAAGGTCCAGGGAATGGGAGCGGAAGATTTTACGCTCATCAAAATGGATCGTCCAGAGCCAGACTCTAACGAGCGATATATTAACGGAGAAAGGTTGATGAAGACGACATCGGCTGGTAATGACGGTGACCCTTACGAGTCGGCAACCCTACCCCTCGCCTCCCGTTCCCGCCAAGGTCACGAGGAAGTGTTGGTATCCCTCCACCAAACACCCATAGACTCGGCTGCAGGAGTCGACAACCCTTGTTTCTCTACAGATGATGGGTCTTTAGGAAATATAAGCAACAGTTACGAGGCGCCAAGCAAACCCGACCCCCCTGACAGTGACAACCTCGTTCTCATGCAGCCTGACGTTGTTGTTGCTGCACACGGCTGTACTGATCTCTTGCCGCCTTCACAGGGCGCCACTCTATTCTAGTGGCGGCTGCCTGGGCCAGATGGTTATTCATTCGTTAATGAGATAGAGTTTGATGTGACTGATATAACGTGCACAGCACCAATGAAGTGACACACCGATGTTTTATAATGATCTGGGGACAATTGAGATGCCCTTTATAACACAGTTGTGTGTGTAGTGTTGATAACAGCGCTCCAGTTTGTGCCTTGATTCCAGGAGAGCTTGGTTTTTAAGCGATACACAGCTTCATAGGTCGTATTATAGGTTTCGTCTCACTAACTAAGTTAGATGAGCTTCACAACACATGGTACACCTCGTTGAGATTTACTCACTGCCTTGGGTACCAATAATCTGAAGGCATTTCTGTCACTTGTATTGTGTATAGTTCCGTTGTCAAATATAACCAGCTTGACAAGAATAAATGTTGATAAGCTGACTTGGAACTGCTTTTATTTACCCTACGAATTCGAGTCCAAATCAATGATACCCCATTGACATGGCTGGTTAGGGTCCCGGGTCTGGAAGGTCTATTTTTTTCGGTGAGGTAGTGACGATCTATGCAATCAGTCACATTCATGCACATACTCCCAAATCCAATATGGCAATCCCATTCGTGCACACACTCCCAAAGTCCAATATGGCAATCCCATTCGTGCACACACTCCCAAATCCAATATGGCAATCCCATTCGTGCACACACTCCCAAATCCAATATGGCAATCCCATTCGTGCACACACTCCCAAATCCAATATGGCAATCCCATTCGTGCACACACTCCCAAATCCAATATGGCAATCCCATTCGTGCACACACTCCAAGTCCTGAACACACTCCAAGTTGAACTCAGTCATATTGCAATCCCATACGTGCACACATTCCTAGTTCACTATGGCTATCCTATTCGCGCGCACACTTCATGTCAGATATGGCATTTTTATTCTTGCGCACACATATAAATAAAATTATGTATACATATATATATATATGCGTTCTGTCGTTATGTGTGTTGTGAATCAGGATCTGTCGTCGATCGAGGTTTCGTCTAGGAAATATGTCATTAGTAATTGGAGGCATTTAACATGCTTGTAATCAACTGTGAAGTCTGTGCATGCAGAAAGTGCCATGTGTTTGTGCAACGGTTATGGCTGGTAATCATTTAACATAAAGTTGAAGAGCAGGTGATTTTCTTTTGCCCTGTTGTTATAAAGTCCTTGGTGTTTCCTCTCTCACTGAATTGTCTTAGAATACTTATTAGGATTAATTTGTGGTATTGTGTGGACCTTGGCAGTGAACAAACATTATCCCATTCACATAGGGGATCATAGGCTGAATGAGGCTCCATACCTGGTCATCATTACAATATATCCACTGACTACGGTCATTAATGAAAGCATCATAGTGACCGGAGTTGGCTGCTTCTCCAACATGACACACAACCACATCCAAGTCATTATCACCCTCACATATATAAATGTTTGATAAAGATCGGCCAAAAACAAAAAAAAGTAGGTAGCTGGTTATCATACAGTTCTTGGTCTGAACACCGAACAAACGATTCAGTTCTCTCAAAAGTTGTTCACACCTTACTGGTCTAACTCAGAGCACTGGCACTAAATGTCTCAGCTGACCTCTTTTGCATCGCAAATTAAACCGCCCTATCTCTAGCCAACGTCAAGGTACAAATAGAAAGAAATAGTGCTTTGAATAAAAATGTGATGCTGAATTGAAGAAAAAAAACATGAAACCAAAACAGCACCCCTAAAAGTTGAAAATGTACAAAGATATATTGACCAAGCCAGGTAGCTTCATATTGTGACAATTCCACTGGTAATCTTTCATGTCAAAGCTACAGCTGACCATGGAAGAACCTTACTACAGTTTATGGGAAAGATAAACAAATACTCAAGAGCTAAACTTATTATGATTTACCTTTTTGTATTGAATTTAATGTCGACTCCTGAAATATTCACCCCCTTCAAGTGAATTCTGACATAAAAGCATACTTGGACCATGTCTATGATGATTGGAACTCATCTTCCAGGAACCTTCATAATGGATGGTAACATATACAGCTGCACCATCCAAAAACAAAGATCCTTAGCTCAGAATGTAATTAATAAATTGAGGCATCATACAATAACAAGATTAGTTACATTCCAACACGCAAGAATAGATAGTGTCATTAATTAGAACAGAAATTAAGATCACTCAGCCATTAACAATGATTCAACATATTCCCTCTCTTCGATATTGTAATCAGGAAAATCAGTTTCTACTGCATCAATTTCTTTTTCATCAAAGGCTCAAAACAATACGATACTATTTTATCACAACCTTTCTAACAAACACAAAGTAATCAGGTAATATAAGCATACTGTAAGAGCAATCTTGTAAAATCTGCTTTTTCTGCACCAGACTCACTGCGGGGTCTTTACTTTGGTTGCCAAGCACCAGTGAGAAAACGTAACATCGACATGATGACATAATGCTGGTTTCACCGTGAATGTTGGCACTCTTTATGGTCGTAGTGATGAAGACGAGACGTCATTTGAATAGTGACTGGAAAACGGATGTTTATTTCTGAATGTGGGGGTACGGATTCCGTATCCCGCAAGTCCGAATATAAATTACAAAACTGTGGTATGGAGTAACTCTGGTGATGTCCAGAGGCTACTGCGGAGCTGAAATTCCAAACTGCTATTTGCCGTACGGAGTTGGCCTTCCAACTTTGTCCGTACTACGGGGACTATATTGTTGCCCAAATACTGAATGTCTTTTACTTCTGGGGACGGAGGTATTTATACAAGTGTGTGGCGTCGTCAGCAAGCGTAGAGGTACAATTACCTTTAACTTTGACTGAAGATCAAACGGTCTGATGTTCACTGTTATGGGAATTGACGGGTTTGGAATATTTACTTCAAAGGGCTCTACTTGCTACACCGGGAATATTTGATTTGGATAGTGACCCGTTTACTTCAGATATCAAGATTAGGTATTTGAGGGGTGGGGGTGGATTATGACTCCACACTGGTTGACGGCGCTAACTATGGTTAATACATAAAATCTAATTGATAAGGACGGTCACACTGATATCACATCCATGTTTGTATGTATACATAATCGCTTGCTCGGTTTTGTTATGTCGCGCCTGTGATCGGACGGTGATATCAACTCAGATCCGAAATTGTTATAATATTACACATAAATAACATACTCACTCACACCTTCACTCACACATTGAACACTCATGTTTTTAATATACCCTACATTACCTATCATCAAGACACACTGATCGCTGTCGTAAGTTCATTTGTTCCCAGGTTATTTACGACATACAACAGGTAGGTAGCGCCTTCACCCGACGCACCAAATCCCATGCGAGTCAAAGCTGATGTCTTCCTGGCCAGGGATACAGTGGAGGCGCCCACCGGCTCAACCAAGCGTCATATCACATACCTCCCTTCACCTCAAGCGACACCTGGCGAACACAATACAGCAGCCCTTCAGAGATTTCATCTCCAAGAAACATCCAAAGAAATTAAAGAATTTCAATATCATCCATGGCATTTGTCCATTGTTCTTGTATATTCAATTATCATGCCATTAGTTGAATACTTTCAAAATTTCACCATTTTAAGTATAGGTTCATCGCTTTTTTTCCATGTGGTTTTAGTGCGGAGTAATACTGTGAAAATGTAATTAATGTCATAACGGCTAGATTGATTCCATATTTTAATACTTTCCATTTTATTGTAATATATCCATGTTAATACCATTTAGCCTAGCAAAATTAGAACCTTTGTAAAATTATTGTAACCTCATTTAATTATCTATTATTGTTATGGACATGTGCCAATGTAAAACAGTATTGGCGCATGTCCAAGCTACTCTGGGATCATTCAAAATTCAAAATCAAATAATATTGGGCTCATGTCGTGCTGTCCCGTTACTCTATAACTCTTATTCCAAATTTCACTTAACTCAGTCTTACATTAGTTTAACAAAGTCAATTTTCAAAATTCAAGGGTCAATTCTAAATTTATTGAACAGTGGAACTTAATTATGGTAGGGGAGGATGTTATAATACTATTTTAGCTTAAGTACCCCCTTCCTTCCACCTTAATTATAGGCACGATATGACCCGCCAATAGCGTGGGTTGGTCAAAGTCCTCTGGGGAATCGAAATCTCGGAGTACTATATAACTGTAGCGTGCGAGTGGTAGGGTTCAAACAGCGAAATGGGATTAATATCAGACTTTCCGTTAGCTTAACTAGTTCTGATTCAGCCACAACTATTAGCAATAATACGAGACCGTCGAATATGGTGCCGTTTATAGGTCCCGCTTTACAGGACCTCCACAACACCCCTGACTGACTCGAATACCCGCAATATGGTTCCACTTAATGGAACTCGCCAATGAAACTTCAAGAAGGCTTTCGTGACAGAACTACAAGTCTTTATTTCATCTGCGAAAATGCTATCTGCTGTCGGCGGAAGATGCCATAGCTTATAGATTGCCCATTTCAAATATGAGCTATAACATAAAATATCATTATATATATACATAGATAAGCTTCAACGGGATTGCTCTTAGATTTCTCGGTTGACTCGGTCGTGCCAGCGTCCGATTTAGTTGGACTATTTTAGCTCGAATCGTTGGTGAGTTCCATTTTAGGGACTTATTGTTGTATTTGCCTGTACGAGAGCAGAGAATGATAAGTTTAAGAAGGTGAGTTAAAGTTTTGTTATGTTCAGGTTAGGTCATTCAGAATGACTTTTCCCCATTTGGTGCATTAAACATAGTAATGTATTAACAAAATTATCCTGAATTTGTGAATTTCTTTGGATTTTTCGTTGGAGATGAGATATCTGGAGGGCAGCCGTATTGGGTTCGCCAGGTGTCGCTTGAGGGGAGTGGTGTGCGTTATCCGACGCCTGGTTGAGCCGTTGTGTGTCTCCACTGTATCCTTGGTCAGGAGACGTAAGCTATGGCTACAAGGTGTTGGCGCGTCGGGTGAAGGCGCTATCTCCCTCTTGTATGGCGTAAATATACCTTGGAACAAATGAGCTTACGGCAGCGATCCGTGTGACTCGATGATGGGTAATGTAGGGTATATTGAAAACATGAGTGTTCAATGTGTAAGTGTGAGTGAGTATGTAACTTATGTGTAATATTATAACATCAAAATGAATATTGGTGTATCATGCAAAGAAAAGTGTGAGGTGTGTTTGAAAGATTGAGTATTATTTTGCATAAGGTGATTGGAGTGCGTGTAAATGAGTGACGGTTATTGCCAAAGATAGTATTTAAGAAAGCTATGCTGCTGAGAGCCTCTTTAGAATAATAGCGCAGTTGACTTCACTTATAGTAAGATTTTGTCTTATTATCTGTAGACATAGAGGCAAAATAATTGTGAACATAATTGATGATATCATTGTGTCAAGTTGGCGCTGTGTGGAAGAAGACTAGTTTTAAGAGTCTTCTTATAATTTTAACCTAGACTCACAGTTTACTGGATTTCGGGTGGCGGCAAAGGACGCGTGAGATTAAGCGTCAAATGTGTATGTTACTTTGGGGACCGACTCTAGAGACTGTGTTAAATGTGAGATATTGTTTATCTGTAGCGCGATAAAAAATTAGGCTCGCATCGAAGTGTGAAGTGCAATTAATAGGGTTGAAGCTTTGGACCTCTGAGGCTGCTGTCTGTTATAAATGCAATCGGGCCTGTGATCCTTGACCGATGCATGAAAGAGGATCTCTTATCCATGTTAGATTGTAGCATGTTTCTAAAAGGTAGTTTAACAGCCCAGGTCGTAATTTCTTATTTGGGACCGGCAGTATGTATCTTAATTGGACAGATCAAAATCTGAATTCCGAGGCTTTGTTATCACTGACACTTAAGCTTTAATTATTTGAATTTATCTAACCGTTGGGCGTTCATGCGTTTGAATGCGTTTGACCCGTGGCTGAGATGGTATGGTTGGTAAAAGATTGGAGTAATGAAAGAAATATGTGTGTGAAAGTTGTGTGAATTATTCGCGTGAATAAAAATGGTTATGCATATAAAATGAATATGGGCGTCCTGTTCTGAGAAGAAAGTATATGGCTAAAAATAATATGACATTGGTGGGAAAAATTTCTATGAAAACGAATCAATGAGGCTAGGTAGACATAATTCGTTATTTGTTTCAAAATTGGTAACGCTCATCTTCCGCGCCACATCCTTGGGTCCTCGAAGACCCACTCATATTGTTCGCCAAGTAACATAATATTGAATACTTAATTTGAATATGGAGGATAGTTGACCTCGAATAATTTAACAAGTTTTGCGTTTTCCCGTCCTGGCATAAGGTTTGTCGGATGCGGGAGGTTAAAATTAAGGCGATAGCGGGAGGGGTGTTTTGTGTGGAGAGGTACTTATGCGACGGAAGGTCCGAATGAGCCCTAGCAGTTTTGCGGTCAACACAAAATATGAGTGACGTACTTACCAGTGGTAGAAGCTGAATGGGGGGATTGGGTTGTCATCTTCGAAGTCTGGTCTTGATAGCGCCAGGTTGCTAGTATGCCTTAAATGGTGGAAAGTCGAGTGGAAGAGGCCGATGTACGCTACCGTTGCCGTGAGTCATGCTTGCGGTCGTAAGTTCTGGCCTCTTGTCTGTTCTCGACGTGTGAAGCAATTATCAGCTTTCTTCTCTAACGAATATGGCGCCAAATCTTTGGAAAATGTGACACAGCTTCTGATTAAAGCATCCCAAATCTAGGATGCTTGTACACTCCAAGGGATGTCATCATCCTAGACCCTAGTGCACAGTATTGGATATCATTAACATGTAAACAGGTAAACAGGGTCCGCAGCCAGGGGCTAGGAAACCTTGACTAGAGTTGGTGTAAAGCTATAGTGTTGTCGTTAAAAATGTGTTGGCCCTTGATGCCTTTTTAGGTCTGTGTAGGGATTTTCATCTCTTTTGCATGGACAGATACTCTTCAGGTGACCAGAACAATCATCAGTCTATTGTGACTGATTGGCACCTGCACGATTGGGCATCGGATAGTGTTTTCCTCCAGAAGAAAAGGTTTGTTGTTGTTTTTCCTGTTATTTACTAGTTTATCCCTGTAGTTTCTAGTTGTAGATTGTATTTGTTAAAAAGCGTAAGTACGGATAATCTCCAAAACTTACTTGTTGGGCACAGTCATTGGAATGCTGTGTCTGGTAATTGAACAGTTGTAGTTCGAGTAATATGAAAATGTTACCATTAATAGATGATTGTGAAATATTGCTGGTCATGCCAAATCTGCATTACCTCTGAGTGCTCTGCAGTTGTGAATCATCTAGCAACAGTGGTGAATTCCTCTATGTTCACCAAAACCAATGGCAATATGACATGCTGTACCGCTACGGCCAGGATATCATACAAACACCACTAAATATGATGTTCCTTGTGATTATGTCTGTGTGAATATAAACTTTGGCGACACTAATGTGCCGATGATTTTGTTGGAGAGGGAGACAACAGCCACCATAGAGGAAGCCATCATCTTATAGGCATCGTGGAATCCGTCATGGAAGCCTAGGCACTTCATGACGGATTTTGGTGAGAGGGAGATCATTGCATTGGAGAATGTATTTCCAGGTAAGATTGGCAGTTCAGACACAGGAGAGCCTATCTGCGCTATCTTGTGGGCATAGTTTTTTTTATAACTCTATGTAATATCAATTGAGCTGTTATTGAATTTGCAAAATCTGCCACTTAGTACGTACCATGTCAAATTCCCCATTCTGAGCCTATAAATTTCCCCAAATATTTCTATTAATGTAAAAAACATAATACATAACAATGCAAAGGCAGACAACCATTCTACTTATATGCTCATTCATGATGTAGACTAGCTGCAGCTTTCGTGGTGAACTGCAGATAAAATAGTAGAATTTATCAATAAAATAAAAGGCATCTCAAATGGGATTTTGTGGATTTCTTTAAAGGTTTTTTTTATGTTCCATCTATAATTTGAGAATGCATGGGTGTGTGAGTACTCTCTCTTTGGTGTGTAAGCATATACCTTTTCCATGGCAAGTACAGTTTGTCATTCATTTATCAAATAAATGTTCTCTGTAGCTCATGACATTTGTATATAGTTATATCCAATTTTATACCTTTAGGTGATATTTTAATGTTATGCAGATCAATGTACTGGAGCAATTTCATTTTCAGGTGATTGTTATAGTTTTGCATGGAATGTGATGATACGTATTAACTGCCAGCTGGCAAATCATATCTAATCACTCAACATCATTAGCTATAAGCAAAGTTTCTTGATTGTCTGGAGTAGCAGCAGTTATTTCATGAGTCATTCCATTATCATAGATTCTTGGGAGATGAGCTACACTATCAACGATTTATTATATTCAGATTGTGTCTTTTAGATGTATTTTCCCGTTTCTGTAATTAAGTGCATGTAACTTAGCATTTACCGGATTTTCTCTGCGAAGGCAGAAACAATACACAGCATAACAGCAAAACAGGAGAGGTGGTTACTGTTACTGTATGGTACATTTCATTATCTATGACTTGACTTAGGTGTGTATATAAAACTTTTTCAGACATACTGATAGTCACCATATTCTTTTACGTTGTAAAAATTATCTTGTCGCAATTTTGTGAGTTTATGTCTTCCTCTAGGTGTGTTGCTCTATTTTGTTGTGTTCAAAATATTGGACTGTGACTTATCGCTGTGTACTTCTCTGTGACTTTCACAAGCCTAGGAGAGGTGGGTAAGCGGTGATGAAACGGGGGTTTTGCACACAAGGATCACATCAAAACATTGTAACAGTTTTCGAAACATCAACCAAGCTGCTGTTAGAAAGATAGTGATGAAGCTGGTTTATCACAAATAAGCATATTTTAAGGTATTGACCAACTGCCAACGCCAGAATTTGCTGTTGCTTTTGAAGAAAAGTCCAGCTTGGGCCAATTCAAGATTCGCGAGTTGGTTAATTTCCAAGTTGTTTTCTAGCTATGGTGTGGGTGATACTAGGCACCAATGTGTGAGGTGATGTCTTCATCTACCAGCTTATGGTGATGATCAGGGATCAGGTCGCAAAGCAATAAATGCCCACTTACTGTACAATCTTGAGTATAGGGCATAACATTTTGGACACACATTCACATTATTTCATTCAATTGATCATGGATAAATAATAAAAAGTCCTGACACTAAATGATGTACTTGATCAGGAAAAGACAAAGTCAACTACCATTTAGCTTATAATATCATATTGCTTGAACTCAGCCTACCACATCTTTGCTTTAGTGAACCCATTTCTAATCGCTAGTCGGAAACATATCCCCATCCTCAATTGCGAGTTCCCACTTGCTTTCCACCTGTCTCTGTGTGTATGCGTTAAACCTCTATTGGGAAAATGACATATGTCATCATCTCATCTTGGCCTAGTGTCTGTACTAATCATGCAACTCGCCTAACTGACTGATCTAGCAACCCACCTTCCCACATCTGTCACCCATCTATGCCATCTGAACTCTATCTGGTGCAGTATATTGGTAGTAAGCGTTGTTCACATAGACATGCCATACTATACAGCATGCATCTACATGCATCTAAGAATGCTTAAGGACTGAAGATGTTTACTGTTGCTAGGTGTTTCAACATGAACCCATAGGGTTTCCAATAACTTGGATTGTTACCCTTTTCGATTGTTGCTCTTTGCTTATGATACTTGTTGAATATGGCCTGCTCATTTTACTCTTTTTTTTTAAAGGAATGAATCGCCCAACGGTAAGGCGTCTTCCAGAATCAGGAGATATAGTCCATGAGTGCCTGAATTACTTCACGACAAACCATATGCGTTCATTCAACATGCTTTAGGTAAAGGCCTCCTGTTAACCCGTGGTGCATAGAACCAACGGGGGAGAAACCCCTTGGCGTCTGCTCTGAGGCAGGAGAAGATTAGTATGATCTTTGTATGAATAAACTGTCGTGCTCATATGCAGACTGGGAAAAGTTTCACCTTCCATGTAAACATATGTGGTTTTATCCAATCAGTTTAAGTGGAATGAGTTTCCTGATTCATACAGAGATTGTCCATTATTCATCCTTGATGAATAGGTTGTACAGTCAGACAACAGCACACCTCCCCTTAACCAGCACCCGTCCCCTCCACACGATGACATCAAGCCCCTCTTCACAACTAGCACCCCTCTCCTTAAATAGCTCCTGTCTCCACGGTGACAGCAAGCCCCATTTCCACAACTAGCACCTGTCTCCACGGTGACAACAAGCCCCTCTCCACAACTACCACCTGTCTCCACGGTGACAGCAAGCCCTTCTCCACAACTAGCACCCCTCTCCACGGTGACAGCAAGCCCCTCACCCCAACTAGCACCCCTCTCCACTACTGATAGAGCGATCCTGGAGTTTGTCATCTACTATATTTAACCTGTGAGTGAGATCACTGCTTGACTGTTTGCTTCTGTATTTATGTTCCTATGACAACCTGTTCCTACCTAGTGTGTACCTAATATTTACCATCTACACTGATGGCAAACACACACACAATAACACATAACCATCCACACACTGATGGCAAACACTATCACACATAACCATCCACACTCTGATGGCAAACACACACTCTCTCACACATAACCATCCACACTCTTTTGGCAAACAAACACTAACATTATAACACATAACCGTCCACACTCTGATTGCATCATCATGCTAGAGAGCAAAACACTTGATTCCTGAGGCATATGACATTCCAACTACACGCATGGTTGATCTGATGCTCAAGTTGACTCTGTTCGTCTGAGGACCCCCCTTTGTCATCGCGGTCATGGTGTCATACCTAAAACCTTGAAACAATGAAGAAAAACAGTGGGCAAGATTCAAATAGTTGACCTGCCCATTTCAGTGGTCAGAGCATAACCAGACACATAATGTTAGATGTTGATGATGCGTTATTAGAATGATCATTGTGCTTATCGTATGTCAACGCCATCACTGTTTATCAGGATGTTGAAGGGATCACTGAATTTTGATAAGTTGCTCTTCCTGGGATGACCTGAATTATGTGATCATGACAATGCGTTCCCGCCCTCGCACTATATGTTACACTGATTGGCATCCAAACACTACAGACAACCAACCACCAATACTACAAACAAACAACAGCAAACTCTACACACTCATTTTGCACAACCAACACAACAGACCCATCACAACACCCTCCATACAGACATGTTGAACATCCACATAAAGTTTATAGCACCTTGGACAACCCATACCACATCATTCACTCAAACCCTAACAGACAACAACCATATCACAATCATCTACAGAATCCTAACAACCCACAAACATCTACAACAAACAACCCGTCAATTCTGACAACAAACATGACCCCGCAACTTGCAAACACAGCATACCAGTTCCACAACACATCACTACAGACAACAACTCACAACCAAAACTATTATGACAATCAACCCATCGTTATGGTTACAATGACAGTCAGACAAACAAACTCTACTAAACCCAACACATGCTTACTATTTTTCATATTTATAGATACCTGAAATACTACATATACATGTGAAACCTATTACTACATTCCGTACATAGCAGGTCATATCATACATCCATACAATCTTGCATTTACCAGTACAGGTTGATGGTAGTATCATGAGTTACATGGGTACAATAGCATACATCTACCCATTACATACAATGGTGCAACATAGCTATCATCGACCTGAATACATCATGTCAATACCTCACATTAAACATACATTATACATACATACATACATACCACTAAGATACAGGATACATACATTACAACATACATAC